>JALJCQ010000008.1:1200000-1552099 GCA_023091665.1 Pythium myriotylum
CCTGGCGTTGCCGGATGACTCCGCTCCGTATAGCGTCGTCTGCGACGCCTCCGATTATGCGATCGGCTGTGCACTTCTGCAGAAGGACCACGATGGTCACGAGAGAGTCATCTCGTATCAGTCTCGCCAGCTCCAAGCGGCCGAGAAGAACTATCCAGTTCACGACAAGGAGTTGTTGGCGATGAAGTACGCCCTGGTGAAATTCCGCGTTCACCTTCTCGGCGCGTTGCCGTTCGTGGTCTACACAGACCATGCGTCTCTACGCACGGCGACACAGTCCCCGCACTTGTCGCCGCGAATGGCTCGCTGGTTGTCATTCTTTTCAGAATACAAATTTACTGTTGAGTACAAGCCGGGTCGGCTCAACGTGCTGGCGGACGCACTCTCTCGGCGTCCCGACTACGAGATGAACCATCTCACATCAGTTGCTTCTGATGTCTACGACTTGATTCGTGACGCCTACGCAGGCGACGCACAATGTGCGGAGATCATTCGTGCTCTCAAGTCGTCCGACTCGGAGAAGTCTCTCTCGCCTCGTGTTCGAGCCCGACTCCATCGGTACACGTTCGAAGACGGCCTCCTGAAATATCAGGTCTCGAACAGCGAAGAAGCTCGCGTTGTCGTTCCTGCAGACGACGACCTGCGATATGTGATCGCGCATGGTGCCCACGACGCACCTGGTGCTGGCCATCTTGGCCGTGAGAAGACGCACGCGCTTCTCAGCCCAAGGTTTTGGTGGCCCAAGATGTACAAGTGGGTGTCGCGGTATGTCCGCACGTGTGACGTCTGTCAACGAGTGAAGCCAAGTGCACACTCTCAGGCTCCGCTTCAGAGCTTGCCTGTCCCCAGCGACTGCTGGCGCTCAGTGAGCATGGACTTCTTCTTTGGCATGCCAAAGACGTCCGCTGGGCACAATGGTGTGCTGGTCTTTGTTGACCGTCTGTCCAAGATGGTGCATCTTGTTCCGGTTTCGGATACCTGCACAGGTCTCGACTGTGCTCGACTTTTCGTCGACACCGTGTTTCGACTACACGGTCTCCCCGACTCAATCGTATCGGATCGGGATCCCAGGTTCACTGGTGATTTCTGGGAAGGTCTCTTCCAAATCCTGGGCTCCAGGCTCGACATGTCGACGACGGACCATCCGGAGACCGATGGTCAGACCGAGCGCGCCAACCGCGTCGTCGAGGATATCCTCCGCTCGTATTGTGCGAGTGACCCACTCTCGTGGTGCGACCACCTCCCCATGGTGGAGTTCGCCATGAACAACTCTGTTCATGCCTCGACAGGTCTGTCGCCGTTCTACGTGAACGGGTTGAGACACCCAGCGCTGCCGCTCTGTCTCATGGGCAGTGCCCAGTCTGGTGAGGGAGGGGCTCGGCAATTACTTGCCTCCCAGTTGGAAGGTGTTTCCAAGTCGGCGGAGCGCCGCAAGATCGACGAGTTCTTGTCGACACGTGTGAACGTCATCACCCGCGTGCGTGACGCGATGGCAGCTGCCCAAGATGTTCAGAAGGAACAAGCCGACAAACACGGTCGGAAGAACACGCACGTGTTCCAGCCAGGCGACTATGTGCTTGTTAGCACGAAGAACCTGTCTCAGAATGCTGTGTCCAGCTTGGGCAGCTCAAAGCTGCTCCCGAGATATATCGGCCCGTTCAAGGTGTTGAAGCGGAGTGGAAACTCCTACAGGGTCGACCTGCCAACATGGTTGCAGACGCACCCGACGTTCTACGTCGGCTTGCTCAAGCCATATCTCCGCCCTGATGGAGATGCATCAGACGAAGAGTCGTCGGAAACAATTCCAAGCGGGGTTGCCGCCGATATACAACCACACACAGTCGCGCACGAGAACGTGCCAGTCACGGATGGTTCCTCCAGCGACTCTCTCGCAGTGCAGGGTTCTGCAAGTGGCGTGGTTCACCCACACAGCGAAGCGCCAAGACGCTCGGCACGGCTTGCTCAAGCTCGTCGAAGTTCGACATGGTCGTCAAATGCGACCGCAGCGTCGTCAATACGACGTCGGGTTACGTTTGCTGAACCCGAAGGAACACGTCGGGTCCCCGACACTGGTGTCAAGACCAGAAGGAAAGCGCTGCGACCGGTGCGCGCTCCTTTGCCTGTGATCGACAGGAATGGCGAACGCCATTATCACGTCGAGTCTCTCGACAGTGTGCGTGTGCACAATGGCGTCCGCCAGCTCTTGGTTATGTGGCTTGGATATCCAAGCAACCAGAGCTCCTGGGTTGATGAGAATATTCTCAGGCAAGATTGCTCTGATCTTGTTCGCGCATGCGAACATGATCATCCTGGATGGTTCCAGTAGGTGGGACCGACCACCTCCATCAAGATGAGAAGTGTCTCAAGTTCCTCAAGGAAGACGCTCAGTGGAGCACACGGACGGTCCGTCTCAGTCAAGTCGACTGTCCCTGTCTATTATAGACATGGGTACAAGACCCAAGCAGAAGGCCATGAAGATGGCGAGAACGCCGCGTTCGGCGCAGTCGAAGCTTCGACAACGTCCACCGACCTCATCGGTTGCGTTGGACAACGCTCGCACCAAGCCAGAGTGGCTGGCTTAGTCTGGTGTTGCTACACCGAGCAGTTCTCTGCGGTGTAGCCATCACGCCCGAGCGTGTGGCCGACAACACGAAGTTGTCCGGCAACGTCGTTGTCCGACTGCCACGGGTATCCCCGCACTCCACGCACTCAGTTGAGTCGCTGGATGAGGCTAGCCAGCCTCTCGAGTACTTGGTAGTACTCGCAGTGGATACCCACCGACCACAGTCTCCAGTACTGGACTGGACCCAGTTCTGGGCACCGTCAAGAGACGAAATTTGCGAGTTCGCATCGTACAGGTCTGTACGCTTGCACAAGGCAAGAACCCATCGCACTGAGAGTGTGTGCCAAGTTTGGGCTTGCCGCGAGCTCTGCTCGTCTCGCAATGGTCGTCTGACCATGCCATTTTGGCTTGCCGCCGTCAGACGGCAGAATGGCCCAGTTTTGGGGGATCGTCATGATCCAGTGGTCGCTGGCGACCGCGCGCACGTCTGCATGCGTCTCATGACGCAGCGAGGTGTTGCGCCAAGCCGCTGCGGCTCTCGATCAGTCGTTGTCGAAAAATCGACACGCGACTTCGCGCTCATGGTCGCCATGAGTCTGTACCCATTTCCGTGTGGGTCCTCGGAAATTCCGTACTGGAATAGGCTCGTGTTCCTTTTCTAGGACACGGCTGTTCCTAAAGTAGGGACAAGGGTGTTCCTCATTTTGGGTGGGGGGTGGTGTAACGGGGTACAAGGTTACACAAGTAGGTTAGGTTGTGTAGGTACATAATGTGTGTGGTCCACTTAGGGGAAAAGTTACCCTAAGTAGTGACTCTCTTTTATTAGATTCAGTAGGGGATATCCCTGGGTATTAGATACCAGGGATATCAGGTATAGGGGGGATTATTCCCCAGGGGAATAATCTGAATGCTTTTTCTTGGAGGATGTTGATGTCGTTGCGGCGCTTGGTACCATTGATTGATTGGAGCCAGTTGATGCCACAGCTACAGATGCACGCGAGATCGGTATTGGCGCCGCCGTGATGCACACAAGATCGGTATTGGGATTCGGTAGCAGCGGCAATGGCAGGGCGCTCTGTGAAGGCACGATGGACGATCCGTCCGTGGTGGTTGAAGTTGCCGCAACTTGTTGCTGTGGTGCTGCGGGGTGCCGCAACATCGTTGTCAGAACTCGCGGCTTCCTAAAGCGTGCTGGGATGCGAACGAGCGGAAACGTTGCATCCTCGCGCGTGATTGATCCGTTGGGCAGAGGTGTGTTGTTGTCCATGTCGTTGGCGCTGTTGTAGTGGTCGGAACTTATTGTTCGCGCCGTTTCCGTGGAGAGAGAATCGCCAAGTGTCATGGCCCAGGGTACCGGTGTGATACCGGTTTATTTTGCAAACTTTCATGTGGGCTTGTCCCGAGGCCTGCGTGGTCCTTTTAACGAACAGTGATCTGCTTCCCCGAACCCTCAATCTCCTGCCGTGGCAAGCACGGTCGTTAGCGTCCACCCTCAGGTTCGATGCCACTGGCATCAAAAGCCTAGCTGTTGGTCTACCGCAAAAATCGGACAGATGTGGCACCCGGAAAGACCTGGCACCCTCGTCTTCCCCTAATGTAAGGATTGGCCAATGAAATCGCAGTACCAAAATATACGACCGTGTTTTGATACTTGTGTACACCACATCAAAAAGCAGTACCGTGAATTCCAGGGAGCGGAAGCGCAAGGAATCGGCGAAAATGGGGTGCAAGAAAAAAAAGCAGCCCTCCGTCATATTGATCTGTAGGACACAGAATGGCGCAAAGTTTGTCTTTGGGCAGCTGAACATGGTAATAAACGCATGGGCTTTCTATTGGCATCATCTAGAAGTCTCTAGCTACACTATGGCTCGGCGGTCGGCGGAGCGGAAGGCTTCGACCATCTTGATCTTGTACTCCATGGTGTGTGCGAGCTTCAGTCTTTCTGGTGGCATTGTGATTGCAAAATGAACTCCGTCATGCCCAATTGTTCAGGTGTGTCACCTTCTTTTGTCCTTGGCTGGTGGCCAACCACCGTTTTAGCGTACATTGATTGGCCAATGGACGATCACCATGAAAGTCGGAAAAATGTGGCACCTTTCAAATCCGCAACAGGAGGGGGTGCACGATGTTTCCGACTTTTGCGGTACAGCTTCCAGCTGTGATTGTGACGAGCGAGCGTGATAAGGTCAATAATGTCGAGGCGCTATGCATTGTGTTGTATAGGCTGAGCTTTCCTAGGCGCTATGAGACGGTGTGGATAAGTTTAGGTGTAGGCGAGTGCTCAGAGCCGCATTTTCCAACACGCCATCGAACTATTGTACGAAAAATGGAGCGGGCACTTCTAATTTCCCCTTGGCGTGCTTAGGGGGCGCCTTCTTTCCTACAGTCGCGCCATCCGCAGAGCTGGTGGTGCAATGGACTCAGTCTTTGGCTTTATTGATGGTACAGTGCAATGAACTCAGTCTTTGGATGGTACAGTATTGTCAATTCCACCCAAAATTTCCGTTTTGAGTGACTTCATTCTCTGGATTGGATTGGCCAGAAAAGTGTCGGCGCCCTTTCATTGATGAAAATCATGCTCTGTATACCGCTGATTTGTCAGAATGCTACTCTTTTACCAATCATAGTTGGCCACTTCCTCAGAATCCAGAGACAGAGAGTTTGGCGGAGCAAGCCGCGAGCACATTGTCGGTTTTGTGGCACTAACGGTGCGAAGTGGGTGGCACTGTCTCCGACACAGGAAGTACAGATGTGTTGGGGCTGACGGGCACGCACCGTGCGTGAGACGCAGCGTCCGAGATGGCGTGGTCGCCGTCGTCGCTGTCCTCTGTTGTTTTTCTCTGGATTTCGAATCCGGAGAACCTACGCATGAGTGAAAACCTTTGTTATTAGATATTTTCCATTAATTAACGAATGTATAGATAGCAAGAAGTTGCAGGAACACCAGAGCGGCATATCTATGGTTTCTATTTCTAACTACCAAACGTCGCGACTGAATAGGTCAAGGATTTAAACTCGCAGTTCAAATCACAATGGACGAGATGAATGCGATCAACCGGGCAAATCTGGATAACCTCGTCGACGAGGTATTTGCCGACACGACGGCGCCTGCCACGAGAGCGGTGTATTTAGCTACCATTGGGCGTTTCGTAAAATGGCTTTGGAGTCGTTCAGAGTGTCGTCATTTGTTCACGGACGACTTTGTTGTGGGAGTGGGCGAAGATCCGAATAACATGGACAACTTTATAAAGCAGTGGCTCAATCAAGCGCCGTTCGTATCGCCGATTCGGTTAAATGATCTCAGTCACAAATACCTCTGTCGCTTGGTAATGGCACAGAAGCGCAACGACGGCATGTCGTACAGCAAGTCTTCGTTTGGTACATTCAGATCCGCTGTCGTCTTTATGTTCACATTGAGTGGTGCTCAGATGAGTCCAGATTTTGCTTCCCGTCTGACTGTATTCTACAACGGCATCAAGACCAAATTGACTTCGACGCGCCAAGCCTCCAACGACAGGCTGTCCGATGGGAAGGAACCTTTTTCGTTCTCACTATATCGCAAGATATCAACAGAGATGTTGAAGGCAACAGCAAAAGACGCAATCTTTTCTCGTTTGTTCCTCGTCATGAGTTGGAACTTGATGTGCCGAGCGGCAAATACGGAGGCAATTCGACACGCTCACATGTATTGGGAAGAGGATTCACTCACTGTGAAATTCAGTCATATGAAAAACGATCAGGAAGTAGATCGTCCTGGAGATGGGTGCCACACTTATGCAAACCCCTCGATCCCGGAAGTGTGTCCAGTTCTCGGCCTATCCGTTTATTTTCGGTGCTCGGATTTTCATCAGACGGAAAGCTCTTTCTAGGAAAGAGCCAATATCACCGATACACAAAATCACCTAAACGAATACTCCGATCTGAAGAGCTGCAGCCTATTCTGGATGGAACGGGGGTCAAGGCAGGTGACTTCGGGTCACACTCCACAAGGAAAGATTCCGCCACGTATGTCAGCTCTTGTAGTACAGCAGGTCCGTCTGCAGCAGCAATTTGTCTCCGTGCTGGATAGAGTCTGCCTGGAGTACAGAATACTTCCATCCGCTATGAAGCTGCTGGAGATATGATGGTTGGGCGATTTGTAGCGGGACTACCATTTGAGTCACCTGATTTTGCTCTCCTCCCTCCACATTTTTCTCGCGCAAATGTGACGATACAATCTGCTATCAACGTGTGCTTTCCTGGGTTCCGGTCAGCCTCAGACAGATTTGTGAATATTGTGTGGCATCCCTTGCTTTTCACGAGAGTTACCTCCGACGTACACTGCCAGCATCTCATTTGCTGTTCGAAACACCATTGTTTCAAAACCCACAACTAATAAGGAATTGGCGATGATGGTGCAATGCGGGTACTACAATGTGACATGTCTCATGCGCCCGACGCCCCCCCCCCCCCCCTCATATTGGCTTAACCCCTCGGAGACCGTTTGCTGTATTTTGCTGTATTGTACAGCAAAACATTTATGGGAGGTTTTGATACTTCGAAAGCTTATTTTCCCACAAACGACTTTTTGTATACTGCCTTTTGTTCGGAGCACAAAAACAATTTGACGATTGTTGCGAAGCTCTTCGATAATAATTCTGACAACGTCATGAAATGAAGGAGTTCGAGAAGAATCGTGTATAAACCGTTCAGAGGTTCTCACGGTTGGCTCCCAACTGTGCGACAGTCCGTGCGCGTGGGAGCAGCATTATCGTTTCGAGATGGCGAAGGTGTTCTCGGTATTCGAGAAGGAGTTCAAGGTACTCTTGTCCGAGCTTCGAAAGCTCGGATGGGTGTCGAAGCGGCCAGTCGGCCTGGGTGTTGACTACCGCTTTATCCCTCCTGGTGGGTCCGCAAATGGTGTTGGAGGGCGTGACATCTTCACCGGTACGCAATCGATTATGGATATGATTTTTAGCATGAAGTAATGTGGTTGTTTCTCACTCAGGCGAACAAGTGCTCATGCGATTCGGCCGCCGTTATAAGGTCATCACTCCAAGTGTGCCAATTGACCCATCCAAACTCCCGCTGATGTATGGAGGGAGAGCGATTGTGTCTCCAAATGACCCAACTGTGGTCATAAGCGCTTCGACAAGCAACCAACGCACTCCATCAGGAACGGCAACAGTCGCTGCGGCAACATCAGGCCAAGGTGAACGTGTGGTGTCGACTCCAGCGACTGAAACTGACCCAAGCTCTCCAACGTTGTCTGGTACATCACACGCTACTGCGTCGGCTACAGCACAAACTACTCCTTCGGCTACAACACAGACTGCTCCAACGACTACAGAACAGGCTGCAACGTTAGCGTCATCGAGCTCAACGTCGGTGTCTTCTGCATCCCAGGTTTCCACAGCGAGCCCCATGGAATAAACGTCGACATCAGGGCTGATTCCGCTGATACTTGTAGGACGGACTGCTGTACCATGCTCTTTACCGTCAAGCTTCAGCCGTCGACAGGCTTGAAAGAGTTTGGAGGATCTTTTGATCCTACCGCGTCCAAACGCAATGCGCAACAAGAACGGGTTGAACTTGGAGCGCGCTGGCACGTCCTACTTTGTGGACGACTCCCCTACCTCACAATCCATGAGATCAATAATCACGTCGGTGGGCTTGTCGTCGTCATCGTGAGCGTCCATTGTGAAGGATTTGGCAGAATGTTTCAACTTCTAGAATGACTCACTTTTAACAAGCGATGCACGAATCAAGTAGCCCAGGCATGGGAGGTGGGCAAAACACAACGAAATCCGGAACAAACACGTTGGCTAAGTTGAGGCGGAATGTGGTGAGCAATCGTTTGGACACGAAGTTCCTGCTTTCAACGAAGCCCATACTGTATTCGGTGTCGCGCACGGGCCTAATAGAGTCCATGCGCCATCTCATTCATCATTTTGGAATCTCCAAATCCCATTTTGGATCTCGTCTGAAGATGCACGTCAGGTCATCTCAACTCGTACAGAAAACATACGTAAACCTCACGCCGTGTATTGAGGTTTAAATCCAGTCTTCCCCTCCAGTGAAGGGCTCCCACATCGTGTGGCGTTCGGCGCATGCCAGAGAGCGAGGAGTTCCTTTCCACTTTCGGCCCCGTGTCCGGACATGGAATCCGACAGCGTTGTGTCGGCGACCGAAGACTCGGGCGCGTCCAGGCTTCCTGACCTCGCAGCGAAGTTCGCCGTTCGAACTGCCCGAGTGTCCATCTCATCCGTCATCGCCTTTCTCAGCGGACGAGTCAATCGTCTCCGACACGCTAGATTTATCAGCACTTGTGACCATCCAAGAAGGCCTAGAACCGCCTCTTCCCGACAATACCGGTGTCGTGATCCTTCCAGATCCTTTGCGACCTTCGGTAGAGCCATCGTGTGCATTGCCAGTCGCCATTGACACCAGCATCATCAGCGAGCGCCGACGTGGGCCCGCACCGTCCAAACGGACGGAACTCTCTCCACGGAGAGTGTGCGGAGTTTGGGCTTCGTCGAACCGAAGATCCTTTTACGTGGTGAACGCCGAAGCAAGTTGCCCGCGAACGGAAGCTGAGTGACGATCAACTTCGGCAGATGATCGCCACCGAAGCCAACCCCGCATGCCAGCCAGCTAAAGATCTCGAAGAGTCGGTGAATGATCTGATCGAAGCAGTCGATGCGAACGCGATTGTATTAAATTTGCACCTCGTGGAACTCAAGCGAAAGCTAAACCAATGAAGTCCGTATTTGAGTTTTATTCTTCCTGTGCTCGACGTTCAGTATAGAGCTGTGCCACGAGTGATCCGCTTTGCATACAGAATACAGAAATTGTACCCGAACCACGCTGTTGATGCGCTCCAGCAAGCCCTCGTGAGGGGGCTCGACATTGAAGGTACCCGCGACATATTGTCGACCTCCTTGCGTTAGACCAACAGAACGCGACGTAAACGATGGCCTTCTTGACCTCGTCGATAGGACCCATCTTGGCGCTGAGCCGGCGAGCATGTGCGCATGTCGTTTTGCGCCGGCTTCGAACTGGCGGCGGTTGCGGAGCACGTGGCGCTTGGGGACGTGAAGCGACTTGGTCGACGCGTTCGTGCGCTTGCGCCGGTCGCGTAGATCGCGGAAGTCCGACTAACCCTCCTTGACGATCAACTTGAGTCCACCGTAGAGCCGCCCTCCCACGGCGAACAGTGTGTGCATGGCCTATTCGATCTCGATCTCCGAGATCACGTCGCTCGTGAACCCAACAGTGCGAGCGTCGAGGCCGGTGACCCCGACAGCGGCACCGTGATCGCGAACGAGGAATTGTCATTCGCGCCGCGTGCCAACCAGATCTCCCACTGGCGCCGTGTGAGCAGCTTGCTCGTCGCGAAGGAGCACTCGAGCACGGGTAGGCTGTGCGGCGGCGCGGGGGTGACGCTTGCGTCCGCCGGCGCATCCACCGACACACCGTCGTCGCCGGCCGACGCCGAGTGGTTTGACACGGCAGGCGCAGTTCGGACCAGCTGCAGATTCACTTCATGGTGAAGGACTGGGGGCCTGCCAGGTTTGCAAAACACTATTTCTAGAACAGTTAATACAATGTAATTAGAGGGAGCTGCTCGTACAGCTCGCGACCTCTAACCGACTAGAAGTCACTTTCCATTTTACTCGATAATGCAAAGATCAGTGACTATACCTCTGCTCAGACACCTAGCAATAATTTCAACTTGAATGAGCGCTTCCCGAATGGGTGCAGAATGGACATTTCGTTTCTCGTAGTGACGAAACCTGCGTATCAGACGCTGTAAATGTTTCACGCTTTTAGAAAAATCATCATTGAAGTCTCGCAAAACCCCATCATAACCTCAAAACCTTTCAAAGTTAAGTAACAATAACCTCGGAACTTATTTGCAATTTAGCGAGGTTTTGTTACAAAAGGCGGTAAGTTTGAGGGAGACATCATCTGTCGCAATTACAGAACGTGTAAATTTACACGATCTGGAAAGTTGACTTGGTAAAAGTATCCATACATTCACGGATGTGATTGCGAAAGGGTTAATGCAATGATACTCAGGGCTAGGCGGGGGGGGGGGGGGGGGGGGGGAGTGATCATCCCTCCCTTCAAATCAACTTCAGGTACCAATACTTTCATTCCAGCTGACAAGACGTCAGATAATTCTGCCCTGACAATCCGCAAAGCGCCAGGTGAAAAATTTCATTTCTGAGTCTCTATCTATTTTCGCTCACGGCCAACTTTGCGTCGCCCTCCCCGGGGTCTCCTCTCAGGCTAAAATCAATATTACGATTCGAGATCCACTGAATTCTCTGACTGGCTGGTTGTGTTTGCCAGTAGAGTCAGGTACCGCGTATCCTAAACCCTAAAACCTAGGAAATTACAGTGGTTTTTTTTGCCGTTCCCGATCCCAAAATGGCAGGGAAATCCGGGGAAGCCGTGGGGAACCGGTCCGCTACATCAAACTGAGCGGATCGACTCCGAAGGCGAGGATGTAGCCACCACGTGATTGGTGCCTTCACTGTCATGCAGCGCACTGGTTAAATGACTTTCCAACAGCCACTGCGGCGCAGATCGCTCGAAGGAGTGGAAGGATGTGAAGCCCGAAAGGATCAAGACGACACCGCATCGGCACCCCCACAAGCAAGGTGTCCGTGTTCCTGCAATCTACAAGGTCTGCCCCCTCCCCCCCCCCCCCCCCCCCCCCCCCCCCCCAAAAAAAAAAAAAAAAAGAAAAACACACACACACACAACTTTGATTCCCGTGCTCTGTATTAGACGTACAAACATTCAAGTGCGGGATTGCATGCGAAAATCGGCACTACGCCTGCAAAATTGTTGGAAAAAAACCATCCTGATCATTAGATTTTTAGAGTTTGTCTAAAACCTTCAAAATTTTCACAAAACACAACCAACCGACATGTAACCCGGATTTTTATCCATGGATGGAGTGACAAGAATGCACTGAGCACGATGATCAAGTCAGATTTGGTCTCTGGTTTGCCCAAGGGCTCCAAACTCTCATAGTTATACAAAAATAGGCGTGTTCGCTGCGCAAGCATGTAATGGGTGGCAAGGCGTGGGCCGGAACCCTGTCGTGCCACGCGCAATAAGCGCGGCACCTCGACTACGTTCATCTCGGTGAAAGGGAGGGGGGGGGGGGGGGGGGGGGTGGTGAAGAAATGAATGATGGGGGGGACGGAGAGGTCCGCCCTGACGCAAGGGCTAGTACGGCCTCCGTCAATCGGACGACGCGCGCGTCATCTAATTCGCGGCACCTCAGGAGATGAATAGGGTTGGCTATGTCATCCAGGAGTGCCGCACTATAGATTAGTCAATGGCAAATGGCTATTTGACGCGTGGATATTACTTAACCCTTTCGTTGCCGATTTCGATGCAATGGCCATTCTATCGTCATGTTAGATTTTTTGGTTAGATTAGATCTCCAAAAAAGACCACCATTTCGCTTTACTGACCACGACATGGCGGTTTCGATCGCGGAAAGGATGAGACTCCTGACCATGCGACTCTGATGCGTCAATTCAGCAATTTCCAACATGAAATTTGGGTCGTGACCGAGTTGTCTTGGTCGCCAGGTTTGACGTCCTCGTAGATCGCTACGAGACGTCAACTGACGCTACGCACTCAGACAAGGCGCGGTACAGGGTGCTCAGGGAGAAGTTGTCGACCGAACGGGCCGGTCGTATCCAATCCTGGTATGGGCAAGTGACGGCTCTATAGTACTCGGTGCTACGATCTTTAGTAGAGCGACAAAACGATACGGCTCTCGCGGCAACCACAATCAGTGGTGAGCCGCCTTCGACCAGCAAAACAAAAATAAGTATTTGTTTTCTATGCCACCTCCAAGGCCACACACACAGAGTTGGAATCTTCGCAGCTTTCTCAACATGATAAAGCGAGCAAATGTAGAAAACTGGCGCGAGGAGCGAGGAGAAGGCGACAGTGGAAGCCGAAAAGGCCAGAAATGGCAAACGGATACGGTCTCTGACGTCTACTCCGAATATAGTCACATCGACACGGGACGAATTCGACGCCCTGATTAGGGATGTGGCCGCGAAGTTGCGCAGCGGAGGTTGAGCAGAAACTTCAGCTTGAAGGTCACCGCTGTAGGAACGACGATCCACGCCTGGCTCGTAGCACGCGAACAGAGTGATTACGCTCGGTCACTTGGCGGTGGTCGGTCCCCAGTGGGTAACCGTGACGATCGGAGTCGCGAACGCGGGAGAAGACATGGATCACCGAGAAGATCTCGATCCTAATCGGAGATCATTATTCTCACTGAACGACGAGAGAACCCAACATTCGCCTTTCGCACGAGCGCAGGAACAAGGACCAAGGCGAGTTAGCGATTTGGGTGAACAGAGATCAGGCGTTGCGCTTGCGGGTCCCAACATTAACAAGCCTGATATACTGGAGAGGCCGCGGTAGTTGGCAAGGGCAACCTTGACCTACTGATATCTCACGGGGGCCTTCACAAGAGAAACTGGACGACCCCCGCCGTTACGGACCCAGTGGGGGATACATCTACAGAAGTCAGGAACGCGATTACGGCATGTGTTATCAGTGGGTTGATGAACGAAACTTCCACTCCCAGCTAGACAATCGGGGTTCTACTGGCGGTGCGAACCGCGCTGGGTTTAATGAGCGCGATTCTTATAGACCATGGCCAGCATGGACAGTGGGAAGATCGCAGACCCAGTCAGGGGGCGTCGTACAAGTCGTGTTTACCACCACGACAGCACACGCAACGTAACAGACAATGCGAAGAAGCGACCGCCGCCTCAGTCAACTACATGACGAGGGGTGAATACTACAAAACTCACCAACCTATATTGGCCTCGCAATCGGGGAGCACCCAAAAACAAAAGGTGGATAAGGTGAGAAACAAGCGCACGTTGAGAACGAGCGGATTAAGCGGGTGTCCGCGGTCGAACTCCAGCGGACGCGGAGCCTAGAAGTATAGTCATGTGTGCCTGGCTTTCACAGGCACTGATGAGATCTGGCGCCGACCACGCAAGGGCGGCCACTACCACTACAGAACTATATGGAAGGAATTCGCCACTGTATGGGTACAGCGATGAGTCTGACAACGAGGAACAACGCCTAATGGGGTCAATTACTTCTACAACTACGGGGGTGGACGAGTCGAACCTGAACCAGGACAATCGATGCCCTCGGTTGCCAATACTCCAACACCGATGGCTGAACCTACTGATGGGGGTGCTTCGAAAGCGACCACACTAACTATTGATGACCAGTCATACCACCCCTGGAACGTCAACTAGACGCAGCTGTGGGTGAAGGCGCGGAAGAAGGGCCAATGGTAGGTGAGCTCTCTGTAGCGGAGTCGATGTACGGGAAGGATACTGCACTGATGGGCGTCGGATCCGCTTCCGTGGCGACCCTGTTCGCTGATCCGGAGTGGACCATCGACTCGGGCTTCTGTCCACATGACAAAGGACCATCTTCAACTCGCACACTCCAGCTATAGGTATCGTGGAATTTGGTGCAACGGCGTATTAAAGAGTTGGGATGACTATCGATTGCGGACCCTGCGTGCGTCGAAGACGCTATACCTCGATGACGTGATCTAGGTTCCCGAGTTTTTATTCAACCGACTGTCTCTGCGTAAGGCCATGCAGGAGACGGCATCGACATTGATTTCGAAGATGACGAGTGGCTCTTCGCTCACATGGATCACGGGTACTCGGTGTATGCGCCAGCATCAGACCAAACGGGTATGTACGTGCTGCCTGCTGTGAGTAACGAGAGGGCTTTGGCGGCTACTCGGGGAGTAGTGCTGACAAGTTGGTGGTATGGCACAGGCGCCAAGGATATCTGGGACGGACTGCAAAGAAAAATCTTTGGAGATCTATTTGAGAGACGAGAGGTCATTCTCGAAGTCCCTAACAGACTCTTCTGTATGCAAATCATACACATTTGTGTAAAACTACCCCGCCTACTTTACCCATGGAAGGCAGCGAGGAAGGCCAGATGGCCAGGCGTACACTCAGTGGTATTGGTGTCTTTCCCGTGTCAACTTTTAGTGGGCGTCGGTACTTTGTCATGTTCGTTGACGAGTATGCCCGACATGCTAATGAAGAGCAAGTCAGACATCTACAATGATTTCGAAAAGTATCGGAGCGAGACCAGACACACGATCAATTGGACCTATTACACTATATTCAACGTAGATGAGGAGACGGATCTCATGCGATCCGACAGCGCTGAAGAGTACGAGAAATTAGGGAATATCGTTAAGACCACGTGCAGTATCTGATTGTGGGTTGCACAAGTGTACAAACCTCAATATAATGGTGTCGTGGAGCGGTGCATGCGAATGGTTGTGGAGATTGAGCAGCCAGAGGGCTACGCACAGAAAGGACAAGAGCACCTGGTGCGCAGACTTGAGAAGAGTCCTTACAGACTCAAGCTCACACTGTACGCCTGGTGCTACACATTCCAAGGGTTCATGGCCAAGTGCGGGTTCAGACGCTTGGTAAAAGACTATTGTGTCTTTATCATTAACACCCAGTGTGTAGTCGGAGTCTATGCCCGATGATCTTATGATCATGGGAAGTCCACTGCGACTGATGCAGGACTTCAAGGACTCAGGCAAGAAATTGTTTCAGATGTCAGACATGGGGCCGGCGAAGTACTTGTGTGTGTGTGTGTGTGTGAGGGAGGGGGGGGGGGGGGGGGGGGGGGGGTCTCTCAGTACGATACGAAGGTGTGCGTCGATTCGACAAGCACGACTGTCGGCCAGTGGGCTCGTCACAAGAACCGGGGATGCAATTATCTGCACCACAGATGCCAAGAACTAAAGAGGAGATAGTCGAGATTTGAAGCGATTCATCGGATTTCCTGACTTACTCTCACTATAGTTATTGGATGAAGGACCACAGCAGTGCCACCCTCGTCGTTGTCATAAAATAGGAAAGACGAACCAGGTCGGACAAATGAATATGGTGCTGCGTTAAGGCACAGGGAGGCTTTATTGTGCCCAATGGGTGCTGTTGCATTCTATCTGTTTTGCCGCTGGCAGATTGAACACGAACTTCTCCCAGAAATGAGCGAGTGGCAGCGTTGGCACCACACTGCTCAAAGGCAGCGACAGAGAGAAGGATTTCTCGTACACAGTACAGCATGAATGTGTGAAAAAAGGATTTTCAGCCTGTGGAATTGACTCTATTATCTGGGCACATACAAACCGAGGGTCTGGAGCAAAACTTGCTGAAGCTCAGCCCTCCGTGGGGGGGGGGGGGGGGCTAGTCCTCCCAGCGGATCAATTTCACTTTCTTTACTAGCTCGAACGTTGTGCTGTGTCGCTTGAGGTTTTCCTCTTTGTTCCCCCCTTTCAGTTTGTAATCGCAATTGAAGAAGACGCATAGCTCGGTACGCTGAAACATGGTCTGTGTGTAAGTTCGTTTATTTAGTAGCTTGAGTTGAGCATGTGATAGTCGGCCCCATCTTAAGCCGGAGAGCAGTTGTGTGTACACCGCGTCATCGCGAGCCCGCATGAGAAAAAAGGACAACATTCGTCACCATGCATGCTTTGTCGCCGGCCTTTCGTAGTGCTCTTCCAGTCACCGGTGGGCTCGTGAAGCCTGGGTAGGAATTAAGCGTGAGCAACTACCGAATCAATGCAGAAACAGACAACAAAAACAACTTACATGGTGATCCTCCAATGGGACATAGTTGAAACCAATCCCCAACGAGAAGGAAATGCTTCCCGCCAATGATTTTTTGGGCTGAGCTGACATTGATCTCGAAACTGTGTCAGTTGCACCGAGTAGCCTCTGGTCTGTCATCGAAACCTCCTCGATAACGACGAGTACCACCTGACGGAAACGGGATATCATTTGGAGAGACGGTGTACCCCACCAAAATAGGAGACCGGGGATACAGTGGTGGAGGTCACGGTACGACGAGAGAGAGAGCGAGAGAAGGAGCAAGCGAGAGGGGGAGAAGAAGGAAAGACCGAGAGAAGCGCCAAGACGAGAGCGCGCCGCCCGCGCGCGGAGATCTCCGAAGGCCGTCCGCAGTCGGCACGGTAGCGCGGAGCGCCGCGAGCAGCACAACACAAGCTGCGACAAGGGACGCATGCCCACCCCAAGAGCCGCAGCGGCCGCTGCCAACCCCGGCCCCAACGACGACGAAGACCAGCCGATGAACTCATTGCCGCCGGCGGAGACACCGCCACGTCCGCGTGACAGCGCGCTCGAAGACATCGAGGAAGGCGAAGTTCGCGGGCGTGCCGACGCGAAGACGATGACGCCCCGTCAGTATCGCGAGCGGAAGACCGCCCCACCGCCCCACGACGAAGCGAAGCCGCGCGACCCGACGTCGCAAGCTCAAGACGAGTAGGCGCTCGCGCGTGAGGCGCGCCTGCAGGAGCAGCGCCTGCTGATGGCTCAGCCAAAGGTCACGCACCGCGACATCCGCGATGGCGCGTTCGACAGTCCGGATCTACGGTGCCCAGCGCCCGCGACTCGCCAGGACTCACCCGTCCGCGTCGCCGACAGGGTGAGCACCTACGACTTCGGCTTGGGTGCTCCCTGTACGATTGGCGAAGCTCTCACCGAGCGACACATGTCGCGAGTGACATTCAACCAGTGGCGCTACCACCAACGTGGGCCGATCTTCGGTGTGCCGATTATCGTCGAACCCGGCCGTTCGCCGGACGAGTTCAACACTTAGTTCTGGAGGTGGTTCGAGCTCACGAAGCGTGTCGACGTGGCGCCGATGCGCAGCCCGACGTACGTCGGGGAAGTGAAGAAACCCCGTGATATGCGAATTCGTTTCGCCAAGTTGTACGTCGACAACAGAGTCACTGCTGACATTGAAGCTGCGCTTCTGATCCATCCTGTGGGGACCGCTCAAGGTCAACCTTCTCGAGACTCTTCTCACCGCGCGGCGGATGCCGCTATTGGAACCACTCGGGGTGGTTCTGCTCGTGCTCGCGGAGCAAGTCGAGGCAGTCCTCGCGAAGCACCTGCTTCTCAACCCACGAACTCTGGTACTTGGGATATCCCAGCCACATCACCAAGATCTCGCGATTTCCGCGACGCGTACGGACGCGATCAAGCGACTCAACGTGCCGTCATTGACTAAGACGTTGATCGTCTCAGTTTCTTCCTGCGGCCTTATGCGCGCAGACTCCTCGAGCTGCAGTTGCGCAACTGCAGCGAGATCTCCATCGCTCGACGTTCTAGTCGAGGCGGAGAGTCGACGTTGCCTCCTTGCGGCAGACGTCGAGACCTTCCTCTCATAGTGCTGCCCCTGTGGCAAGCACTGTCTTCTTGGCTCGTGCGACTTATTCGCACGAGGATCTTCCTCACTTGACTCGTGCGACTCACTCGCACGAGAAGTCTTCGGCGCTGTCTGCGACTCTACGCAGACCCCGGCAGCTGGCTCGACGACAAAGGTCGACTCTTTGTCGTAGTCTTGGGCAGTCGTACTAACGACCGAGTGACTGATGAGGCCATCACACTCATCTTTCACACGTCCACGTGCATCTGGACGCTCCAGAACCGACATCAGGTGGCCACCTGATGACCGAGCGGCGGGCATCGTAACGGATCGATGCCGCCAGCTGATCCATGGCTCGTGTGAACTGAGCCATGGCAGGCCTAGAATGACGTCGAACTTGTCATCTAGGTCGAGTACGACAAAGTCATCGTCGTACTCATTGCCTTCAAGCGTGCAGTGGAGGCCCACTACGCGTTTCATAACCTTCACCGTTGCGCCAGTTGCAAGGCGCACCGTCATCCTCGTCGGAGGAATGCCTCGCTCGACTACGTCGAGCCCCAAAGACTCGATAGACTGTCGTCGAACGAAGTTGTTCGACGCCCCACAGTCTACGAGGGCACGAAGCGAAGACGAAGCTCCTTCGACTTCGAGCTCCAAGGTGATGAGGGCCTCATCATCACCAGGTGTGGCGAAGCACAGAGACTATGCTTTGGGAGCAGCCTTCGTCAAGAGTCCCACAAACTCTCTTGACGTGACTGGATCAGTAGGGCGCTCCGCCCCTACTGACCCTGACCGTTTTTTTTGTTGATCATCACGCTGCTGTTTCTTCGCAGCGTGTTGATCCGACCACTGGACCTTCTTGTCCACGTGGCGACCGCGTCCATTGCCGCGAGGCACTGGGCGCGCAGCATTACACTCATAAGCGTAATGCCCGGTCTTCTGGCATCGATTGCATTTCTGCAATCGTTTGTCCACGCGAGGGCGCTGCTCGCTCTCGGCGTAGGAAAGATCCATGGCCTCTGGATCACTTGAGTCTTGTCGTCTGGACGGACGATAAGCAGCAGAATGGACATAAGCCTGTCGCAGGCTGAAGTCCTCTTGGCGAGCAGCCGAGATCGCGTCCTCGAGTTTATCAAACTCGAGGCGGAACATCTGGGTCTTGATCGGCCCATCCTCGAGCCCCTTGATAAACGCAGCAACCTGCGTTTGATCATCGATGGGATTCTCCACGATGCAACTCACGAGGTATCGTGCGTGCTGGGCGTAAGCGTGAATATCACGCTTACCTTGCCTGAGATCCAGGAACTCAGCGCGAGCCCTGAACTCGGCTCGAGGCGGCTCAAACGCTTGTTTGATCTTGACCTTGAACTCTTCATACGATCCGAAGCAATACGGATCGTGCAACTTGAGACCGAGCGCCCACACCTTGGCACGACCTGCCAAGTTGGATATGGCGTAGGTCACTCGCATCGCATCGTCATCGATGCGACGGGCTTCAATGGAATCGTCGAGTTCGACGAACCAACGCAACAGGCTGTCACCGTCAGCCTTGTACTTGGAGATCTCGATCTTCAACGGCTCGACACGTCGAGGCCGCTCTGCCGCCGCAGCAGCAGACTGCTGCTGCCTCAACAACGCTGCTTGTTGAGCGCTCTGCTCGCGCAGAGCTGCAAGACTCCCTCTCGCCTCGTTCAGCTCATGCTGGATGAACTGGGCGATACTCGCGTGCTGTTCATCACGCGAGAGCGAGAGGAGCATGGCGCCGACGGCGGCTTCGCCCACCGTCGCGGCCATGCGCTGAACAGCCTGCCACTCGAGCTCACTCAAGTGGAGGAAGCTCTCACGCGAGGCGTGGCGACCCTGCGCGCCAGGGGTTTCCGGCGCAGGGGGATTCATAGTCGCTGGGCGGACTACGAAGTGCTACCAGGTGTAACGAGGCTGACCTCGTTACGTCACGCACACTGTGGAGCAGTGTAGGAAGCGCGCAACACAGGGACTTGTGTTGGGTTGGGTAAATGGGAAACTGAATTTATGGATTAGGAAACCCAGAAAAACCTAATCTTTGTATATAAAACCTCGCAGCTCCACCCTCGGATTTCTGCCATCCACTCAATCACAAGACCCTAGCGTGGTTGGTGGGAAATCGGGATAATATCGTAGGATATTATCCAATCAGGAGACATCGCAACCAGATGGGTTCACAATGTTCCTATCGGACACCATTGACATGGGCCCGTACCATGTAACGGACACACCCCGTTACAAGACGCGGTCGTCCTTGGAGAAGTCCGAGGGCCTCCAGAGCGATTAGCTACCGTGTAGCAGACCAGAATGCGCAAAATGATGGTGATTTGCTGTATGGTTTGCTCTCGTTTCGCTTCTGAACCACCCCGAAACGGCAAAAGTCTTTTTGATCCAGCTGATCAACGACCGCGTCCATGCCGATCAACAACCAGTCACTAAGAAATAGAAATCAAAGATGCTGGTGTCCTTCCTGTCCTTCAAATTCGTGCAAACAATTCATGAGGTGACTTCCAATTGCAGAGTGATGGTCTTTATTTTCATCCAATAAACGGACAATACACAGGAACCAATGGGATGAACTCCAAAGCGTTTGGTTGGTGCTGACTGGTCTTGGCCTCGAAACGTTGTGGGCACCAAATCCCAGTTGGGCGTGAAGATGGAGCTGGTGACGACCGAGGTGAAGAAGGGTCTGCGCAACCCGCTGGATGAGGCGCAGGTGCGCAAGGCGGTGGTAGCGCTGCAGACGTTCCTCGAGAAGCAACGCAGCGCGGAGAAGAAGAAGGAGCTGCTCAGCAGCACGGAGTACCTCTCGTGCATCATCACGCGCAAGACCATTCCGTCGAAGGCGTCTCTCAAGCCACTGACAATGTGCGTGCTCCCGTTTGAAACGACGGCGCGCAAGAACTGACGTTTTGGTGTCGAAATCCAGCGATGTGCCTCACTCATTGTATGGTGGCGAGAACGACGCGGAGTTGTGTCTCTTCGTCAAGGACTCGGACAAAGAGCGAATCAAGAAGGCGCTGGAAGAAGATCCGGTGGCAGGACTTACGAAAGTCATGACGCTAAAAAAACTGCGCAAGAACTTCAAACAGTTCGAGGACCGTCGAACGCTTGCAGACTCTTACGACATGTTTCTGGCCGACGACCGAATCCTTCCGTACCTCAAAACACCACTCGGAACGGTGAGTACCATGCGATCATGAGAGCAAGTGCGCAGTAGCTCATACTTCAGTTAATCATTGCGCAGAAATTCTTCGTAAAGAAGAAGCAACCGATTTCGGTTCGGGTATCCCGCAAAGACGTATCTAACTCGATTCGCTCTGTCTTCCACCGCACCGCAATGCACGTCAGTGCCGGAGCTTGCACCAACGTCAAGATTGCTCACTTTGGCATGTCGATTGACGAGATTGTCGACAATATTATGGTTGGCATGAACAATTGCGCGTCGAACATCCCAAAGAACTGGTCAGGCATCCAGTCCATCAGTGTGAAATCGAACGATTCAATCGCGCTTCCAATCTACAATGCGCTGTCAGATTTGGCTAAACTACCTCCTGTCTCCAGCAAGAAGGTGTTGCTGAAGCGCAAACTGGAAGATGTCGAGCCCAAAGATGCTGTTTCGGGGGATTCTTCATCTCAGCCTGTAGCCAAGAAGCAAAAGGACGTGACACCAACGAAAAGCAGTAAAAATACTGACTCGACGCCTAACAAGAAATCGACGCATTCAAAGGATACTCCAAGCAAGAAGTCGACGCCTTCAAAGGATACTCCTAGCACGAAATCGACGCCTTCAAAGGATACGCCGAGCAAGAAATCGACGTCTTTGAAGGATACTCCTGCGAAGCCGAAAGTGAACTCGACTAAATCCTCCGATTCTGTCTCTAACACGCAAAGAGAGACCCCACAGAAGACCACGAACACGACACCTTCGAAGTCGTCTTCGAACAAGAACAGAACCCAGACACCAACTCCTACGAAGAAGGGTAAAAGGGGAACACCAGCGAAGAAGTAAATGCCACTGCAGAGCTGGTGATCATCGTGTTCAATCTGCCACATATTGTTCTAGAGAATACATGTTTTCACTCACATTTTAGCTGATGCAATAGATCGTTGACGGGAGATCGGAATTCCGAAAATCTCTTCTACTTCCCGAACGCTAAATCGTGACTTGTATGTGAGAGAGTGAACTGTTTATTTCTCATCGAGTAACAGAGTGCTATCTTTCCCTATGAACTTGGCCATGGGATCGTCGGCTCGACTCTTCGTAAGCTTGTATGCTTCCATCTCTTCAGCTTGAACCTCAACATTGTGAAGCGAATTGTACTTGCGCTTGCGATCGTCGATTTCCTCACCTCGGCGTTTCTCCTTTTCAGCCTTCCTTAACGCCTTCTTCAGTTTCTTTGCGTCCAGTTCTGGAGCAATGTTTTCGCCATACATTTCGCTGCGATTTTGAATACTGGATCCCTTATCAGTTGACAATTCTTGCCTGTCACCACCTACTGGCAGCATTGGACGTTCCGTATTGACAACTCTGGCCGCTTCAAGCGCTTTCTTCCCGTCGGCACCCGTGCAATACGAATTTTTGACTTTAGAATGGCAACACGCGAAACCCCACGCCATCTCTGATCGATCAAACCATGAGCCCCAGACAGCAGTGTGATTGTTCTCGTAGACATCTTCAAGATACTTGGACTTGGCTTTCGCGCGTTCTTGTCCTTTCACGACACGACCGTCGCGTGAATATTCAACGTAGGTCTCACTTTGCGCGAGCAACAACTCTTTGGCAGGTGCTTGTAGATGCTCCTGTCCTCCATACTTGTCCATGATTTTGCGCGCCTTCTCACGCTCCAATGCTGCCTTCCTCTCCTCGAATTGCTTTCGCAAGAACTCGGCTTGAGATGGAGTAGCTTGAGGGTGAATTTCGGCACCTTTGGCGTAAGCCTCCCACGCAAAAACTTGAGTGGATGCAAGTTTTTGTGCGTCACCACTGTATCGAACAACGTTATCACCGGCAAATGTGGTATCTTCGGGGTTGAGCTCCGGATTCGGATTATCACGCATAGAGCGCGTTTTAGGGTCGTAGTAGGCCGAATTAGGGTTCAAGTTTCGAAGGTACTTCGCTGTATCTTCTCGGATACGGAGATTGCGGACCGTTGTCTTCATTTGCGCACCGCCAACACCGCCCTGGCGGGCTACGCGTTCTGCGAACAAAGGTCCTTCTTCACGGTCACGGAACTCTTCGTCTTCCGACAGCATGTCTGAGTCGTAATCCGAATCCGAGTCGGAGCCAGAGTCGGAGGCAGCGCCAGCGCTCTCTTTCTTTTTCCGCCGTTTCTCGGATGCTCGCAGCAGCTTCTTCTTGACCTCTTCCATGCGTTTCTGCTTGCGTGCCTCCTCGATCTTCTCGTAGCGCTCCACAGTCCGGTCGTGCTCCTTCGGATCATAGCCGAGCCACTGATCGCGCTTCGCGTCGAACGCGAGCTTCCCGTACTTTTGCGAGCGCACGTCCACGAGCACTTCGTCGTCTTTGATGTCGCGGTTGGTCTTCCAGGCACCAACTTTGCGCGGTCGCTCGACGCACTCGACCGTCTTGTGGCTCATCGCGCCGCAGTTCTTGCACGCGCCTTTCTTCCACTTGCGCGGCTTGCCCGCGTCTTCCACGATGGCCTTGCGTCCTCGCACGTAGAGCTCGTCGGCCTCATGGATGGAGAGAACCTGCGGCTGGTTCTGGACTGTCTGGTGGTTGAGCGACGGCCCCGAGTCGCCTAGATACCACGGCCTCTTGGTGATGTACTCGGGGTTGTGCGGGTTGATCAGGTTCCCATCGGCGTCCTGCTCCGGCGGCAGCGTCCCGTTCTTGCGCGCCTCCTCGATCTCGCGCTTCTTCTTGAACTCGCTCGACGAGAGCCGCTCCGCCATATTGGCGAGTCGTCGAATGAAGTTCACTCGGGCCAAGCAAAGTGGGTTCAGTAAGCTGGGGTTTATACAGAACCCAAACCCATATTCCTCAACCCGGCCCGTCTAACGAACCTCCCTTGTGGTCACTCAAGTGCTTATATGGCGCCATGGTGATCTCGGAGAAAGCCCACGCCGAGTGCGTGCGGCTGCTGGACCTGCTCACGAACAAGCGCGTCCAGGAGAGCTGGTCCTGGGTGTTTATGGCACCCGTGACCGGGATCCCCGGATACCATGACGTGATCAAGAAGCCCATGGACTTGGGGACGGTCAAGCGCCACCTCGGCTCCAAGCCCTCGCGGTGCCGCTTCAAGAGCCACGAGCGCTTCGCCAAGGACGTGCGGCTGGTATTCCAAAACGCGCTGCTCTACAACAAAGAGGACGAGCAGGTCAAGGGATCGGTCTTCGATGCGGCGCAGCACTTGCTGCGAGTGTTCGAGAATGCCTACGCAAAGGCGAAAGAGACAGTGTTCAAGGATGAAGACGAGGCCGCCGAGCACAATAGCAGCACAAACGAGGAGCAGGACGAAGCAGCTGCAGCAGCGACGGCAGCACCGGCAACGGGCGCCGCTACGGACCGTTCACGCTCGAGCAGCGAGCACGAATCAACCAAGCACAAGAAAGACAAGTCTTCCAAGAAGGATAAGAAATCCAAGAAATCCAAGAAGAAGAGCAAGGACAGAGACAAAGAGAAGAGTAGTAGCAAAGGCAAAGATCGCGAGAAGAAGAGTGCGAGTGATGCGAGTGGAGAGAAGAAGAGTTCTGCCCAGAGCAGTGGTCTTAAGGGCGCGACTCTCAGTTCCGAGTCCGACCGTGTTTTACCCACTTCCGCCGAGGCAACCGATACTGCACGAGTTTCTGCTACGACCACAGCCAGTTCAAACGACCGTTCCGAGAAAGTCAAGACAAGTAACTCTGCTACCTCTGTGCCAGTACCCTCCAGACCTCCGACGTCAACATCAGTTCCAGTAACTGCAGGAAAAATGCCAGAGGAAACGATGACAGCGTGCCTGGGAGTGCTTATGAAGCTGATCAAGTACAAGGAGGGGAATGTATCACCCGCCGCTCCTTTTCTCCAGCCTGTTGACCTTATGCACTTCCCAGATTACAAGGTCAAAGTTCCGAACCGGATGCACCTGTACGGCGTACAGAAAAAACTTCGTAGCGGGGGTTATGCGAGTGTTGACGCGTTTGCGTACGACGTGCGTCTCGTGTTCTCGAACTGCCTCGTATACAACAGTGACGTCGTGCTAAGCAAAGTAATCCGCAGCCACGCCGTCACGCTGATCAAACTGTTCGAATCGCAGTTTGCCAAGATTGGCGGAGCATGGCCAGGAATTCCAGAACGGTGGAAATGTCATCAAATCATCCATGACATTTTGGCTGATCGCACAGACGGACTTGAAACTGCTCAATGGTTTAAGTATCCGATTGAGACGTATTATGACTCCCCTGATCAGGTCCCTTACGGTTACTTCAAGAAAATCAAGCACCCCATGGATCTTGGCACTGTATCCGCAAAACTACACTTGGCAGTTTATCGTCAAAGCTCTGATCTGCTTCAAGATCTTAAGCTCATATTCGACAACTGCATCCGCTACTGGAGCGGTGATCCCCATGGTGTCACCTATTGCGACTCTGCCAAGAAGCTGTTGAACGTTCTCAGGACGCAGGCCGCCGCTGTGTTTGGATCCCATGTTATCGATAAAGTAATGGCGAAAGAAAAGGGCTCGAAGTCAGCTTCAACAGCTCAGCCTCCTAGCGTTGGGAGTTCCATTCCGAAAGAGCGGAAAACGTTGACATCATCGACGTCGGTAACTGCGACTGGTGCTCCTCCAGTAGAAGAAGAGAAGTCTCGGAAACGCTCGTCGAAACATATATCATCCAGTTTTTCCCAAAAAGAGGCATGTCTTGATATTCTAAAGGCGCTGAGGCAACACAAAATGAAGGGCTACCAGGGAATGGAGATTTTGACCGCGGGTCCATTCTTGCATGCAGTGGACGTGACAAAGTACCCCGACTACCTACAAATTGTTTCGGAGCCGATGGATTTCGCCAAGATCGAGCGAAAGCTGAAAGGGGACCGCTACAGTGATGTGAATGAGTTCAGTGCTGATGTCCACTTGATATTTTCCAACTGCCACAAGTACAACAGCGACCCTGTTGAAGGAGCAGATATTCGAGCAATGGCGAGTAATCTTCGTGATTATTTCGTCGATCTCTACAATGAGCGATTTGGAACCGGTGAGAAGTCTTCACGTGTACCTACTGGCCCATTGGCAGTACTTCCATCAGCAAAATTCGACACAGTTTCGCGGACTGAGTCAGCCGCATCAAAACTATTATCACCGAAGGTATCCAAGAAAATTCCACAGCCGTCGCCTCCACGAGATACCCTCTCTGCTTCTGTTGCACCTCAGCGTACGATTCCGAAACCAGCCGGAGCACCTGTGTCTAGTGCAGTTAAGTCCACTAGCACTTCATCGACATCTCAGACGGCAGGGATGACTCCAATACCTGCAGCTCCGATGGCGTCAACGACTTCTGGTAGCAAAACTTCGACCTCACAAATGACACCCGCGGAGTTAGAGGAGTACAAGAGGCGAAAGAAAGAAAAGAAGGAGAAGAAGGAGAAGAAAGACAAGAAGAAGAAAGATAAGAAAGAGAAGAAGAAAAAGGATAAAAAAGACAAGGAAAGAGACAAGGACAAGGTCAAGAGCACGCATAGCCGACAAGAAGGAACTGTTATCCCCTCGGCACCCCAGACTACCTCAGTGCACGCTGCATCATCTGGAAAACCTGCATCACAACCGAAGGCGTCAATACCTACCAATTCAGCACCATCATCGTCGTCGTCAATAAGTGCACCCCCTCGCACCTCTCAAGTGGCTTCTAAAACCGCCCCGGCAGAATCAACGAGTGGAACAAAATCAAAGACGAAGAAGAGTAAGAAAAGTGAACTCAGCGGCTGGGAGGCATCCGCAGAACGCGTGCTCAATCGACTTATTAAGATCGAACAGGTATCAAAACTCCATTTTGACCGACCACTCCTTGAGGTATTCCCCCAACTAGAACAAGACTACCGTCGTCTCGTACAAGAACCGATGGACTTGAGAACTCTCCGAGAACGATTGACGGGTCACTTGCTGACTCCTACTGACTTCATACGTCTTGGGCGACTGATCTTCCAAAATGCAATCAAGTTCAACTGCGCACCGGATCCGGCATCTGCTCACGTCCGTGATATGTCGGTGCACCTGCTCTGGTATTTTGACTCGTTATGTGCTGAGCTCAAGCTTACTGATTCCTCGAACGCGACTTCTACGTTAGCCGAAATGCGAAAAGAAAGGGCCGAAATCGTCAACAACACCGCGATGGAGGTGAAAGCGAAGGAGTGCCAAAAGTTGCTTCGTGTTTTGAACAGCCAGAAGTACGACAAAAATTGTTGGCCTTTCCGTAAGCCCGTGCAGGTTCTTTTCCCGACTCTACCGCCCGAGTATTTCGAGATAGTCAAGACGCCAATGGACTTAGCGACAATCGGAGAAAAGCTCAATGCTTTCGAATACAAACTGCACGGAGAATTCATTCGTGATGTTCGCCTGACATTCGAGAATGCCATGCGGTATAATCACGCTGATAAAGATCGCGAGGGGTGGAACGTATACTCAGCTGCTGTCCACATGCTTACCGTTGTGGAGGACCAGTGGTGTGATGCAACGCTTGAAGTCATGGAAAGGGTACGTCGGCGCGAGATTGTTCGGAAGGAGCGCGAACGGCTGGGAGAGAAGCGGAAAGGAGACAAGCGTGGTGATGGAGATCAGAAATCACTTTCAGTCTCACACTCTCGCCCTTCAAGTAGTGTTTCAGTGTCGGATGGTGCATCATCGAAGGCCAAGTCAAGCGATACCTTGGTTTCGTCTACTATTGCCAAGGCTAGTATAACTATTGCTCCTCCTTCATCGAAAGATGATCCAGAATCTTCGACGAAACTCAGATTGCAGATTGTCAATCGCCCGAATCTGGACAGAATGAATAAGTCAGAGCGGAAAGCTGAAGAAAAGCGACGAAAGCGTGCGAGGCGAGAAGAAGAGATCGCTCGATCAGAGAAGAGACGCCGCACGGCCGTGGCTGCCACGGATGACGCTCTACGGGAGGCAGAAATGCGGAGTCGTCGCCGTTTCCAGAAGTTGGAGATCGCCGAGGCTGTTCGACTACGTGAAGAACGGGAGCGTCAGCAGCGTGAGGAAGAGGCTGCGAAGGCGTTGGCGGTGAAAATGAAATTCAACTCGTCAGTTTGGACCGGAAAACTCAGTACGGGCCAAAGCTTTTGGCTTCGCAAGCCCACGAAGCTCGAAGTCCCGACAATATTCCGAGCTGCGGTTGACTCGTGTTAAGTGATGAAACGAATTGAAAGCTTGCTTTTTGCCCCAAGAGGGTGATTGTTTCTTATCAAAACTGAATGCTTTCTGTTCTTTTTCTAATAAGTTGCGGGGCTCCAAAAAAAAAAAAAAAGGGGGGGTAAAGACAGAGCGGGAGACAAATAAATAATCCGCTGAGGCGCCCAGTCTTCATGGTCTCTTGATCAGCCACAGACTACGTCCGAACTGGAAACGATAGCGGTTGCTGATCTTGAGCTTGTACGCAGAATATCATCTTTTTCTTCTTGTTTTGATCCGTCTTGTTCTCTTTTTGTGAAGTTTTGTTTCACACAACACCACTTGTACCCTGCTTCCCTCGTCTATCACCCTACAACGAGTGGGGTACTGAACACTGCACTTCCCAACTCACGAGAAGTGGAGCTTGCGCTGCACGGTAGGGGCAGTGGCGTACCCCATATCCGGTCCCTGCCACCCATACTTGAAGTGATACACGTTCGGTGCCGCTGCTGACGAGCACGGGTATCCATCCTGGCAGTAGCAGCCGTAGCTGTCACACGAGGATGGAGAGGTACAACTCTCTGTCGCGTACGTCGGATATCCGGCGTACATAGTGTTGTTGTCCGACTGATCCGAGATAGTGGTTGAGTAGTTGTAGATCGTCGTTTCGTTGCGGAGCAAGCCAAAAGCCAAGTGAGATGGAACTGGCACCACTGTTTGGATGAAAAGAAGCTCCTCGGTCGGCACTTTAGCCCAACGGTCACCATCTCGAGATCCCTGGCAACCAAGGTCACCCAGACCGCTAGTCGCAACATACATCCAGTTCTTGCATTCCCACAAAAGAGAAGGGTCGAGCTGGAGGAACTGTGCGACGAAGCCAAGGTCGAGTCCTGGGTCAGCCAGTAGGATGGCTGAGCCAGCAAGTACACTTGGCAAAAACTCCAACGACTGGTAGTCGAGGAAAGCGGCGTCGATCAGGTTAACAGCCGTCGCGAAGACATCTTTGCGAACCGACGAAACGCGCGTCGAATTGACGAAATCCCTAGGGAAAATAGTGTGATCAGTATTGAAAGAATCGACCCAGGCAGCATCAGCACTGTACCCCATCGTCTCGGCTGGTTGCTCAGTTGCATCTCCGGCTAGTAGGAACAAAAGCCAGGACAGCACAGTTGTCGGGTGGAGGTTCCACTTAAGCTCCTACAGGAAAAGTGTGAGCGCTGATCATTCTTGACAAGACACAAGCACCACGCACCACAAGAAACTGGCCTTCGTAGCGAACGACATCGTCCGTGGAGCATGAGACAGCGCCGTGTTCGGAGATGAACTCGGCAAAGTCAGCAGGCTTCGGAGGGTGGACTTCTTCGATCTTGGCCGCGAGGAAGACGCAGACCAAGCCCATGACCTGCAACTCCTTCTGGACGGTGAAGATGTCGTCGTACGAGCCCATGTAGTACGGGTCTTCCTCGCGCGCGCGCAGACGCTGGCGGAGAATGCGCTGCGCGTAGCAGGCGGCGAGGTGCGCCGTCTGTCGCTGGAGCGCGAAGTGGGCCGCGATCTCGGCGATCCAGTGCCACACGAATCCGTACTGGTCATAGTTGGCGGTGACGGCGTGCTGCGGCAGCTGTCCCACCGACAGCGGCGAGTAGCACGCGCGCGCCAGAGCGTCCTTGGGCCCGAAGAACTGCGCGGTCGCGGGGGACCGCACGGGCGCCGGGTTCATGGCGAACATGCCCGGCGGGGGCGCCAAGTAGCCCGTGGGAGTGGACACGGCGGCGGCGGCGGCGGCGAGGTGCTGGTACGACATCTCTTTCTGGCGCATGCTCAGCACGGTCATCATCTCCGGGTTCATGCCTCCGAGGGCGGCGGGGGGTGGCGTGGCCGTGGCCGGGTCTCTGCTCCCTGCTGCGTCGTCCGCTGCTCTCTGCTCTGCTCTGCTCGCGTGCTTCTCCTCCGGTCCGAGGCCTCTGGACGGCGCTTCCTCCGAGTCTCCTTCTCCCTCCCTCGCTCGCTCCCTCCGAGTCCCGCGGCCCAAACCGAGCGACAAACGCACGACACACCCGCTCCAATCCCTCTTCAAAGCGATATTCCCCACCAACCCAGAGAACGCGCGAGGTTCTAGAAACAACCCACCGTGAGGTTTTATCATCGACGGACCTCTTCCACAACACGACATGAACAAGTCGCATTGTCACAGTACAAGGTACAATGGTGGAAATCAAGCCATGGCCGCGACCTCGATGGAGCTGCTAAATATGGGCCACCGTGCCACACGGCCTTCGCCGCCATGGCGTCGACGGAGAGCCCCAGCAGCGCAGCAGATGGAGGAGACAGCGCGAGCGACGTCGCGCCTCCGACTGCCGAGCGCCGCGACGTCGCCGCGACCAGCGCCGACCCAAGCAACCTGATTACTGGAGCTGCGACGGCCAGCTGGGACGACTCGGGCTTCTCCACCTGGCGGGATGCCCTCACGAGAACTGTCACGCTCGAGTCTCGAGCACTGCTGGACGGAGTGATCGATCTGCAGCGCGAGTTTGACGACGCCTCGCAGTATATTCGAGGAGACTATGCGTGGCGAAAGCAAGTCTCCGCCCTCCACGATCGTACCAATGACGCGGTGACGGCGAGAATGGAGGCTTTGGCGAGTCAGCTCCAGCAAAGCACACAGTCACTAGGCCAGAGCCTCGAGGAGACACTCAGAGCCAAGGATGCGCTCGCCAAGGAAGAGATACAGCGTCAAGTCACCATGTACGAGGATAAACTCCGGCGCACACGCACGTCGCTAAAGAAAGAGGTTGACCGCTTCACGCTTCTCGAAAAGTGTCTCCGCAAGGAGGAATCCCATCAAGCAAAAGCGACTTACGAGCGGCTGGTGGAGCAACTTCGGCTGGAGCATGCGGCTAAAGAGGCGACTCTCCAAGCGATGCTACGCGAGCTCAAGCTCTCCTACGTCACGATTGAGAACGCCAATGGCCAGCTGATAGAAACAGTGAAAAGCAGAGGCGAAGAAATCGAACGTCTCAAGAAGATGCTCCCCAAAGCGAGCGCTGCAACGCAACGTGGGACCAACTCCATGAGACTAGTCAGTGCTGCACCGCCAGCTGCCATCGTTGGTGTGGCGACCGATGCGTACGTGCACACGCTGAAACAGTCCGTATCCTCGGCGAACACCACCATCGATTCACTGAGAATTCAAATTGATGAGGCGAAAGCTGAGAGGGAAGCAATTCTTAAGAGGCAACACCAAACCGAAGAAATGGCAGGAAAGATCAATGAAGAACTCGCGAAAGCGAAGGTCTTGCTCAGTGAGTCTCACAGCGCACTCATCGCAAATCGCAAAGAAACGGAAGCCTTGCTCCAAGAGAAGACGCATTGGAAAGAATTGTACTCAGACCTTCACTTCCAGAGCAGCAGTCACGAGCACGAGCTAGACGATTGTAAGCGCTTAGCAGCTGCTACGCAGAGACGTCTCGAATCTGTCGAAAGGAATTGTCTGGAAGGCGCCGGTACGATCCTAGGCGGTGCTGTCGATAGTTTTATCGGTCGATGGACGCAGTGGCGGCAGGAAACCGGTGGACAATTAACGCCCGAAGGGCTTTCCGTTGTTGACTCTTTTGTTGAGCAAATCAAGGAAGCATCTGCTGGCGACAAATGCAGTGTCGAAGTGGAGACGAAATTACACTTCGAGTTTGAAAAGAGATATAGCGAAATGCTGAACATCCGGATCAACCACGAGCGAAAGCGAGTGGTCGCACGAATTGAAATGCTGTGGAACAAAAGAGCATGTAGCACCAAACAAAGCCGCAAACGAACTACTCAGGTCCCAGAAGGGAGACGTTCAGCTACGAAGCAGACCATTGGTGTTTCTGCCGATCACCCTCCGCGAGGATTGCCGCTAAGACAGGTTCTTGAGCTCGTATCCGAGGCTTTCCAAGATCTTGGTTTCAGCGAATGGAATACTTTGGATGTCGAAGCCTTGCATAGTCAGCTCGCAACCCAACGGGAGCTACTTAGCGTGCAAGAACAAGCAAACAAGACATTACAGGAGCACATCGAAGCTCAAGCTCTGAACTCTGTAAAAACGGATCTGCTCTTGCGCGAGAAGGAGCTTCTGTTAGCCGAGCTCACCGATCGGTGCCGTTCACTGCGATCACAAGTGGAATCACTTCAAGAGCAAGCTCGCGACCCAGCACCGTCGTTGGATCTCTCAGCTTGGGATACTCGCGATCCGTTCACCGTCTACGGCCAATCTCAGCGGATCGAAGAAAAGAGGAAGGTAGCTCGAGCACGTCCTGTGTCAGCATCAGCGACATTGACCCACAATGAACGAAGTCCAATGACAACGCCAACACCTAAACGGCTCGATGACATTTGTGCGACAAAACGAGCGCATGGTCAACAACCGCCACTTAAATCATTCTTGGTTAGCCACCTATCACTAGTAGATACTCCCAATCCGTCATCTCTCAGCAAGACGCCCCAGCAGCTCGAAGATCACGTCAGAAGTGTGCTAAAGGCTGAGCTATTAAGCTTAACTCCGACAGAAAACCAACTCGATGATGGAAGTCACGTTGGGACTGATGGCGTGAGTTTTCGCATCATTCAGTTTCGTGAAGACGAGATGGAAACTAACTTAAATGCTCATGTCAATCAGATTGTACAGATGATGCAGCGCAGACGTAGTAGAAAGTGACTTTTAGACTACGATCGAGTGAAGTTTCTCCGCCAACGTCATGTACGACGCGCGCAACACGATTTCCTGCAGCATATACGCACCAGTGGGGTGTGACGAGGCGAGAAGTTCCATCCCTTCGCGTGTGATCATTGCTGTGACGGTGCCTTCAACGGAACATACCGCATCAAAACTGCGCGCCTGGCCGAGCATATAGTCCATGTCTCCAAAAATGCAACCAGCTCGAACACGCCCGACAAGTTCGTGACCTTCCTCTTCAGAGAATGGTTCGTTGGATGCATGGGTTCGCTCGGTGCCGGATCCTTGAGGCGTCTTCCCTCGCTCACGCGAGGCGGGCCGGCGGAAGTGGCGTGGGGTCAGACTATCGCTAATAGATGAGCTAGTAATTTTGCTGCCATCTGTGTCGCTATTTGTGACTGTGTACAAAGTCACTTGGCCACGCAAGACGACATACCACACATCAGCTGGGTCATCCGTGGAGAAAAGTCGGTCGTTGAGCTTCCAGCGCTGGATGGTAAATCGTGATGCAACATCCTCTTCAATCGTTCTGTCCAGATCTGGAATTTTGTGTCTCTTAGAGGGAGATATGTATGCGCTGAGAACTTGAGCAACACCGAGTTCAGGTTCTGATCCACCGTGGGAAGGAAGGAACGCCTCAATCGAATTTCCAGACTCAGATGATTTCTTCTCAGCTACAGACATCATGAGTTGCTGCTCGCACCAATCTAGAGCCAAGTCAAGGTCTTCGGTCACGTGGCATTTACCCTCCTTCACATCGTCATCGATAACATCGTTCGCTCGTAGCAGGAAATCCACATTTCGTTCCATTCCACAGTACACGACACGAATGTTGTGCTCTCGAAACAGCATCTTTAAAGCCAAAAAGCAAGAACGGGCGGCAGTCGCGTCCATTCCGGTCACTTGTGAAAAATCGAAGATGACATAACGCGTGCGACCACGATGACGATCCGTGCAGGCGACTCCCTTCAAGTTAACGAGTGTCTTCTCGAATAGATGCTTTCCGTTCGCATCCAACAGGGGGATTCTTTCACCCTCTTCAATTGAGTCTGCAGCTTGCTTGAGAGGTCGTTGCCCTTGATCAGGGCAATGAACATAAACAGCTTTTTTCACTCGCTTTTGAATTCGAGTCGCTGAGCCGAAGAAAATATGGCCTTGTAGTTCTACCGTTACGATTGGTTGACCCTTCATGAGTCCCTCACCCTTGCTGGTTGCATACAGAAGTCGATGCTGCTCAGCATTACGAATGACGTTGCTGGTCTTGTGAACTATGCGAATAGACTGCCCACGCGAGTATTCGACGAGAAAGCAAAATGCTGCCAGCCCAACCCCTGCAGCGAGTCCCATTTGCACACCGAATGCGTTGAGGAAAAGAAAAGTCGCGATAACGGTGGCGAACTCTGGGGTAAGCAACTTGGAGTGCACATCTATCAGCCACGTCTTCAGGAGCTCGACGCCGATGAAGATCATGACAGAGCCAAAGAGAAACTTGGGGACAACAGTAGTCAGAGAGAACGGTGTCAGAGCGATGGCAAGCTCACAGACGGCCAACGAAAGTCCGACTATACGTGAGAAGCCCGGGAATTTTTCTTCCACAGCCGCTGGATGGAAGCGGAAGCTGAACACGGTTTGGCTGAAAATATACGAGCCGGTGTACCCTCCAATTAGTCCACTCAGTAGATTGGACGCACCCACTGTTTGAAGCTGCTCGTTGTAATCCATGCTCGATCCTGTACCCATGCAAATGGACGCGATATCGAGAGATGACGCAAACGAAATGACGAGGAACATGCTAAGTAAAGTCGGTAGCTGCTGCGGGAACATGACCTCCCAATGAATGTGGGAGAAATCAAAAAGATCGTACACTTCGATAAGAGAGAATGCGGGGGTCTCCGGAGAGAAAAAACCGTACGCGCGTGCTTGTTCCATACTGGTTCCGGAGAGGAAGAGCACGAGAAAGAATAAGAGTGGCATAGCAATAAGGCAGCACGGGAACACTGCAAAATGCTGGTATCGAGCTGAAATGAACGAGAGTAGCACGCCGCAAATAAGTCCCGGTGCGAGTAGAGCAAGGAGCCGTGCGTCTGCGAGCTGCGCCCACGACGCGATGCCCGTCAGGTTGGCCCCAGTCATGAGAGTAATGCCCCCCTTGATCATGAAGAAACCGATGTACGCGAGGTAACCTCCTAATACCTCATAACATCACATGAGTTTTGCGACACAATAATGGGTTGGTGTGCATGACTTTACCAATCACTGGGGTGGGCAGGAACTGAACGAGCGAAGCAAGCTTCATCTTGCCGAGGCCGATGAGCCCGAGGCCGACGAGCGTCGCGCTGATTGATAGATGGACAACGACTGTTGCCACACGCTCCTTCATGGGCACACCCGCGTCTGCGAGTTGCGTCATGATGGAGACAGCCATGGTGGAGAGGAAAATGAGCCCTGCGTCTTGGGTTTGGGCGATGGCGTATGGCATGGGGGAGAGCCAAGTGATGGTGAGCTGGTGGGCGACGCTCGAGACGAAGATGAGCTTGGTGAGCATCGGCATGACGGGCTCAAACTCTGGATGGCCGTAGATCATGGTCGCGAAGCCGATCATCACGGGCGTGAGCACGACGGCGATGATCATGCCGGTGACCACGGCCTGCGCCGCGCCCTGGAGCAGGAGCGCGCGCGAGGCCTTGGCAGGCGGTCGCGCGGCCATGTTCGCGAGCGACGAGGTCTTGAGCAGCACGCGCTCGTCCACGCGCACGCGGCCCGTGGCGTCGTCGATGGTCACGCGCCGGGGGCTGAAGGACGGGCGCATGGCGGCCGGAGGAGGGATTGCCAGTGATGCATGTTGAAGCGCCGCCATACAAAAAGCAGGTCACATGGAATCTGGGAAAAGATCATTCGGTCGCGCACGGTGGAGTAGAGCTCTCTATTCGAGGCGCCGTGGATGACACGTCATGCGGAGCTGGCATGGATTCATTTGCTCACAATACTGGCCCCTCGCCTGAGGGACCAAGGTGTCAAACGGACGCCAAGACACTTCCATTGCGCCCTTCGCCGAGCGAGACCTCTCAGCACCATGGCCCCCAAGAACCCCCGCATCATCGCGCTCTTCGACGTCGACGGCACGCTCACGCCCGCCCGCAAGGTGCGACGCGCACCTTCCTGCTCTCGCCACGGAAGGCGACGGCTCACTTGATCTCGTCTGCGCAGACTGTCTCGGCGGAGATGCTCGCGCGCCTCAAGAAGCTGCGAAGCGCTATCACCATCGGCGTCGTTGGCGGCTCCGATCTCGTCAAGCAGAAGGAACAGCTCGGCGAGAACGGTACGGTGGTCACCCATGGAGATCGTGGTCCTGATGACGCTTAACTGGTTATGGCGAACGCAGTGGTGAACGAGTTCGACTACAGCTTCTCGGAGAACGGTCTCGTCGCCTACCACAACGGCTCCAAGATCGGCGAGACGGTGTGCAGAACGCGAAGGGTCTTTCGTCGCTTTGGACACTCACAATCGTGTTTCTTGGGCTTAGAGCTTGCGCGACCAGTTCTCGAACGCGCAGATTAACCGCTTTGTGAACTACGTGCTCCACTACATCGCGGATCTCGACATCCCGGTCAAGCGGTTCGTGTCTGACATTACTACTCTACCCCCGTCGCAGAATTTGACGTGTAGCGTGACTTCGTAGAGGCACCTTCGTGGAGTTCCGCATGGGCATGATCAACGTGTCGCCGATCGGACGCAACTGCTCGCAGGAGGAGCGCGATGAGTTCGAGAAGTACGACCACATCCACAACATCCGCAAGACGTTTGTCGAGAAGTTGAAGCAGGAGTTTGCCGACTACAACCTCACGTTCTCGATCGGCGGCCAGATCTCGTTCGACGTCTTCCCCGCCGGCTGGGACAAGACGTTCTGCCTGCGCTACATTGACCCGAAGGACTACGACGAGGTGCACTTCTTCGGAGACAAGACAAACCCGGTACGCTATGCATGCCCACGAGCGTGGTCACTTGTCACTTGACTGACGCTTCTCTCTCTCTCTCTCGATCAGGGTGGCAACGACTACGAGATCTTCACGCACGAGCGCACGATTGGGCACGCCGTCACGTGCCCGGAGGACACCATCAAGATCCTCGATGAGCTCTTCCCGTGAGCGTGGATGGGTACATTCGACTCAGAGACACACACTCACGATTTCTGATTCCTTCGTCCGCAAAGCGAGTTGCAGGAACGACGATATCGTACTTAACCAAAACAATACGCTACATGCATCATCACTGCTTGAGGGCTCCACATCCGAATTGCCGTTGCCACCTGCCAATGACCTCTCTATCGCAGCTCTGCACGGCGTCGCTGGAGGGCACCGACTGGATCCAGCGGCTCGCAGACGACGCTTCGATCGCGCATGCGCTGGACGCGTTCTTCTCTCGAGCGTGCGCGGTGCAGAGCCGACGCATCGACCTGCAGTCGCTGACGACGGAGGAACAGCAAGGCTTGCACGACGATGCGCGCACGGCGTTCGCGCTCTACGTGCGAGCCCAGCGCGCGCTTGAAGGAGGACCTTTGAAGGGAAAGGAGCTGAACGCTATGCGTGCCACGGTGCTCCACGTGACGCGATTTCTGCCGTTCTGCCAACTCTATGCGAGTCGAAGTCCGCAACAGGTCCACTCGATCCTGGAAGCCACCACCGCGAAAGTGGATGAGACCAAGACGGATATCGCGCGTTTAGCTCGAGTGTTTGTCGAGGTAGGCTTCTTTATGTCTGCTGTTGATGACTGTCTGTATTGGTGCTGATGGGATCCAACCGCAGCATCTCGACCAAGTTCACCAAACCTCCGCCCTGAACAAGCGTGGCCAGGTCGTGGATCTCATCCAGAGCATTTACGAGACAGTTCTATCAGTAAGAATGCACGCCCTGCTGATGGAGACGCCAATACTAATTAGTACGGCTTGCCACGATTAGATTCAAGGACTGTCATTGTGTCCAGCTGTGCTGGATCTATTGTTTGGTGAAAGCGAGAGCGACACGCTTGCCTCCGGGTCGCTAGCGCGTGCTCTAGCAGTTTGCTACGAAGTCGACGTAGCTTTGCTCCAGCGAAGCTTATCCAAGTTGGATGAAAAGGCACAAAAGAAGGTCGCTCTTCTGATCCCGGAGGTCCGACGTGTGATGCTTCATATTCTGGATGCTGTGTTCCAAGTTGCTATGACACGTGAAAAATCCCAAGGTGGAACAGGCGAAGGTGTTTTGACGATTATCCATGAGCTCAGTAACAGCACCGATGCTGAGACCGCCGACCACGGGTCCTATATCAGTGATCTGTGGCATCTGTGCAGCTACGAGGTACGAACCGTGCCGTTTTCAAGATTCGATGGCATTTGACTAACAACGACCTCCCAGGCTAAGTTACTCGAGTTCTTCGATGACATCAAGTTGGATCGAGACAGTGTCTCTTACCTGGAAGTCATTCTTGATGGCTTGCCGAGGCGCAAAATCATTCTCGACAGCGCAGCACTGCATGTGCCGGATAAAGGTGCGTCGGAAGATGCTAGTCCCTCGCAGTTCAACGACCCCTCGACAACGGCGGATATCTCGTCTCTTGTGTCGCAAGTGCAGGATTTGTTTCCTAACCTCGAAGACGGATACATCGCGCTTTGCCTGCTGTGCTCCCAGAACCAACTGGAAACCGTCATTAACTACCTTCTGGAGGACAATCCCCCACCTGCAGTGGGCTCAATCAGGACCAGTCTGAAACGCACAGACAGTGATTATCCTGCGCTGGAAAGAAAAGTTCTAGGTAAAGAGGAACCTGTGCCTGCCAGTTCAACTGTAAGGTCAGAGAAAATCGATCCGGGTCGGATATGGGTCGGCAAGCGAACCCAAGAAAAGAACTACGATCCAAGAGTTGCGAGGAAAGACCCGAGTATTGTTGAGAAAGTCAAAGAAATTGTTGACGAATACGCGGAACAAGACATGTTCCGTGAAGCAGCGAAGCAGCATGCTCAGGGTAACAATGCGACCAGTGACGGTGGTGGACGATTCATCTTGGATGAGTACGACGACGACTATAACGATGAGTTTGAAGATTACGAACCGTTCGGTGTCCACGATGGCGGACAGGCCGAGGATTTCGACGCTATTCGGCTACAGAACCGTCGACTTCGTGAACTGGAGGCAGAAGATGCGTTCTGGGACGGCATGCGCAACCAAAATCGACGTGCTTTGGACACTGCTCAGGACGACGAGAACGATGAAGGCGGTGACGAAGATGAATCCAAGGAGGAGATTAGTCCATGGGCACGCGGTTCCGCGCGGGGAGAATCGGCTTCTCCCGGTGGAATCACTAGTGGGAACAGATCTAGTGGACCACCTCGGCGCCCGAAGAATCAGGAATCGACAGGCCCCCTAACAGAGCAGCAAGTTCAGCGGCAACGTCGCCGTGACAACATGAACAAAGCGAAGGTCGGCAATCACAACCGCAAAGACCGGGCCCTTAAGAAACGGGGATAGACATAGACTGATATACCCTTAATCTAATATGTGATGCGACGCAAACGTTGAGCGAGCTTCATACTCTCTCGGATTCGTCGGCGTGTAGCCTTCTCAGTGCCATTTGCTGGTTTTATTTCAGGGCTCAAGTAGATGCTTGGCATCGCCAGTCGTACATGCAGTGGCGAAATGTCTGGAACTGGCGACACCGACGCTTGTGGGGACTCATCGCCTTCGCCCTTCTTTCGCTGTGAAGGCCGAGAAGAGACGCTTGTGGTGTCTTTCCGACCCACTGGGGCCTTTTGGACTGTTCTGAGAGGGGATTTGGTAGGACTCGATTGAACCCCCATCCTTGCGATTCGGTCGACATAATTTTCGCTCGCCACATCTTGAGATGTCGCCATTGGGATGCCCCCCTCGCTGCGACTTGATACTGCTTCCGACACCTGTGCCACAGGAGACCGCGGAGGACGGGCTACGATACCGGACTGCAACGTACGCACCGCCTCATTTGCCACTGCTTGGAGATCGGGTAAGCGTCGAAGAGAGCCTCCCATGGATTCTGCGGAACCAAGCATATGAATGGCGCTCGATTTTGTTGGAGAACCAAGACCACTTGGGACGGAGAGTGTCTTCTTCTTGAGTAGTGGTGGCTTCGGTTTCGCGAGAGATGCTGAGGAAACCCCTGATTGGGGAGAGGTCGACTCCGATCCAGCAGAACAGTCTTGGTCTTGATTTGTTAGCTGCTCTGCAACAGTCGTGGAGCTAGGTGCGGGTATAATCTGCTCCACGCGGGACTCTGCAAACGGGCGGATCTTGTCGATGTCAGCGAAGACCGTGAGCCACATTGCCTTCTCTTGGTCATAGACAGTCATTGTCACGCGGTCGTACAGCTTGTTAAGAAACGACGTGTAGATGTCCGAGCCAATGCCGATTGTCCAGATGTCTGCGACTTCGAACAGTGAACGGAAGAAGACGGTGCGAGTCATAACTTCAGCGTCGCCCATATCACGTTCCCAGTCACGCTCGACAATCTTCCGTGCCTCTGCCATTGAGAACTCACTTGGAGTGACAAGAGCCTTGAAAAACTTCATGAACACGTCAACGTAATCTCGCCTGTCGAGTGTTTGGTGTCCTTGGCGAACGTGTGGGAAAGTATCCCAGAACCGCCCGAGCGCTGCAACGACGTGCTTGTCGTCCTGCAAGCTTTGCCTCTTCAAGAGGTTCTCAGGGCTGTACAGGTCCTGATTGCCCTGTTTCCGATACGACGCACTGGCAAGTGTTGCGGCATCACCGGTTGAGCCTCCTGACTTCTCGAAGCAGAAGAGAAGGTGCTGGTTTTTGGTCTGGCACATGACGTTGGTCTTGACTTTAGATAGCTGGGGCACGAAGAATGGCACCCCCGACTCGACGAGGCGTTCTTGCGGACCGCGCTCACCACGCAGCGAGGACGCGTAGGCGTTGAACGCCATGACCTCGCTCGTCAGGTGTCGTGATCGGCGGTGGCTCCTGTTGAGAGTGCTCAGTGCTATTTTGGTCCATCACTTGCACTTCCACCAAGTTCAATGGCGTCGTCGCAGTAGTTGACGCTGAGAGCATTGCCCCGGGGCGTGCGTGGCGCCTGTGGAGGCAGCGCCATCGCGAGTGTTGACGTGCCCAGCACGCCGCGTGCTGTCGACGAAAGCCCAGTCGACGCAATCAGCGCAGTCCGCAGCCACGCGGCGCCAATCACGAGGCGTCGGGCGACCACATGGTCAGCCGCGCACCCGCAGAGCCGAGACGCCGAGGCCACACACAGCACGGAGAGCGACAAGAAGCTTCTCCATTCCCTTCCCCAATCAGATGCGGCGTCCCACCTTCACGGAGGAGGATGGACTCGCGTGTCAACCCAATCGTACTTTAGAGAACCGCCGCGACGAGCTCTTTACCAAAAGAAGGTATCTTTTCAATGCAGATGCCCTCTCACCCAACTAATATAACATACCTTGTTTTGCAATTGAATGTGTGGATGATTTCGGACTTAGCCGAGAGTTCCTTCCGTTCACTTCCGTCGACGGAGAGCTCGGCCCATTTGCGGATCGGCGCCGACGCCCCCAGAGCTCCCTCGCCGACTCGACAGCATGAGCAAGTCTTTCCCCGCGGCGGGGCTCCTGCCCAAGGAAGAGACGCTCGCCGACAAGTTCCTCGCGCTTTATCCCGAGTACGACGGCCGCGACACCGTCGTCGCCATCTTCGACACGGGCGTGGATCCCGGCGCCATCGGCCTCCAGACCACGTCCGACGGCAGGCCCAAGGTCGTCGACATCATCGACGCCACGGGCTCAGGCGACGTCGACACGTCGCTCGTGCTAGAGGCCAAGGACGGCGCGCTCACGCTGCCCAATGGCAAGGTGCTCAAGCTCAACCCCGAGTGGAAGCCCAGCACCGACGGCAAGTACCACGTCGGCACGGTCGCCGCCTTCGACATCTTCCCTCGCTTGCTCGTCGACCGCCTCAAGAAAGAGCGCAAGGAAAAGTTCGACGTCAAGCAGCGCGAGGCGGTGAACGAGGTGCAGCAGCAGCTCGCGGCGTGGGCCAAGGACAACGCCGCGACCACGAACGATGCCAAGGCCCTGCGTGTGAAGAAGGACCTCCAGGCCCGAGCGGCGCAGCTTGAAGAGCTCGCCAAGGGCTACAGCGACGCTGGTCCGATCTACGACGCAGTCGTCTTCTTCGATGGCGAGCACTGGCGCGCCGCGCTGGATGCGAACGAGTCGGCCGACTTCGCCGGCGTCGCGGCGCTCACCAACTACCGCATTGAGCGCCAGTACGCGACGTTCTCAGTCGAATCTCAGTTCAACTACGCGCTTAACATCTATGATGACGGCAACACGCTGAGCATCGTAAGCGATGCCGGGGCTCACGGCACGCACGTCGCTGGCATCGTCGCGGCGCACCACCCCGACCAGCCTGAGTGCAATGGCGTCGCCCCTGGCGCTCAGATCATCTCGGTCAAGATCGGCGACTCGCGCTTGGGAAGCATGGAGACGACTCCCGCGATGAGCCGCGCGATTTTGGCCATGATCCAGGCAAAGTGCGATGTCATTAACATGTCGTACGGCGAGTACTCGTCCGAGCACAACACGGGCCGCATCGTTGAGCTGCTGAAGGAGCTGGTGGAAGAGCACAAGATCACGTTCGTGTGCAGTGCTGGAAACAACGGCCCTGCGCTTGGCACCGTCGGCTCGCCGGGAGGTACGACTTCGCACCTGCTCAGCGTCGGTGCCTACGTCTCGCCACAGATGATGGAGGCTGAGTACATCATGCGCCAGAACGACCTCTCGGGCATCACGTACACGTGGTCTTCGCGAGGACTCACCTTCGACGGCGACGTCGGCGTTAACGTTTGCGCTCCTGGCGCGGCAATTACGGCCGTGCCGAACTGGACGCTCAACAAGAAGCAGCTTATGAACGGTACCTCCATGTCGTCGCCGAACTGTGCTGGCAACGTCGCGCTGCTCATCAGCGCACTCAAGGCGAAAGGCATTGAGTACACCCCTTACTCGATTCGCCGCGCACTCGAACTCACAGCTGTGACGCTGAAGAACGTTGAGGTATATGCGCAAGGAAAGGGTCTTATCCAGGTGCTTCCTGCCTTTGAGTACCTGGAGAAGCACGGCAACCAGTTCGAAGGATCGAACAAGCACCCGATGTACTACGAGGTCTCGGCAGCGTGTGGCGGCTTCACCAAGGCGCGTGGCGTCTTCTTGCGCGATGCTGCCGACTTTGTGCATGACAGCACCGAAGTGAATGTGACGGTCAAGCCTATCTTCCACAAGCACACGGCGCCAGAGGACAAGGTCCAGTTTGAGCTCCACGTGCGTCTCGCTCCAACCGCGCGCTGGGTCGAAGTCGGACGCAGCGTCGCGCTCATGCAGGAAGGCCGCGGATTCAAGGTTCTGGTCAACACCAAGCACCTCCCGGCAGGCGAGCACTTTGCTGAGATCGTTGCCTACGACGCAAACAACGAGTCGCGCGGCCCCGTGTTTACGATCCCGGTCTCGGTTATCAAGCCGGAGGTCGTTTCGTCGTCCGTGGTCTCGTACAACAAGTCGATGGTGCCTGGCGCCATCTCTCGTCGCTTCTTCTCACCCCCTGTGAACGCGACGTGGGCCGATGTCATTGTCTCTCGTGCACCTGCTACCGGCGTCAATGGCGAGCGAGAGATCGACTCCAATGCAGCCGGCAAGTTGTTCATGTTCCACGTCATGCAGTTTGAGCCGTTTGTGCGTCAGTCCAAGTCGCAGTTCCAGAAGGCGTTCTTCCTGCGCCCAGGCGACGAAGTCTCTTACAGCCTGGATCTGCTGGGTGGTCTCACCGCCGAATTTTGTCTCGCGCAGTTTTGGAACTCGCTCGGCGACTCGCTCGTGCAGGTGGAGATCCGTTTCCACGGCATCGTGCCCGACCAAAAGCAGATCGCGATCGCTGGTGGCGAGGAATCGCACAAGGTTTTGCTCTGGAGCGACATCCAGAAGGAGACGATCGCTCCTTCTGCGAGCTTCTCCACGTGGTCGCAGCGTCTGCGCCCCAAGTCCGCTGAGATCTCGCCGCTGGGCTCGGTCCGCGATAAGTTCCCCGACGAGCGCCAGGTCTACGCGCTTGACCTGACGTACTCGTTCACGGCCAAAGAGGCTGGCAAGGTCACGCCTCGCCTGCCGCTGCTCACTGGCCGTCTGTACGAGTCGCCGTTCGAGTCGCAGATGTCGATGATCTTTGACGAAAAGAAGCAGTACATCGGCACGTCCGACGCCTACGGCGACGCCATCTCGCTGCCCAAGAAGGGCACGTACACGATCAAGACCCAGGTCCGCCACGAGGACGTCAGCAAGCTCGAGAAGCTCAAGCAAATGGTCTTGTTCCTGGATGCGAGCATCAAGGAGATCCCGGCGTCGGTCTACGGCCACCAGGACGACGTCGCGCTCGGTCGCAAGGCGCTCACCGAGGCCACGCTCAACGTGAGCAAGCACCTGGCCGTGTTCATCGGCGAGCCGGCGGCCGACAAGCTCCCAGCGGGCCACTCGCCGGGCGATGTGCTCTCGGGAACCGTCTACTTCGGCAAGAAGAACGGCGGTGTGCGAGGCGCCGGGCGCCGCCCCAGTGGCTTCCGCGTGACGTACGTGATCCCTCCAGCGGCGACGCCGGCCAAGGAGCCCGAGCCGGAGGCTCCGAAGGACGAGCGCAATGAGCAGGAGCAGGCGAACGAGGCCGTGCGCGACCTGCTGCTCGGCCGGCTCACCAAGCTCACGGGCAAGCCCGAGTTCCCGGCCGCGTTCGCGCGCCTGGCCGAGCAGTTCCCGTCGCACTTGCCGATCGTGCAGGCCAACCTGCACCACGTCGACAACGAGAAGGACCGCGCGAGCCGCCTGAGCGAGGTCGTGGCGGCGGCGGACGCCGTGCTGGCCAAGATCAAGCAGGACGAGCTGGCGCTCTTCTTCGGCACGCGGTCCGTGCCCGGCGACGAGCCGCACGCGCAGAAGAAGCTCCAGAAGGAGAAGGAGAGCGAGAAGGAGATCCTGGTGGACGCGCTCGCGCGCAAGGCCCGCGCGCTGGGCGACGCCGCCAAGTGGGACGAGTTCACGCCGGCCTTGCAGGCGCTGCAGAAGTGGGCCGACGTGGAGACGCCCAAGTTCCTCCACGTGGCGCTGCTGCAGGACCGGCAGCACGGCGCGGCGGGCCTGGCGCTGCAGCGCCTGCGCAAGGTGGCGGACCTGGACGCGGCCGAGCGCGACAAGATCGTGGCCGAGGACGCGCTCTCGGGCGAGCTCCAGCGCACGCTCGAGCAGCTCCGGTGGGCCCACTGGGCGCAGTACGAGGCGCAGTGGCGCCGCGTCAAGGCGCCGCGCGCCTTCCGCAAGTTCTAGCCGCTCGTAGTCTAGTGTAGTCGAGAGAGGGAAACCGAAAGATGGAAAGAGTTTCGTTTCGCCGTGATCTCTGGAAACGCCGCGCCCGTTGCGCAACGGCCGGCGACTGGCGACGCGCCGCCGGAACCACTCGCGGTTCCCATGGCGCCCACGCACGCCCGCCCGTGGTCTCTCCACGAGCACGAGCGCTTCCTCGACGCGCTCGAGAAGTACGGCTGCGGCCAGTCGACGAGCGTCTTCGCGGCCTGGCACGCCATCGCCGCGACCGTCGCGACGCGCTCCGTGCAGGACGTCAAGGCCCACGCGCGCCGCTACTACGCGCAGCTGCAGGCGGCCAACGCGCAGCGCCGCCGCGAGTTCCTCGCCATGCAGCAGATCGACTCGCGCTGGACGCGCGACCAGGACGCGCGGCTCGAAGACGAGCTCGCGACCCACATCCCGACGAGCGCCAGCTACCCGTGGAAGGCGATCGCGCGCCGCGTGCCCGGGAAGACGCCGCGCGACGCGCGCGAGCGGTACGTCAAGCTCTGCTACGACATCTCGCGGATCGAGTCGGGACAGCACGTCATGATGCATCTCGGGCGCCATCCGGGCCAGAGACGCCGCGACGCGCATCTGCTCGAGCAGGACGAGGACCCCGCGGGCATCGACTGCGTCGTCTCGCTCACTGCGCACGAGACGCAGCTCCTGCTCGCCGCGCTCGAGCGCGTGCCCGTGCCTCCGCACGCGGCGCCCGAGGTTCTCGCCGCGGTGGCCTCGGCCGTCGCGGCTCTCGCGAGCACGCGAAACAAGAAACCGCCCAGGCGAGCGACGCCGCTCTTCTCCATCGACGAGGCCTGCCACGCGCTGCGGGCGGCGATCGACGACGAGCTCAGCGAGCCCGTCGACGTGCTGGAGCTGCTAGCGCACGAGCTGGAGCTGCTCCCGGTCTCGTCCCAGCACTCTCGCGCGCCGACGCCGACGCCAGTCTCGGGCTCGGCAGGGCTCCGGCTCAGGATGTCGTCGCCCGCTGCCACCGAGCCGCCTCGCTCGTCGTTCCGACAATTGTCGCCACCGATCGCCGAGCGCGACGCCGGGGAAGAGCTGCTCACGCACCTGAGAACGTCCCCCGTACATGGTCACCCGGTCGCCAGACGCCTCCGCATCTCCCAGTTCGACCATGGATGCCCCGGCCACGCCGACGCCTCGTCGTTCCCCTTCCCAGCGCACGCGTCCTCGTCGTTCCCGTACTCGCTGATACCGACGGCGACGCGCGAGTACACGCCACGAGGCCAGGACTGCGAGCCTCGCCACCGATCGGATTACATGATGGACGACTTTTTGTAGCAAGAGAGAGTAACGAATAGTCACCTGTTTCGTGTATTGACAGTCGCTAACTCCACAGCCCGAGCAGCTTGACCTGCGCCTGCACGTCTTCGATTGACGTCACCAAGGGCGAGACACGCGCGGCGGCTCGCTCGGGTCGTTTCGTTTTGCCGTTCGATCGCGACGCCTTGGCCTTGGCTGTCCTCTTGGCGTGACCGCTCGCGTCGGCTGAAAGTGGCGTCGCTGGACCCGCCGAGTAGAGCTTGGCCGTGGCCGCTGCGTGGGCCAGCGACAGCGAGCCCGTGCCAGTGTCGCTGACAGAAGCGGCGTTCGGCTCGTCATGGATGGTTGGGGTCGTGTCTTCGACGGCTGGATTGGATGAATTCTGGCGAGCTGGTACGCTGAGTTTCTGGAGTGAGGAAGCCCTCGACATGAACGTTTGTGCCGGCGCGAGTCGCCGATTTGACGCTGTGTGAGGCTGAGGGCCTGGCTCCACAGCCTCCTCGACCGTCGCGAGGGGTAGCATGGACGTCGAAGAAGTCATGCCGTTCCGCGAACCACTGTGCATATTTCCTGAACGCAGCTTCTTGAGCTTCTCAACAGCGTGCGACGTTTGAGCCTTGTGAACCACCACACGTGCCAGTGGCGACAGAGTGTTGGGGCTCTTGTGCTTGGACTTGCCAACGTACGAGTCCTCGCTCTCGGATCTAGAGTCGTCTTCTTCCTCGTTAGCACCTTTGGCGACTGCGTCGAGCGCCTCTTCCCTCGAGTCATTTGCTGACGGTGGTCGTGTGCTGTCTCTGCTGTCGGGCGGGTCCTCATCGTCGTCGCCCATACTCAAGCTTAGAGCGCGACTTTCCACCGGATCGATCTTGGGAAACGACAGCGTTTGCCACCCTCGCAAGTCTCCTTCCACACCAGCAAACCCCTCGTTGCTCCGGCTTGTGTTATTTCCCGATGCGGGTGTCGCCACTGGAGAGAGACCCATGATGTCGCCAATCGAAGAGCTTTTTCGTCGCCGTAGCATCACTTCCTCTCGGTTAACTCCCGCGTCCGAGCCATCAGGTCCCTCACCAGAGGACAGCGTGCGACTGAGCCCGCCGACTGTGGGGAAGTTGGAAGAGATCGTAGGAAGCAAAGGTGGGGGCGGCTTGCTCGCTTGGCACTGAACAGCCTCGTACTTGGAATGGAGGAGATGCTCTAGCGGTTCGACTTCCAATGTGAAATCTGGTAATGTTGAAATTTCTTTGTGCCTCGCGTCAACGACAGGGGGAGGACGCGACACGCCAACGGGCGAGTTGGCATGTGCCGCCGGAAGTCGGTTCGACTGGAAGGAGAGACTCAGCAGTGCGGATACGGCGCCAGACTCGACCTTGGGCGACTGAGACGATAGGTTTGAGAGTGCAAGTGTGCAGTACTCACGGATTTCGTCGTTGTCGCGTTTGGCCAAGTGGATAAGTGCTGGCACCGCGCCCTCCTCGACCATTGTGCGGGCGTTGGCATTGGCGTTGGCGCCAGGCACTATGGTAAGGTTGCAAAGTGCACCTGCACAACTTCGCAGCGAAGCTAGCTCGACGGGAGAGGCTGATTCAGTGGCTGTTGTGGCTTCGTTGACCAGCAGTCGCGTGCACCCCATGCGCACGAGCGTGTGGCGGTAGTCGGCAATGCAGGAGAAAGCAAACAGCGCGGCCAGACACCGCCATCTTGTCTCTTCAAGCTGCGACTCGGTAAGCAAAAGTGCGGCGATGGCATCGAGAACATCGGCGGAGACGAGCGCAGCCGGCGGAATAGACGACGCGATTGCGACGGACCCTCTCAGCAAGAGCTGTGGCTGAGATTGCCTTCGCACGAATAGCGTGGGGCGGCTTGTACTGCTTGGGTTCTGGCTCGTGGGAGGGAGGAACGTAATGCTGCACAGCATGTCTGCGCTGTCGAGCATGGCTTGGTGGTCTCCCTGAGCCGCGGCGCCTTTAGCAAGTGCGCAGAAGAGCTTGATCGCGACTGCAGATTGCGGAGAAGACCTGACTAGAGATGCAAGAAAGGCTGGAGAGTGGCTTAGTTGCCGGGAGAGGATACATACTAGCGAGGGCGACGCCAGACGTTCCATGAGGCCGTAAAGATGGTCCAAAACATTTTCTTGCACCATGACACTGAGGTGTTCATCACTATCCGAGAGGCAACATAACGTTACAAGGCATGTCGAAACGGCGTCCTGTGAGAGAACATGGCCATTCTCTTCGACCGCCAGACGTAGCAGTTGAGTGAGAGGAGCCGTAACTTCCATCGAGCCAATCTGTGACTTGGTGACTTCATCCCATGCGAGATGACAAAGCGTGGATACTGTATACAGTAAGCTGCGTTTGTCATGCACGAGTAGCGCGCTGAGCGCCGAAAGACTGCTTGGCGAAGCAGCTGCTTGCCTTGTCTTCTCGTTCTTGGCAAGCGTGAACAGCATGAGCGCGACCCGGGCGACTGAGCGGCCAGCCGAAAGGTATTGGGCGGAGAGCTGTTGGAGCGCCTCAACAACACCAGCATCAACGCTTCGCTCTCGCAACTCGTCATGGAGTATTATCTCACACAAGAGGTGCTCGTAAAGATCACTCTGTTCCTCTTGTTGCGGGCGTAACGCCACGAGGGCTCTCAGTGCTGCGCGCTCCGTGCTTAGCGCTCGCCGACCGTCTTCATAGCGAACGAGCTTGCCGAAGATAACGCTGACGACCTGCACCACGGAGGATGCAAAGGCTGAATCTCCCGTAGATGCAGTTGCCATGCCAGCAAACGCGGGTAGCACCTTGACGATGCCTTCCTGGACCATAGCGCGCGCCGTTGAAGCTGTCAGAAGATTAGCGAATGCTCGCACGCAGGTTTCTTTCGTCGCTGGTTGCAGCGCGCGCACCATACTGATCATCATGAGTACGCCGAGTGCACCGTCTCGCACGAGGGACTGCTCTTGGCCGTCAACACTGGAGAGGTTGCATAGCACCCGTGCACAGTCACGTTGGCTGTCTTCGCTGTAAGAGTTACTGAGTAGTGAGAGTAGTGGCACGCTGGACTTGGCCAATATCGTGCGAATATCCTTTTCAGCCGAGAGGTTTGCGAGCGTGATGGCGCAGCAGCGCTGGACAGTCGACGCCGAACCCTTCGAACCCCCAGTTTTGGCTAGCGTCGCGAGCACTGGTAGCGTACCAGTATCCACCAAAGCCATACAGCAACTGCGGTGGCATGACATACTAGCCAAAACATGGCAGCACGATGCCTTGGTCTCTAGGTCTGTCGATTCGAGACACGTTGATAGCACAGCCTGAATGGCGCCTTCATTGGCCACAACGAGCGAACAAGTCTCGTCGCGGCATAGAAGGCTGAGGCAGGAGCAGCAGAACCGCTCGATGGCCACGTTGAATCGTTCGAGAATGAGTGTTTGGACAACACAGCGTACGACGACAGCCGAGCACACATGGGTGGCCAGGGCCTCGTCTCCAGCCAGACACGCCAGGGCGGCAGTGCATCGCGCACGGATCTCGCTGAGCAGGCTCGCTTGGCGAGCACCAACCCCCCCCGAGTGTGGAGTCGAGACGGAGATTGAGCTCAGGTGAAGGATCGCTGGGACAATACCCGCGTGTACCACAGATGCACGAGTCGCGGTCATCTCACAAAGTCCGTAGAGCGCCTTGGAGAAGAGATGTCTTGTCTCGAGTGTCTGCGGCGGATCGCTCACCATGCTAAGCTCAATAAGCGATGTAATCGCGCCGGCTGTGACAATATCAGCCGCAGCTTGCTGGACGCTGAGCAGGTTGCAGAGAGCCAAGGTGCACATTTTCTTGCCATCGTCGCCCACGCAGCGTTGGGAAAGAGTAGAGAGGATACTAACGGCGTCACGCTCCACGAGTTTCACTCGCACATCCTCGGTACACGATACATTGTAGACTGTGCGCGCGCACACAGCGCGGATGGTCTCACCGTTGGGGTCGGCTGGTGAACCCCGGCAGAGTTCGTTCACGAGAAGGAGCAGTCCCTCGAAGACCATGCGTAAGCGGTTGCCGGGCTCTTTGCTGAGATTCCAGAGCGTCAGAGCGACGAGGCACTTTGCTTCATTGTGGTTGTTGTTGTTATTGTTGGACGATGCTGCACCTGTTAGAGTGATCAGCGCGCCGATACAACCCTTGGCAACAAGTTCGCTACGGCAGGCGCGCATCGCCGAGAGGTTGAGCAGGACGTACGCGAGCAGTTGATGGATCTGCGAGTGGCTTGGATGGATCAAGTTGGAAAGAGCTGATACTACACCTTCCTCCATGAGCCGTAGACGGACGCGCTTGAAGTTGGAGAGGTTACAAATCGCCTTGGCGATGATTTCGTCCCTACCAGCGCCCCCAGGAGCCGTCGGCGACGATGAAGATGATGCGAGTGTGAGGAATGCCTTGAGCACGCTCTCGATCTTGTGGTAGGGCTCTCGAACGCACGTGAGGTTGAAAAGTGCACCCAGACAGATTGACGCCGTCTTGGGGTGTTCGTTGATGAGCAGCGACAACGCGCCGACAGCGCCGTCCTCCACCAAAATTTCTTCTTCGCCCTCGACACAGCAACACAGATTACACAGAGTGACCGCACACGCCGTGCGCAGCGTCTTATCGTCTTCCGCCTCGCTGGCGATCTCGACGAGCGTCTTGGCCGCACCTTGCTGCACCATTTCGCTGCGCAAGTCGTCGACGTGGCTGAGGTTCATGAACGTCGTGACGCAGTGGAGTCGGGTCACGCGGTCTCCCTCGCTCGCTTTGCAGAGAAGGATGAGCGCCTGCACGACGTTCTCTTCGACCATTTGGCGCGCGTTCTCCGGGTTGGAGCTCCAGTTGCTCAGCGTGAGCGAGCACCGCTGTCGCTGCCGCAGCTGGAGGATCTCTTCGGGCGAAATCTCGGAGAGCAGCGCGGCCGAGCCGCCAGCGTCCGTTCCTGTTGCTGACGCCGTGACCCCCGCGCCCTTGACGGGCACGACGCCGACGCCGTCGCCCGCTGTGACGTTCAAGTTGCCGGCAGCAGCGGCCGCGACAGCCGCCGAGAACGCGTCGGTGACTGCGTCTTTGAGCGTGGCGCGTCCAGCGAGCGAGAACTCGCCGGCGTCGTGGCCGAACGTGAGCTGGTGGCTGCGCTTCATGCGCGACATGTAGAGCATGCCCTCGACGTAGTCGCCGCGCGTGCTGAACATGTCGCCGACGTAGGGCTTGAACGCGTGGGACGCGTGGTCGAGGCTGTTGGCGCCGGCACCGCCGCGTTTGCGCGCGTTCCGTCGCGGCAGCGCGCCCGTCGTCGTCGCGACCAGCGAGGCCGCCACTTTGCTGACCGCCGGGCGAGACGACAAGCTCACGGGCACGGCCGGCGGCGCCGCGACGGCCGCGAGCCCGCTGGGCTTGCGCTTGACAGGCTTGGGCGGCTCATTCGCCACGCCGCTGGCGCCTTCTGCCGCGGCGGACGCGCCCGCGTGCGGCGGCGACGCGAGTCGCTTGGGCGCGCGGTCGGCGTACTCGATGGCGAACTCGTTGCTCTGGACGCGCGGCTTGAACGCGCCGAGGTCGCCGAGGCGCTCGTGGAGCAGCTCGCGCCGCGCGACGACCGAGCTCTTCTTCTTGGGCAGCGCCGAGTTGCTGGGCACGCGGTGCAGCGAGCGGCGGTCGTCGTGGGCGCTCGCGGGCTCGCCGGGCGGCTCGGCGGCGGCCACGCGCGCGCGCTCGTGCGCCCAGAGCGCCGCCAAGTTCATGGCTGGCGCGCCCGCTCGCTCTCCATCGCGCGCGACTCAAAAATAACCACGCGACGCGCCCGTTTCCGCCCGCCCGCGAGCGATCGACTGATGACCCGCCGGACGAATCTTCCGACACGTCGCAGCGCCGTCGCAGCGAGAGGCCGCGGCCACGCCCCACGCATGGACGGCCACAGGAAACTTCCGCCGCGACATGTTCTGGTCGCGGTGACTGGTACAGCGTACCATCGGCGCGCGAAGCGTTGCGCATTCGCGTGCTCACTCGGCCATTTGACGACAATGGCTCCCGCCGCCGCCAGCATCGCGCGCGCCGAAGCGCAGCACGAGCGCCTGCCGCTGCCGCTCGGACTGGCCGTGCCGCCGGGCGACGCCCACGCGCTCTCGGTGAGCCTCCCGACGTGGGACCACAACGTGGGCTACGAGGAGGCGCGGCCCGAGGTCATCCAGGCGCTCGCCTGCGGGTACCCGCGCTTCGTGCGCCACCCGACCGTGCGCAGGCTCCAGGACCTCCTCAAGCAGACCTTCGCGCCGTTCGCAGCGCTGCCGACGACGAGCGCGTGGGACCTCATGGTGCTGCCGACCGAGCGAGTGGCCAGACGCCTCCACGCGTTCTTGACCACCGAGAGCGACGCGAGCGACGCCGACAAGCAAGGCGTCGCGGTCCACAGCCTGCGCGACGGACTCGCGTGGGTCGTCGTCTTCGCCGACGCGCTGGCACTCACGGCCAAGCGCTTCTGGCAGCACACGGGCGAGATCATCTCCTCGAGACACGCCGAACGCATTCTCCACGTGCTCCTCACAAGCGACAGCGACGAGAGGCTGCCCGAGCCCAAGCTGCGGGACACGCCCTCCCACAAAACGCTCCAAGAGAGAATCGCGGGGCTCTACTTTGGCTCCGACCGAGCGGCAGAGACGGCCTCCAGCGTCTTTACCTACCCGACGGGCATGGGCGCCATCTTCGCCTCCCTGCGGCTACTGACGCACTTCAACGCCGACGCCAAGGCCATTCTCTTTGGCTTCCCGTACCTCGACTCGCTCAAGATGCTGCAGCGCTCGCAGTGGTGCCCCGGTGGAGTCCATTTCTTCCCTGTGTCTGGCCCCGCGGAGCTCGAGCAAGTCGAAGAGATCCTCAAGAAAGAAAAGGTGCTCGCGATCTTCACCGAGTTCCCTGGCAACCCCTTGCTGTCGTCGCCCGACTTGGAGCGGCTTGCGGCACTCGCGCACTCGCATGGCACGTATCTCGTCGTGGACGACACCGTGGGCTCGTTCAACGTGAACCCAATGAAGTATGGCGCTGCCGACGTCGTCGTCACTAGCCTGTCCAAGATCTTCAGCGGCACGTGTAACGTCATGGGCGGGAGCCTCGTCCTCAACCCGCAAGGCGCTGGCTACGCGAAGTTCCACGACCACCTCACTTCGACGAACGACTCGTTCCTGGTCGAGTGCGACGCGAAGGTGTTGTGCTCGGCGTCAGCTGACTTGGAAGATAGACGCGCGCGCGTGAATGCGTCCGCCAGTCTCATCGTGGAGCGTCTGCGAAAGCACGCGCTCGTCAAGTCGCTGTACTACCCGCAGCTGAATGCGGACATCGATCTCTTCCACCGCTTCTTGGTTAACGGTCGTGAGCACGAGCCACAGTACGGCCCCTTGTTCTCGATCGTTCTCCACGGCGGGGTCAAGACAGCGAGTGCGTTCTTCGACAACCTGCACATCGCGAAAGGCCCGAGTCTCGGCACCAACTTCACACTCGCGTGCCCCTACACCATCATCGCCCACTACTACGAGCTCGACTTCGTCGAGTCTTGCGGCGTCGACCGACACCTCGTGCGGGTCTCGGTCGGTCTCGAAGACCCGGAGAAGATTTGGAGCGCTTTGGAGGTCGCGCTCAGCCACGCTGAGTCCGCCTTCCAGCAAGCGCAATAGAAAGCCGTGTAAATCATAAAATGCATTCCACTCAACACAAGAGTTCTATTGTCTGCGTGATTAGCATTGCCAACCGCGCTCTTGGAAGAGACGAGAGGCCTGATCCCCAGTTGTGTTCACGGTCCTCGTTCCTGACGTCAGACGAGTACACCTGTGTGTGAATGATTCGTCCTGCCATCAGCAATGCAGTAACATTGCCAAAGTGGCCAACGCTCTGATATGCCGCTGTCAACGTGTCCACGGGACAGCCGTTCACAGCCTCTCCATCGGTCGGCGACGCCGAGTGGCACTGGCTGTCCATGCGAGAGTCCACGTCACTGCGAAACTTGACCTCGAACCTCCACGATGGCCGCTGCTACGAGCACCTACGAGCGCCTCCTGGTCGCCCTCGCCTTGCTACTCGTGCCGATGCTCGTATGTGAGCTGTACGGCGTCGCTGTCGTACGGGAATCGACGGCTTTCCGCGAGAACCCCGCCATGCCGCACGCCGCTGACCTCCTTGCTGCACTTCCCATCGCCCTGGCCTTGGTCGCAGCGCGAGTCGTGCTCGAGCGTGTCTTCATGGACCTCGCCCGCGTGGTCCTGGCACCAGCCAAGTAGACGCCGTATCGGATCGAGCGCTTCGCGATCGTGCTCTTCAAGTTTGTCTACTTCACGACCATTGCGATCACAGGCTTCGGCATCATTCGCCACGAGAAGTGGTTCCCTCGATCGCTCGGGGGCCGCGGCGACGTCATCGAGAGCTTCCGCGTGCTTGATGAACCACCGACGCCGTCTCTCAAGCTCTATTTGTTCGTGCAGTTCGCGTATCAACTCCACAACGTCGTCTACATCCTCGTGCTCACTCCGTTCCGAGGGGACACGCTCGAGTTCGCGGTCCATGACCTGATCACAATGTTCCTCATCGCCACGGCCTACGTCACCAACTACGTCGCCCTGGCTGTCTCGATCGGATACCTCAATGACCTTTGCGACATCGCCCACCGTACGTAACTGCATAATGCCTTTTCCACCGCTGCTGTGACTGAGTCTCTCAATGTCCAGTCGGTTTCAAGGTGGTGCAGAACACAGGGTTCAAGTTGCTCATCGCCATCGTCTACGCCGCCCACATCGTGATGTGGGCGTACACTCGCTTGTACGTGTATCCCACAGAGTTCCTGTACAGCACGTTCGTCCTGCTTCCGAAGGAGATCCCGGGCCTTTCGCTGGTCTTCCTGCAGCCCATGTTCGCAGCACTAGGCGCAATCCAGTTCTTGCAGCTTTACTGGTTCGTGTTGTACGTCCGCATGGCCCCAGGCATCCTGTGGAGTGCAAGTGGCGCGCAAAAATCTGGATCAGAGGCTTCAAGGAAGGCCGTGTAGCGCAAGCGAGTAGTGTGCTCATAGGTCTCAAAGAGTATTCGTGAGGCGCTATATTGGACGTAGTGGTATCTTGGACGAGAATGGAACACACACCTGCGCTTGTTATTCCAACCAAAACAAGAGAAGCTGACGTGGTGAAAGCCCATGACACAGTCGATGAAGTCATCAGCGACGTCGCAGTCAGCGCTGCAGCTCCACAGCGCGAGCCCTAAGAAGCTCAAGCACAAGTCGCCAGGAACCGACATTCGCTCGAGTCGATATCGCCTGCTAGACGAACGCGAACGCGAACACGAGGCGCAAGAGATCAAGCGAATCCAGGAGGAGCTCCGATTGCATCGGCGCCCACGGGTCGTACCCACTCGATCGTCAAGCCGCAACTCATCTTCGTCCCCTATGAGCACACGCCAATATCGTCCTACAAACAGTAGACGTGAGGATTCTCCACCACCCTATGACTCGCTGTACGAATCTGGCGGCCGAAGATCCTCGAAACACGATGAGCCGTTGAGCCCACAATGGACGGACGGGGAAGACGAGTCTGCACCTATCACTGAGGAGGAGGAGGGGACCGACAAAAGAAATGCAGGAGCCTATGTGCTACCGTCGAGCTTCCAGCAGCAGGTTCTGCGCGAGTTGGAGAAGCTCAAACAGGTATTCGGAATATTTGGTCCTCTTGTGGTTCGAATGGCAAACCACTGACTGAGTTGAACGCAGGCTCAGCGAAAGGATCTCGACATCATCCAACGGCTCCAGCGCGAAAAAGAAGAGGCCGAGCGTCGCGCAATTGAGTTGGAGGCGACGCTGCAAAAACAAACCAAATCAAAGAACGAGACGACCGCCAAACGAGGTCCGTCGCTGGCCTTTGAAGATTTAGGAGAGGGAGACGAGAGCGCTCCTCCAGTGGAGTCTCCAAACTCAACGCCGCGATATCAGTATCCTCGTCGAGGCGACAGTGATCTGGACTTCACGGACGGCGAAGAAGAATCGGTTGATAGAGACAATCTCGGTTCCGGACGCTGGGCTAGATCCACTGCATCTCCTCCGTATCCACACATCGAAGCCAGTGCCTCTCCGGTGTTCTCGAGTCGGAAACAGCAGCCAGGGCCTGTATCGGCGCGCTCCGCTATTCCAAGTGACTACCGCCCATTGCACGGAGAGTCTCGTGGGCCTCGTCCACGGTCCGCTCGCTCTAGAAATCCCGCCGAGGAAGAAGAGACTACTCGGGGTCGATCCAGGTCACGCACCAGCAGTACAGGAAGTCGAAGCACCAGTCGCCCACGGAGTGCCAGTCGCGATGAACTGAGGCGCTCCTGCGCGTTCTTTGAAGAGAAGCTGAAAGCTAAACACGAAGAAGAAGAGCGAGAGCGCCAAGCGCGAGAACGGCTGGAGCGAGCGTCACGAGCGACGCCACCTGCCAACTTGCTCAAGCGCCAGGAGGAGGCAGATCGAAAGAAACGCGAACAGCTTCGGAAGATCGAGAAGGAGCGCAACGCCGAGCTTTCTCCAACCAAGCGCGCGAAGGCACGAGAAGTTCCACTGTCAACTTACACTGCGGCCGAGTCTCTCGCGTCGAACGAAGAAGCAAGGAAGGAGCGTGTACTTAAGCGTTCCCAAGACCTCATGGCCCACGCAGAGCTACCAACTCGGATGCAGCAAGCAAAACAGCAAGAGGAGGCGAGGGCCAAGGCCAACGAAGCCGCTTGCTTGGCGACGGCCACTCCTATGTCTGTGGCTCTCGCGATGTCAATGGCGACCAGCGTGAAGGCCCGGCGGATGCTGCAGGAGCAGCTTGACGAAGAGGAGCGTCGGCGTCAACTGATGCGACCCAAGCCTGTGCCCAACTTTTCCCATCTGCAAACCCAGTGGGAGAAGTCTTTGTCAGCCAAGAAGAGCGCCCACAAGCCTACGGAGCCACAGACGTTCTTCTCGAAGCGCCAGAAAGAACTGGGAGATATACGAGCGAGAAAAGAAGCGAGGAAGCGCAAACTGGCTGAGCAGGAGGAGCATGAACGACGTCAGGAAGCCGAAAAGCAACGAATGCTGCTCGAGAAAGCTCGCAAGACTGGCATAGGAGGTGTGGACGGGCCGAAGCTTACGAAGGCTGATGAGTTACGCATGAAAAAAGTCCAAGAAGCGCTTCGGCAGCAGCGCCGGGCAAAGGAACAGGAAGAGATGGAGAAAGAGAGGCGAGAGATGCGACTGAAAGAAGCCTCACGGCGTGTGGCTGCGCAGGTGAAGCGTGGGGAAAGCAAGCGGAAGGGTGACTACGCTGGCAACTTTGTCGAGCTCTCTACGGTTGATAGCGTTGCCAAAGAACGGGCCAAGAAACAACGCGAGCAGTTCCGCGAGGCTGTACTACGCAACAAGGAACGTCTTCGGGAGGCCGTGGCGACAAAGCCATCGCTCATGGAGCGGTTCACGATCGATCTCCAGCGTGAGGAGCATAGGAAAAACGCTTTGGAGGCTGTTGTGAAGCAGGTTTTCCAGAAAAACTTCAAAGACATGAAAGGCATCCTGACCGAGGAGGAGGAAGAGGTCGCTCGGGATCTTGTGGTGGCTGCGGAAGACGACGCAAGTAGTGACACCGAGGCGGCAGCACGCGAAGAAAAGGAAGAGGACAGGGACGATGAGCACTACGAGGATGACTGAGAGTTCGAGTGTTGTGATGTAAGAACGCTTTTGTATTTTTGCAGATCCGTTGTACGCGTTCAGTTGTTAGAGTGTCTAGAGAATGGATTGCCTTCTCCGTTGGAACCGAGCTGTTCGGTGGCTTACTGGGGCACGAGGATGGCCTTGAAGGCATCATAGCACGCAAACTGGATGCCCATGTTGGGCATGGCGCGCACGAGCGTTGGCAGCAGTCCACGGTAATACACAGTGAAGCCTTCGTGCTTCCACAGTTGCACGTAGCAGTGCCACGCATTCCTGTAGATTCGAGGAGCGCCTCCCGACCCCTGCATCTGCAGGCGACGACGCACGGTGTCATTCGGGTACGTCAAGATGGTCGCGATCATGCCGGCGCCACCGCCACAGATCATCTTGCCGGCAAAGTTGGCCTTCGGATCAATGTCCTCCGGGAGCAGCCGCTTGAGCAGATCGTACGAGCCGAACTTGATGCCTTCGTACGGAATGCTCCCGGCGAGCGTCGGTCCAATGCCGCGGAAGAGCGCGAAGAATCCTTCTTCTCGAAGCGTCAGCAAGAAGGTCTGCGCGATGCCGTTGTAGCGCACGTCCCGTCCGATGGTGCCCGAGAGCCGCGTGCGCACGAGGTCGAGCGGGTACGTGAGCAGCGAGGCCGTGAAGCCCGACATGGAGCCGGCGGCGAAGGCTCCCCAGGACGGGAGCGAGCCCTTGCTGCTCCCGGAGACGTTGGCGTCGAGTTTGCGGAAGAGATCTTTGTAGACATCCGAGAAGCCGAAGAGGATGGCCTTGTGGGGCAGCACGCGCACGCAGGCGGCGAGGTTGCCTCTCCAGAAGCCCACGAGGCCTTCGTTGACGAAGATGGACTGCAGGTGGGCGTGCGCGTCAGGCGAGGAAGAACGGAAGGGGGAGAAGCGGCGGGCGCACGCACCTTGGTGGTCTGCACCATGCCGACCGACTCGCCCGTCTGACAGACGATCTTGACGCGCTCGAAGGGCGCGACGACCGTCTTGGAGACGACGCCGGCGCCGCCGCCCGCGAGCATGAGGCGCAGCTGCCGCTGGTTCCACTTGGACTCGCGCGCGTGGGTCATCGTCGCCATCGTCGGCCGCAGCGACTACTGCAGCGAGCGAGAGGAAGGAGAATGCGCGGCCACGTCACAGCGACACAACGGACGCTCGCTCGGACGACCTTCGCGCGACATGGTGTTAAATGAGCCCAATCCCCTCGCGAATATGATGATGCGTTTGCAGAGGAAGAGAGAGAGAGAGACCATCACTCCCATTGAGAGACAAGAAGGGAGGCAGGCTGCAATAATGGACAAGTTCGTGGTGCGAGGCGACGCGGCGCGCGCGGCTGTCGAGCCGCCGACGAGCGCCGCGCGCCAGCGGCTGCGGCAGACGAGGATCCCCGACGCGGCCAAGGTCGTGGTGGAAGAGATGGTGCAGCACCTCCAGCACGAGCTCGACGACGCCACGAGCACGGCCGACATGCTGAGCGTGCTCGAGGTGCTCGAGGCGCACTTCATCTCGCTCGAGATGATGGAGAAGACGAGGATCGGAGTCTCGCTCGTGCGGATGGAGCGGCGAGCCGAGTCAGGTAAGGCTGGAGCGAGCTGCGGTGTGGAGTAACGAAGCTCACGAGGGGTTTCACGCACCACGACAGAGGAGGTCAAGGCGAAGGCTCAACAACTCTTGCGGATATGGAAAGCGCGTGCGAAAAAGGCGATGCGGCGACGGAAACGAAGAGTGCAGATGTACGGGAGAACCGTCGGGGAGTGAGCATGTAAGCAAACGGAAACAACGTTACAATTGGACCTCCACCACGACTTATCAGTCCTATCACACCAGCGAGTCCTTGACCCAATGATAGAACAGAACAACGTCCTGTCGGATGAGGAACCCTAAGAACCAGAAGTACGTACATCCGACGGCTCCAACAAGCGCGATCGTGAACACGCTGAGATCCATGTCGCCGAGGTTGACGACGACCAAGTAGAGATTGATGACGCACACAATAGCCCCCAGTGCCCACCCGAGGATGATCGACTGCTTGCTGTTTGCGAACTCACCCATGATTCGCTTGGAACTAGTGAAGATCAGCACAGGAAGCAGTGCGAACGGTAGCTGGATGGACTGGAGCACATTCAGGAATTCATCCATCCGATCGCTGTCTTCTGGGTGCTGCTCGCTCAGGATGGCGACCGTCATAGCTGGAATAAGCGCGACGCAACGTGTGAGCGCGACTCGCTTCCATGGCGAAAGACGCAAGTTGAGAAAACCTTCCATCACAAACTGACCCGCGTAGGTGCCCGTCATTGTCGAACTCTGGCCTGCGGCTAGCAGTCCAATCGCCCAGATGATCTCTGCATATCCTCCGAGCATATCACTGAGGGCGTCACCTGCCTGTGACAGGCCAATCCCCTGACACATGCCTGTCTTCCCATTCGAAAGCGTGCAAGTCCCATAGGTGGGAGCGTCAGCGCTGCCCCCAGGAACGCACGCAGAGTTGACTCCAGCAGTGTCAAACGACGCGGTGCAATCAGGGGAGAAGAATCCCTTGGCAAACACGGCGAGCACGGCGAGATTGATGAGAAACGACACGAACAGCGCACCACCTGACTCGATCGCAAAATACTTGTTAGCTTCCGCGACCTTGCGCAAGTTGCGGTGGTCCACCTTTCGGGTCTGTACGAGTGCCGAGTGCAAAAAGATGTTGTGTGGCATGATCACAGCGCCGAGGATGCCAACTGCCTGCGTCACGGCGTACGGCTGGACCTCTGGAATGAAGCCGCTAGCAACGTCCTTCGGGTCGATGTCTCCGCGCACAAAATTCGCCAAAAAGCACACGAGCATCACGCCGATGAGCGTGACAAAAAACGCCTCCAGCTTACGAATACCGTAGCGGTGCAGCGCGAGGAATGTGAACGTGTCCAGACCCGTGATCTATACACAACAAGAAGTCGTGAGTGAGCGACTCGGTGCAAATCCCTCGTCCAGAGGGACCCACCAAACATCCGAGCCAGAGCGGGAAGTCGAAGAGGATCTGGAAGGCGATCGCGGAGCCCAGGACCTCCTGGATGTCGCTCCCCACAATCGCGATCTCGGTCATGACCCACAACACGAGCGACGCCCACCGCGGGAACACGATCGTACTCATCTCGGCCAGATTCCTGCCTGTGACGACGCCGAGACGTGCCGCGAGCACTTGGAGGTAGAAGCCCATGACCGTCGAGGCGAAGAGCACCCAGATGAGCTGGTAACCGCCGTACGCGCCGGCCTGCAGATCGCTCACCAAGTTGCCCGGGTCCACGTACGCGATGCTCATGAGCCATCCCGGCCCGGCGTACGCCCAGAGCGTTCTCCAGCTGCAGCGCGCGCAGTGTTAGAGCCCGCGACGGCCATTCTGTAGGGACTGCGCGACGGACCTGAACCAGTGCGTCGAGGGCGCCTCGTCGGGCGCCTGCACCTCGCCGATCGAGAGCGTGGCCATCTTCTCGACCGAGTCGTAGCCGCTCTCGTCTGTCGCGCCCTCCAGCAGCAGATCCGACTCGGCGCTCTGGACGGCCAGCGGCCTCTTGGTCGAGAGATCAGCCATGTTCAACTGGCGGCGAGGAAGCGTTCAACCAGAATGGTAATGTTGCCGTTATGGTGCTAGAACGAATCGCCCTTCAAGATTCGAAGTTGCGGAAAGGAGGTTGTGCGAAGGTTACCCCAACGACCTCCCAAGAGATATCCATCCATTGCGAGCAGCTCACCACCAATGTACGCCGGCGTGGACAAGTACGGCGGCGCGCTGGCGGGCGAGGGCCAGCCGCGCGACGGCGCCGCCGCGCCAGCACCGACTGGCCTGTCTCTGGAAGAAGCCATCGAGACCGCGGCCGCGGAAGAGACCGTCGTCGTGGACGTGCCGTACGAGTACTATGAGGACGAGGAGGATCCGTCCACACTGGTGCATGGCACGTCGCAGGTGCTGCTGGCCGCGCAGCTCAACCCGAACGGCGGCGGGCTCATGTGGCTGCAGCAAGAAGACACGCAGGACACCTACAAGAACGTCGTGGCGATGTCCCAGATGACCTCGATGCTGCGTGACACCGACCGCAACCGCTGCTACGAGCTCGGGATCCAGAGCGCTATTGAGCTCTTCAAGCGCACGCACGATGGCCGCGCGCCGGTCGTGCTGGACATTGGCACGGGCACAGGTTTGCTGTCCATGTTTGCTGCTCGCCACGGTGCTGAGCACGTTTACGCGTGTGAGATGTTCAAGCCGATGGCGGACATCGCCAAGAATGTCTCGGCCGCCAACTTTCCCGACAAGATCACGGTCTTTGCGATGCGGTCCACGGACCTCACGATTGCGACTGACGAGGTAGAAGGCCACCTGCCGCGGCGTGCTGATATGCTCGTGTCCGAGCTTTTCGACTCGATTCTGCTCGGCGAGGCCGTGATTCCAACGATTCGACACGCCATGGAGCACCTGCTGGTGCCGAATGCCATCATCGTACCTGAACGAGCGACTGTGTTTGCGCACGTCGTTCAAAATGAAGCAATGTATCGCATGAGCAGCTTCAAGGGCTCTTACCTGAACGAGGAGAAGCGTACTCGTCTTGCACGAAACGACACCGCGTGGGATTGCGCCGGCGGCAAACCAGCACTACCTCTGCACATTGATGCTCTGAGTGACAACTCAATTGACTTGACGGCGTCCGCACCTGTGCTATCGTTCGACTTTACGACACTTCCTGCCGGGGTCGAACCCCTCGGCATTGCCACAGAAGAGATCAGCGTGCCCGTCTTGACAAACGGACAGACCCAAGCAGTGGTCATGTGGTGGGAAGTCACCTTCGACAAAAGCAAATCGATCGTGTACTCTACAAAGCCTCGCGTCCAAAATTGGCAAGACCATTGGGTACAAGTCGTGTTCCCTTTGTCGAATGTGCTAGATGTTTCGACTGGTGACCTTCTTACGTTACGTGCTCACCACGACGACTTGCGAATCTGGTTTGATGTAGAGAAATCGGAATCCGTGCCCTCGCCGACCAAAGTTAGCCTGCCACAAAAACGTCCCAGTAGCTCGACGACTGCTGCCGAGAAGGCTCCATGCGTCTGCGGGCTTCATCTGGTTTGCAATGCGGAACGCGTATCGATGCTGACAGAAAAAAGCTGGACGTCTGCATTCGACGGCGCGTTCCAAAAAGCCATCAAGGAGCTTACTACGAAGCGCTCGTGCGACGTCAGTGATTTAGCGTGCCTAGATGCGAGTGATGGATCCTTGTGCGCTCTTCTTGCAGCTGCGCATGGTATTGGGAATGTGACTTCCATTGAGTCCAAGGATGTGTCGGCGCGTATTTTCCAGCAAGTGTGCGACGGCAATGTCCCCGACGCTGTTGAAGTCTTGTGCTGCGGGTGTAAAGGGTTACTCCCAGAGCACCTCAAGGGCGAAAAGCCAGTGGACTTGCTAGCCAGCGAAGTTTTCTACTACTCGATGCAGAATCTTCCACTGTGGCAAGCTCTCAACTTCTGGCTTCGCCGCACGGCCCTCACAGACGTTCTTGCTCCCGGCGCTATCGTTCTCCCCGCTCGAGCTCGCGTTCTTGCGCTGCCAGTTGTGTTCGAACATCTCCACGAATGTTTCGGTGCCGTCGGTGGTGAGGTCGCAGGTTTCGACCACACGTATTTCGATCAGTTCCAGGGAGGATACTACACACGCAACTTCCCCTTCCCAGTGTATATGTACCCCTACGCTCCTGTCGCGAGCGAGCCGATTGAACTCGCCTCCTGGACGTACCATGACGACGCCCACAGCATCTCAACAGAGCTGGCAATTTCACTGCCCGATGGCGAGCCAAACGCCGTCATCGTTTGGGTCGAGCATGTTGTAGACGAGGCTGGTGACTTCATTGCGACGACAGGCCCGGCTGTGCGTTACGCGAAGCAACTCATTCGCTTCTTGCCGCCGGTTAACGGCGCATCTTCGTTACGCGCTCAGTTTTCGTTCAACGCCCTCGAGGGCGACGTAGCGATCAGTTTTGAGCTCGCTTAGACATCTTAGACAAGTGTAGCCTAATCAATTTCAGTCTTCTCCTATTCTGCCACTGGAGTTGGTGGTGGCGTAATTCATGGTAGCGTCTCCTGATACACTAGCCCATCACATGTGTCCTGGCGTAAACGGTTTCGGATGGCATTGTGAAGGACATTGAACATCCAGGAAATTGTGCCTGACACGACCTTGCAGCTCTCTGGTCAAAAGAAACTATTATTGTAGGGTGATTACAGCTTCTTGCTCTGGGCCTCATCACTTCCTGCGAAGACGGCGCAAAAGTTCCTCGGGCAACTCCCGCGCTCTACCTGGCTGCCGCTCCTTTGCCTTTCTCACACGGAGAGCCGCCAATGCACTCACGAGCGCCTTGTCCAGCTGTTGCTCGGCATCCTTGGACCAAGCTTTCTCGAAAGGATGCGACTCCAGCAGATGCAGCAACTCCGGGTTCTGTTCACGGAGATCTGATAAAGCCGGCTCGAGAATCTCGTCAATCGTAGTCTGTGGAGGAAGCAGTCGGAGACGAATCGTGGCAAGGAAATACACTCCTATCTCCTTTTCAAGCCGCGAGCGTGTAGTCAGCGGACTCTGTGCGAAGAATTGCTGGACGAGGGCTTGGTATTCGAGCACTTCCGCGTCTTCTGGCTCGATTTCGAGACCAAGCTTTGTCGAGACGTCCACATTCTCCTTAGTCTGGAAAGCCAAGTTGATCCGTGTACGCACGACATTCATGTGCGACCACATTGCCAGCGACTGGAATGGCGGACCTCTGACGGATGAACCGGGCTGAAGGACATCAATTGGTGGGTAAACGCGACCACGCGAGAGGTGGCTTTCAAGCACCACGGCATCATCGACGATCGACTGGACACGCTCCATGAACTCAGACACTTCGCCGGTCGCTAAATCTGGGGTATCCGCGATCGCCAGCGCGGTGAGAGACGATGGCACCGGCTTGACAAACTGCGCCGAGCGTTCCATGAGGACGGTGTGAGCACTGAGGCTGAGCTGCGAAATCTTTGGAAGCTTCATGGTTTGGACCAGACTCTCAACGACAGTCGTGTGCGTGGCTAGGTCGTCGTAGACCACTACACTGCGCCTCGACTTACTGCTGGCCATGAAATATTCGGCGAGCGCGCAGCCCGTGAATGGAGCGAGGTACTGCATGATGAGCGAGTCGCGCTCATCCGCTGACACAATCGTGGTGTGGGCCAATGAGTCAGTCTGCTCGAGAAACTGAACGATCTGCTGGACTCGAGAAGCGCTCTTGCCCACAGCTACGTAAACGAAGTGTGGCGGTTCCTTACCGCTCTCTTTTGCGAGCTTAACCTGCTGCGAGATAATGTCAAGCGCAAGTCGCGTCTTTCCGCTGTTGCGAGGACCAAGAATGCCGAAACGGTGGCCAAACGCGAGTGGTTTGAGGCAGTCAATCGCGAGGATCCCAGTAGAAAACGGTTCGTGGAGAGAACCTCTCGTCATCAGGCCTGGAACTGTCTTGGATCCCCACGCGATGGACACGAGATCGTTCGCAGATGGTAACTCGGTCTCCTTGGCGTACTCGAGTTGGATGGGCTCGCCGAGAGGGTTCACAGCACGCCCTGCCAAGCGCGCAAGGCTCGCAGGTACGCGGAGCTCGTTGTCTTCAAGTCGAACTTGCATCCCAATCTGCACTTTGCGGATGGCGTCACTGGCGTTATCAGATTCCCGGAAGAGCGCGACGTGCGCGACCTTCTTCTCCAAGAACAACACGACGCCGCGACACACGCGCTCCGCACTCGCCGCGTCGTCATCCGCTGGTTCGTCGTCACTGGCATCAGCCGTTCTGTTGTACACTGCAACGACAGACCCGATGGTGGCGTGGCGAAGACCCGAGATACTCGCGATGTTGTTCTTGACGTCCAACACGGTGCCCGTGAGAGGAAGCGTGACGCCGTCGGGGGCCTTTGTGTCGCTCTCTGCAGCCACTTCCTCGCCGTCGTCGCCGCCCATGGCCTCCAGCATCTGCTGCATGAGCATGGATTCATGGCCGTCGCTCTTCTTCTTGGGCTGCGCAACGACGCGCGTCACGTGGAGACCACGAGAAGCGCTCGTCGAGTGCAGAGGCAGAGAAGACGAGCCAGCGAGTGAGGCGACGCAGCGCGAGTGGCGCGGCAGCACGCGGCGAAGCACGCGCAGCGTCGGCGCCATGGTCACCGATGGGGATCTTGGCCTCGTGTCAACGGAGTTGGAGAGGCCAGCAGCTCAGCTCTTTATCCGCCAATCACATATGGTTTTAATTTCAACCAATTCAAACACACCATGAGGTAGCCATGTTCAAAACCAGTGTCATAAATGTCGATAATACCATTGTATTTTCGACAGCCGTCTCTTCAAGAGCTCCATTTGCGCAATCAATCGCAAATCCAAATGCGCAACATCACTCCCAAGTGGAAGTTGCCGCGGCCACCTCTTCCCCATTCCGCAATCCGCTCGCTGTGCACGCCATGAGCCCCAAGACCTTCAAGATCGCGCTGCTGCCGGGCGACGGCATCGGACCCGAGGTCTGCGACGAGGCCGTCAAGGTGCTCAAGACCGTCGGCGGTCTCTTCCAGCATGAGTTCGCCTTCGAGCACGCGCTCTGCGGCGGCGCCTCGTACGACACGCACAAGACCCACCTGCCGCAGGACACCATCGACGTCGTCGCGCGCTCGGACGCCGTGCTCTTCGGCTCGATCGGCGGCCCGCCGGACGCCCAGGAAGACCCCAAGTGGAAGGACGCCGAGAAGAACTGCCTGCTCGGCCTGCGCAAGAACTTTGGGCTCGCGGTCAACATCCGCCCCGCCAAGATCTACTCGATGCTGCCTGACCTGTCGCCGCTCAAGCCAAGCTTGATCGCCAGCGGCGTCGACATGGTCATCGTGCGCGAGCTCATCTCTGGCATTTACTTCGGCGAGCACTCGACTAACGGCGACGTGGCTACTGACGTCATGAAGTACTCGGAAGCAGAAATCAAGATTCCCATGCGCTTTGCCTTTGAGACCGCTATGACCGTAAGTGTTGCTGTGTGGAGCTTTACCACTCGAGGGGCAATTTGCTAACGTTTTTATCATTGGTGTATTTGCAGCGCACGAAGAAACTCACGGTCGTGGACAAAGCCAACGTGCTCGACTGCTCGCGCCTCTGGCGCAAGGTCGCGAAGGAAATGCACGTCGAGTTCCCGGAGGTCGCGTTGGACTTCATGTATATTGACAACGCTGTGATGCAGCTCATCAAGAGCCCTTCGCAGTTCGACGTGATTGTTACTGGCAACATGTTTGGCGACATTCTCTCGGACGCAGCTTCCGTGCTGCCTGGCTCGCTCGGACTTATGCCATCAGCTAGTCTAGGCGACAAGATCCACCTCTTTGAGCCGATCGGTGGCTCTGCCCCGGACATTGCAGGCAAGGGCATTGCGAACCCTATCGCGCAAATCTTGTCTGCCGCGCTGCTCCTGCGATACTCGTTCCAGCTCGAGACCGAGGCGCAGCTGATCGAGAAGGCCGTCGAGCAAGTTCTCGAGGATGGCGTGCGCACAGGCGACCTCACGCGCGACCACTCCCAGATCGTCGGCACCAAGGCTATGGGAGACGCAATCGTCGCTAAGATCCAGGCGCTCCACAAGCAGTAGTAGTAGTTTCACCGAATACCATTCTTTCAATTTGATTTCCACCGTTCCTTAATTAAATATCGTGGTCACTCGAAAACCTTGTTCATGTAGCCCGTGGCCTGGAGGACAATCCACGCAGCGCCGACGATCAGAGAGAAGGCGGCCGAGAAGATGCCGATGCGGAACTCAATCAAGAGCGAGTTGCGGCCCAGGCGACCAGTGATCTCACCGTAGAGGGCGGCGAACACGCCCATGATCAGAATGGAGGAAACACAGAACGAGGCGAGATAGGCTGTGGACTTGCCCCAGTTGTTCATCACGACGGCAGGGAGCACACCGAGGATGCCTCCAGGACCAGCAATGCCGTGGACGATGCCGACCAGCAGAGCAGTGACCTACAGCCTCAGGTTTAGTGCAGATGGACGAGGGCGGCAGAAACAACATCAACAACTCACCCGTTGGGCCGTGGGGCTGGTGAACGAGATCTTCTTGCAGCACTTGGGGACATCATGGGTGTGCTTGTGGCCGTCATCACTGCTGGTCGCCCCATCCAATGCCAGGAGTGCGTGCTCGCACTTGGACTCCCTCGAGGCAGCGTCATCGACGCCGACCAAGTGGTAGGGCGTCGACATGGGCGACACCGCGTCGTCTACGTTCCGCTCGCAGACTTCTAAGTGCGCCGACCGGTCACTTCCTCGGCCACTCCCGACCGACGGGACGCGCTCGACGACCGGCTCAAGCGGGCGCGCGCCGACGATCGGGCGGCTCGTGCAGTCACAGTTGGCGACGGATTCGGCCAGAGCCACTTCCTTGGTCTTCTTCTGGTACTTGCGCTTGACTTGGTGCGCCGTCCAGAGGCCGAGCGCGATCATGAAGGCGCCGACCACGTAGTTGAGGTAGCCGCCGACGTGGTCGAGGTCGATGGACTTGCCGGCGGCGAAGAAGATGAGCGCCATGATGATGAGCCCGATGGAGTGGCCGCAGCCCCAGCGCAGGCCGAGCGAGAAGGCGCGCCAGGACGAGCCCGTGGTCATGGCGGCGAGCGCGCTCAGGTGGTCGGGGCCCGTGAGCACGTGGACGACGCCCAGCAGCACGCCCGTGCCGATGATCTTGGCGAAGGACGCGTGCGAGAGGGAGCTGTCCTCGCCGCTGAGCTGCCGCGTCGGCGTCATGGGCGCTCGTGGGAAATGACGGTTCGCTGTCTGTCACGTTTGCGAACGAACCGCATCTCTATGGATGGGGAAGGATTCCGGACTTAGGAGGAGGCAGATCCAGATCTGCCTGCAAAAGGTCGCGGCCAATGGGCGCTCGCCACCGCACGCCCGAGCATGCACCACGACCCTCGTGAGCATCTGGCCCACGCGCCGCTGTGGCAGGTGGCCGTCGCAGGACTCGCACTCGGCGCCGTCCACGTCGTCACGGGTGCGAAGAGATGGCTGCTTGCTCGTTTGGGGGGGCCGAGGCGAATGACGAGAGAGCTCTGTAGGCCCCGACCACCTGAGCGCGCTCGTGGCGCTGTCCAATGGCCAGTCGTGGAGACACTCGTTCGCCCTCGGCGCGCAGTGGGGCGGCGGCCACACGCTCGGCATCGTGCTGGTCGCCAGCGCCTGTCTCGCAATCGGCCACGCCCTCGACTTCGGCGACGTCGTGCGGCAGCTGCTCAACTACCTCATCGGCCTCTTCCTCATCCTCATCGGCACTTGGACGTTGTACCACGCCGGCGTCGAGTATGAGCTCAAGAACAAGCCTCCGTCCAAGTGGGAGAGCGTCCAGTGCCAGGACGCGACCTATATGTTGCTGTCAGCCGATGACGACGAGATCAGAAGGAAAGAGTATCTCTTCGCGAGCCACTCGACGGCCGCCGTCGGCAAGGTGCAGACCCTCGCCAGCGTCGGTGTTGGCGTCGTCCATGGTATCGCCGGTCCCGGCGGCATGCTCGGAGTGCTCCCTGTCGTGACAATGCACAGCTCCTGGTCGCGAGCTGCGGTCTATCTTGCGTGCTTCTGCGCCAGCACGATCGTGTGCATGGGTGCATTCGCCGCGGTGTATGGAGAGGCCACCAGACGAAGCAGTGCACAGTCTGCGACAATCGCGTTCCGCGTGGCGGCTGTGTCTTCGGGAATCTCCATCAGTGTCGGCTGCATGTGGATTGTCCTTCAAGCGTGCGGAGAGCTGGACAGAGTCTTCGGTCACCACTAGTAGTGGCAAATGCTTGGTGTACAATGGAGCCATTTATACAATGAGACCTACTTCGAATATTTGATTCATGAGTGCTTCATCAGCTCCGTGTAGTGCACTGAGGAGTACCAGTGGAATGAAGTAGTAGTACACTGTCGCCACTTGCGATTCTCACGACAGAATGACGAATTCAAAACAGTTCATGGCAACTCATATCGATGAGAGGAACTTCGTGACTGCACGTGCAGCAGAGGGTTCGGAGTTGTGCAGAATATCATTTCACTCTCTTGAGGCCTGGGAACCAGTACTTACAACAAATGCCACAGCTTCAAAGTGTGTGCGGCAAACACGTATCCTTTGAATCGCTGTTGTACAAAATACCACTCCGCCCTCTTGAGACCTGGAAACCAGTACTAACAACAAGTACCACAGCTTCAGAATGTATTGCTACGAAACAATCAGACTCGGGTGGAAGTAGAGATGGTCTATCCAAACACCTCGTCGAGCTTTCCTGTGGAGACAAGGATGACCCAGAGAATGCCCACGAGGAGGGAGACAGACGAAGAGAATATGCCCACTTGGAATAGCAGTTTGTCGGACATGCGAACAATACGCCCCGTGACTTCGCCATACGCCGCTGCGAACACTCCCATGATGAAGATTGACGCGACGCAGAACGAGAGCAAGTACGCCCACGACTTGATCCAGTCGTTGAGGATCACGGCCGGCAGTACACCGAGGATGCCTCCAGTTCCCGCGAGACCGTGGGCGATACCATAGGCGAACGCCGTGACACGCTGCGTCTTGGCGTTCTTGATGTCGGCTTGTGGGCGGTAGAAGAGTCCGCAGCAGATCGTTTCGCGCTCTTTGACGGCGTACTGAGTGCTGAGTAGCGCCGCCGTCTCCGTGCCATCGCGTGCTCGAGGTTCCGAAACGGCGCCATAGCTTCCCGAATGGGAATGCGTGAATCCTCCGTGCGAGTGCGTGACTGACGCATGCGGAGCGTGCGTAGGGAGGTCTGTCTGCGCGTCTGGTTTGGCTTGCGTGTCGAGAGGGCGGATCTTCCAGTAGTAGTTGAAGCTCCAGCAGCCGAGCGCGATCATGAGCAGTCCGACGCCGAAGTCGCAGTACGTGCCAAAGCGATCGACGTCGAATTGCTTGTTGACAGCGAGGAAAATGGCTGTGACGACGATGAGCCCGACCGAGTGGCCGCAGCCCCAGCGCATGCCGAGCTGGCAGGACCGCCACGACGAGCCGGCGCTGAGCACGATGAGCGCGCTGAGGTGGTCGGGCCCCGTGATCACGTGGACGACGCCGAGCAAGAGACCGGTCGCGACGATCGTGGGCAGCGACGCCGTCGCGAGGTGCGCGGTGGCCTCGGTCGACGACATGGCGGGAGGAGGAGCAGGAGGTCGCTGGCTGCGAGGCGGAGAATGTCCAAGTGATCGCGCATCACGTCGAAGCTTTGATCGCGTTTAGTAGAAGAAGGTGAGCTTCTCACGATTGATCCAAAACAAGGTATGTCCATTTGGGAAGTGAAGATCAAAACACCTGGTTTTGATTAAATGGAAGACTTGAGTGAGAAGATCCTCCGCGACATGAAGGTGAATGGAAGAATGCGGCGTTTTATTGGTTCGAGGTGACCATTTACACTTGGCTACATGGACGTTAAACGAACAATGGCAAGATCCCGAGAGACGAGTTCAGCCGAAGACCGAGTCGAGCGTGCCCGTGGACACGAGGATGATCCAGAGCACACCCACGGTGAACGACACGCCGGCGCTGAAGATGCCCACGCGGTACGTGAGCTTGTCCGAGATCTTGGTGAGACGGCCCGTGAGCTCTCCGTACGTCGCGGCGAAGACGCCCATGATGAAGATCGAGGCCACGCAGAACGACAGCAAGTACGCTGACGACTTGCCCCAGTCGTTGAGCACCACGGCCGGGAGCACGCCCAGCACGCCGCCCGTGCCGGCGAGACCGTGGGCGACGCCGTACGCGAACGCCGTCCAGTGGGTCGTGTGGGGGTTCTTGATGTCGGACGACGGCGCGTTGCAGAGGCCGAAGCAGCACTTGCGCGTCACGATCGTCTCGTCGAAGGACGCCTTTCTCGCCAAGTGGCCGTGCGAGTGCGCCTGATGGCCGAGGCCATGAGCATGGCCGTGCTCGAGGATCGCCTCCGGAGTCTCGATGTGGAAGGCGCCGTCGGGGGTGCGCGGACTCTGCATCAAGTCGACCTGGCCCTGGATGCGCTGGATCTCGGCCACCGCGGCCTTCTCGTGGTACTCCTTGCGCACTTTCCAGTAGTGGCGGAAGCCCCAGAGTCCCAGTAACATCATGAGGATACCAACGATGAAGTCGCAGTATTCACCGACCGAATCCAGGTCGATGTTCTGGTCCACGGCGAGGAAGATGGCTGTGACGATGATAAGCCCCGTCGAGTGGCCAAGCCCCCAGCGCATGCCGAGCTCGCATGATCGCCACGACGAGCCGGCGCTGAGCACGATAAGCGCGCTGAGATGGTCGGGGCCCGTGAGCACGTGGACGATGCCGAGCAGCAGCCCCGTGCCGATGATCGTGCCGATGGATGCGCCCACGAGCGACTCGTCGATCTCACCCATCGGTACTTGGTTAACTGGAGAAGAAGAGCGAGTTGCGCGCGTTGAGATGGAGAATCGCGAGTGCGCTTAGCCGATCGAGACGACTTAAGCGCCGTAGTCGCCGTCCACGTGACCCGCGGCGCTTCTCCCGGCTGATTCGGCTGGCGTTCGTGAACTGGACGCACGCGACTGGCGTGGTCTGGGCTCCTTCCCGACCGGACTCGTCTTCTTTCGCTGGATGGCGCATTCTTCCATGGAGATGGAGTGTATCTCTCCTCTTAAATGCGAATGGATACACATCCTTGAACGGCGCGGGTTCGCGGCAGGTTCTCTCTTCCATGGTCTCTCCGTCGCATGGGAGCCTTCCTCTCTGGCTCTTCTCCCGCTGGCGCTGCATCCACAGGCGGGAGGTCCTTCGCCAACGGTCGAATCGGCCACGCGCCACCTTTCCACGGCTCGTACGTACGCGGCTTCTCAAGTCGTGGAGGCGGCAGCTGCAGCCTGGCCGCGCAGCCGACGCGGCCGCGTAACGCCGCACTTCGCGTCGCCGCCGTCTCTCCGTCTCGCTGCGCGGCGCTCGCCCATCTCAAGCGACGCTCGCCATGAAGTGATGGCTGCCACCTCCATGAGTTGAAGCGGCCATTGTCGCCTGCGTGGTCCACACAGGATGAGGACTTTGGTGCCATCTCCAGGTGAGAACGCGCCCAAAACGCGGTCTGTCCGTTCGCGCACGTCCAGAGCGACGCGTGCGTGGCAGCGTCTAAGCGTCTGATCGACCGACATGAGCGCGCGCGGCTACGCGTCCATGGCGCTGCTGGCGCTGCAGTTCGGCCTGCAGCCCATTCTCTACAAGGAGTTCGCGGCCCACGCCAAGTACTCGAGCGTGCTCGTGATCACCTGCGAGTGCTGCAAGCTCGTCGTCGCGGCGCTCGTGCTCGTGCTCAGCGGCGCCGCGCCGCACGTCTGGAAGACGTGGCACGTGCGCGAGAGCCTCGCGGCCTCGGGGCTCCCGGCCTGCACGTACGCGGTGCAGAACGTGCTCGTGCAGATCGCATACCAGAACCTGCCGCCGATCGTCTTCAATCTCGTTAACCAGACCAAGCTGCTCTTCACGGCCTTGTTCGTGTACGTTCTGCTGGGCAAGCGCTTCTCCACGCAGCAGTGCCGTACGTACATTTCTTTTCTCAGTCTTGCGAAGTGCAGTATCTAACGTGTCTCGCAGTGGCTATGCTCATGCTCTTGTCGGCGGCCGTGCTGCTTTCGTTGGCGAAGGACCCTTCTGCAGGAACTACGGGAGCCACCAAGGCTGCGTCGTTTGAGTACGGCCTTCTGCCCGTGCTACTGGCTTCCATTCTCTCTGGGTTCGGTGCAGCCACGACGCAGCGAACCATGCAGCAGCAACAGCGCAACACGGCGTTGGTCACAGTCGAGCTCGCAGTCTACGGCAGCGTCTTTCTTGTGGCTTCGCAGGCGTACTCACCGTCGTCGGCACCACCCATCCTATGGTCCATGACGTCGGTTGACCGTTTCGTCGCTCTCTTCGAAGGATGGGATCAGTACACATGGATCCCCATCGTCGCCAACGCCATGGGCGGTCTCCTCGTCGGTGCCGTCACCAAATACGTTGGCGGCGTGCTCAAGTCGTTCGCATTGGTGTGTGGGATCGCATTCACGGCGTTCGTCGAGTCGTTTTTGTACGGCAACGCACTCCCCCATGAAGTGTGGGTCGCCGCTGGACTCGTCACCGTGAGCATGTTCATCTACAACGCGTATCCGTACCAGTCGTCACCTCCGAGCGACAAACTCAAGGCGTCCTGAGTGGGAGACGACCGTGTTTTTGTTGACTAGGAACCCTTACTAAATTCATTTATGCATTTGGTGTGCTACTTCTACCGGGAGAGGGGGCCGAAGCTTCCTGGGCTGGCTGGCGCGCACTCTTTGCAACGGCTTGTTCTTGTTGGTGGTGACTTGCCTTAAATACTACTGCTACTACGACTACATGTCTACAAGTTCATCTCCCTCTTTTTTGTTTCCTACACTATTGATAAAATACCCTTTGTTCAGACAGCAAAGGCTGCCGTGAACGTGCCACGATGACTTGAGACACCGCGGGACGCGAATGCGAAAGGTTCGAGGGAAGCTGCAGACAGGGCGTCTGCAAAGCTGCTGGAACCGTCGGCACCTTCTTCGTCAGAGCTCGGGTCCACATCGAAGTCACACATCATCTTCATGAACATGGCGTCGTCGTAGTCTTCATCGGTAGTGGTTGTGTTCTTGACGGACTCCTCCTTCAACTCGTCCTGGCCAGGAAAGTTGGAGCCGGCAGGAGTCTCGACAGGCGTGAGCGCCTGGACGAGTTCCTGGAGGCATCGCTGAGGAGCGGAGGCGTCCTTCTTCTCCGTGGCATCTCGGTGGAACTGGGCCAGACCAGCCTGCACGCAGAGCTGACGAACCATGTCCAGAGCGAGCTCACGAGGGCCACGCGTGGCGAGCATCTCTTGAGTCACCTGCAAGAAGAGCTCGATCGGGAGCTGAAGGAGCTTCTCGATGCTGGTGAGTTCGAGTGGCACGACACGGGCGAGGGCGTCCACGCACTCGAGATGCAGCTCGGCGCACACAGAGAGCGAGTCGTGGGCGTTCATCAGGTTGGAAGCATCCTGGCTGACCTGGAGCAGGGCTTCGACGTTGCTCGAATCTTGCGTGATGCTGTTGAGGTAGTTGCGTGCCAGCGTCGAGGCGGCGAGTCCCATGTTGAGGAACTGGATGCCGCAGTAGAGAGCGGCCGCGTTCTCGGGCGTGAAGACGAGCTCACCCGTGTAGGCGTACACACAGAGAGCCTCGAAGGCCGAGGCACCACCTGGGAAGGAGGAGATCTGAATGAATGGAACGGGCGAGCGGGTCGTGAGCACGCTCTCGCGAGCCTTGGAGTTGAGGAGCTGTGACTCGAGCAGCATGGGGTGCTTGTGGAGGTTGAACTGGGTGCCTTCGACGGCGACCACGAGGTTGCAGGCCGCGCGCCGGGCCTTGTACTGCTCGTACTCTGTGAGGGACTTGGTCGAGAGCTTGCCGACTGGCTCGGCGGGCGTGGTTTCCTGTGCGGCGGCAACCTGGAGAGCCGAGGCCTGTTTGACGTCGTTGGCGTCGACGCGTGGCTTCTTGATGACGACGAGGAGGTCGTCGCAGATCTCAAAGTCACCGAAGATGTCGGCGGAGAGCGGCAGGAGGCCGTCGCAGGAGGTCGGGGAGGAGGCGCCGTCGGCGTCCTCGAGGGTCTGGATCTGCTTGGGGACGGCGATGAGGTCTTCGTCGTCGTCGTGATCGTCATGGTCGTCGTCGTCGTCGTCGTCGAGCGGCGCCGCGGGGGCCTTGAGGGGCGCGATGGCCGGGAGGTCGAGGTCGGCGCGCGTGCGTTTGCGCGAGGAGCGGTTGCTGGAGCTGACGAGGTTGCGGCAGTGGCAGCAGGTGGCGCGCGTGCTGTGGAGGCACGAGTCGTCCTTGGCGCAGCCGTCGCGCTTGCAGCTCTTGCCGTTGCCCTCTCGGCGCACGCCGCAGAGCCCGGCGTCGTGCTGGCCGCAGCGGCCGTCGCACGTGCAGTGCATGCACTCGCCGGGCGTCTTGGAGCACGTCGGGAGCGAGCAGCTCTTGCGCAGCTTTCGCGGAGCGCCCTTCATGTTCGGAGTGTCGCGGGGGCTCGGTCGGGTCGGGGGGGAGAATTCCACACTGACCCGCTGGGCGCGGGTCCCAGCACACGGCGATCGCCGAGCAGAGGGAAGGACCCCGAGCCACTGGCCGCGAGGGACGGGGGGAGGAGCGAGCGCCTCTGTTTCGCCGCGTCCATCTCCAGCGGCGCGGCGCTCGGCTGCGATCAATCCGCCGGCGCAACTGCTGGGCAGACGTGGCGCGCGCCATAGTGGAGCCAAGTGAAGCGAGGGAATTTGGCGCCAGCGACCGGCAGCCCGAAAGAATGAAACGGCGGCCGGGAGGAGCGGCGCAGAAACCCACAAAGGCGGGGCATCCCAGCGCCGCGCCCCGGCTCTGCGCGCCCCACGCAGCTGTGGGCGCGCAGCGCTCATCCACGGGGCTGATATGCGGCACCGGAGGACGCCTATCGGCGAGGGCAGGGGAGGCGCCGCGCGCGCCAGAACCAGGTGGCACAAAGGACGCCGTCGCCAAAACAAGGTGGATGTCCGCCCAGCAGACGGCGCGCGCGCGCCGAGCCTGTGGCTTCAAGTAGAATCGGACATAGACGGATCATGGACTCAACCACTCGCCCTCTGGACTCTGGGAGGAAGCCCAGTGTGGCACCCGGCGAGCGCTCACCTACTGGGAAACCAGATGCATTGAAGAGCCCGGCGCGCTCGATGGACCCTCGCCGATTCCCAGGCGCGCGTGATGGACGGCGAGGCGAACTGGCAACTGGACGGGGGATGGTCCCGAGATCTTTCTCTGCCGTGACGACAAGAGCTGCACCATGGAAAGCAAAGTCAAACAGGCGTCTGGGAAAGAAGATGCGAGCGGCGTCGCAGAGGTGCATACAGCAAAGAGGTCGACGCCGTGAACCTACGCGCCATGGATAGAGCGCAGCGGGCGCGAGAGGAGGTGACGCGGCCAGTCAGCGCGGCGCACCCGACACGCCCGACACGCCGACACGGTGCGACGCGAGACTCGTCCGAAGCGCGCCATAGATACGGGCTCTTTTCACACGATTACCACATCAGAGCCTCCTGGAAACGCAGCAGCCAACGGTCGCAGCGCAGTGCACCGGTGGATCCCCCACTTTCTCGCCCCTGCAACAAACACGCGCCAACGAGTCAATCGATGCGCGATCACCACGGTGGTGTTTCGAGCCAAGGTGGCTACATCATCGAAAATCTGTAAACGCGTCATCCCCACTGGGGGGGATCCAAGATTCTAAATCCAGTGGATGAGCCGCCGTCGGGCTCACCTGTACCGTAGCGGCAATAGTGGATCTGGGCGTTTCACTCTTTCCAACTAGACGCGCTTGAAAGTGTCAGATGCGTCCCAAACTCCCGCGCTCTAATTTTCAAGAGAGAGCTGCCAGCCGAGCTCGAGAAAATGGCTCGAACATCAGCCGGAGCCTCGAGCCGGACGCCCGGGTGGAGTGTCGAGAAGCCGAAACCGCGGCGCCGGTCCACTGCTCGGGACGGTCCGCCCTCGGCCTGGGACACCGCGCGAGAAGGATTTTCTCGCTTCGCTGCGCCACGCTCGGACGAGATGAGCAACGAGAAACACAGAGAACTCGAGGGAACGGAGCGCGCGCGCCAGCGTGGTCGCTCGCGTCCGGCAGCATGACCAGGGGCCAACACGAAGTTTCGTACGCGCCGACCACGAAACGAAGTGTCTGTGCTGCACACAAGGCCGGGAGACATGCGAGTGCCACAGTGTCCTGTCCACTCCCTGTCCAGGGGGAGAGTCGAGGAGACGGGCTCGACCAGATGCAGCGCGGTCCAATATTCGCGGCAGCTGCTGGTGCTTGTCGCTCCGGGCGCTCGGCGGGCCGCTCCGAGAACCGCGAGGGGTCTCGTGTACGCGTACATACCGAGTCGGCTTCTGCCCCGAGAACACGATGCATCCACCCATGGATCCCTTGCAGATAGAGTGGAGCGAGGAGCACTCGGAAGCTCGCTGCTCAAGAGCCGCACCCGTTAGGTATCGATTCAACTCGACTAGGTACGATGGGAAATTGGCCGTTTTCTACCGAAGGACCACCACTCTGATAAATGAAACCGTCACGAAACGGCGTGCAAGATCGTGCACCTTTGTGGAAGGTGGGTACATCAAAAATCAGTACATTGTACCTACCGTCTGTTGACGTAGCCCAGCGAATTTTGAATCTTTCGGGACATGGATGGGGAGGAGTTCTCTCGGTAGAGGAGAGCGGTGCCTGTCACCACCACCCTCTACAAGAGAACTCTCAAGGGTCACGAGCCAATCAGACGCGAGGCTTCCTCATCCGAACCGCCGCGTCGGACACCCTGACCAGCCAAAATTGCGGTTTGGCGTCTCGGGGGCTGCGCCTGTCTCTCGCACCTGCACGAAGCTCACGATGTGTGGCTCGCGCAGGTGCGTCATCACGGGGCCCACTCCCGTGAAGCGCGGATGCGTTTCGAGAGGGTCGGCGGCGGCATCGTTTTACGCAGGTATCTCATTTCCCTGTTGAAGTCTCGGCCTCGCTTCCGCGTCGAAGAGTCGGGAAAGCTGAGTTTCTTCGCGCGCGCTCGCTTCTTCTCGCGCCCATCAACGTCAACGTACGGTACTCGCGCTTCTGAAGAGAACAACTCTCGAAGCGGCAGCGTCCGCTCTCCGCGACACTCGGCGCCGTCATCCTCGCGCTTTGGCCTTGAAGATGGACAGGCGTCGTTCGCCGAGGCGACGCTGGCCACAACAGAGAGCGAGATGAGAGCGAACCCTCACTGGCTCCCACCGTGTGACTCGGCGACACGAACTGTAGAGAATGAGTCGGAGGATGGGCGGCACGAGTAAGAAATCGCGTCTGGACCGAGAGAACAACTCACCCAAATCCATGTGTATGTCGCTGAGTTCGGCGCCATATGAGTCGCCTTCGCCTCCGTTCGTTCGCGACAACTGGGTGCAAGCACCGGACAATCCTCAGCCTTTCTGGTTTGGGACCTCTGGCAGAGAAAATGAAATTTGTCAAGTTCGTTCCATGAGTTTCTCCTTCCCGACGTTGCTGGATTCAACTCCGAACGCAAAGAATCTGAGAATCTACACATTTACGCCGCGACGGAATTCGCCAGCTGCGAGAATATTTGGGCCGCTACTTGCTGCTCCTTGGGTTCGTCGCTGCCGCGGAGCACGTCCACGGCTGCGCTGAGCTGCTCCCTGTGAGTCGTCAGCTGCAACGAGATCTGCGGTTCGGTGTGGCGCGACGCGAGCGCGACCAACACGTCCCCTGCTGCGACACGAACCATCGAGTACTTGGCGTCGCAGACTCCGAGATCGCCGCAACTGCGGTTGACAAGGCGGCTGATAACTTGGTGGTTGGCGAAAGCTGCTGATGGTGCACTTCGAACGACACTGGCTGTGGCCGCAAAAATGCTCCGCCGAACACTCCACACGTGGAATGCACTGTTGGCCACACACTTGTCGAGCCATTGCAGTAGCTCGCGTGTCACTTCAATGCCTCTATCAGTGGTCACAGTTGGCGGAATCACAGCCCCCAATGTCTCGAAAACGACCTTGATCAGCATGGGAGGAAAAGTTCGATCAATCTCCACTCCCTCTGCAGGCTCCACCTCCTTCAGCCATGCTTCAAAGCGAGTCCGCAAATTAACGATGACTTGAAAGCGTACCTCTTGCAATTGCTCAGAAGAAGGTGTCGCTGCTGCGAGGTTTGCAACACTTACGAGGGCACTTTCAAGATATTCGTTGTCCTTGATCCTCCATCCGCGATCACTTTCTTCGAGCAACAACGTGAACAAAGAGCGAGTTTCGTCCGCTCGGACACTCGCAATTGCAACCAGTGCTTCAAGAATCACCCCTTTGCCTCGCCACACGCGGCCAGGAACTGCTGATAGCAGTTCACTCCAAATTTGATCAGTTTGGAGGGGAGTTAGCTTCGAGCGATAGGGTGAACTGCTTGAAAAGAGATCCTGCAATGCCTTCACACCTTGTCGACGAGTATCCCATGAGGGGTGACGTATCCATCGAGCTAGCACGGCAAGAGTAGCATCCAGTCCTGATTCGGCGTACTTGATACGTGGAGGAAGCTCCTCTAAGATCTCACTCCAGGCCGATCGAAGCGCTTCAGACGATGCGTGCTGGCCAATGAAAGCTGCGGGAAACACTTCAGCAGCATACCATTCATTCCGTTTGTCCGGTGCGACCAATGCGGAGGTATCCGTTATCGGAGGACACTTGGTGACGAGCTCCTTCGTAGCGAGTGCACTGACCATGAGGAACCGACTTGTATACGTGTCATTGCTTGCAAATCCATCGCTGCCCTCGGATTCGTTCTCGGAGGTTTGGTCCTTGTTTCGGCGATGAACTGCGAACACGCCAGATTGTACATAGTGTCTAACAGTGCTAGGCTCGGCAAGTGGGCACATATAAGCCGCCGCTCGTAGATAACTCTGAAGTACGAGACCATCTGGGACTCCACTGCTAGAGTCGTAACGCGCTGACTCATCACCATAATGGTCATTCTCCGATGCAGAGCGGTCAGCCACATACGGAAGTAGCGATCGAGACAGGATAAGCTCCGCTCCTCCACACTTGCGCAACTCAAAAGGCAGCTCTGTTGCTAGCGTAGCTGCAAAGTTAGCTGTACCAACACGAGTATTGAGTCCAACACCGAACTTAAGCAAACTCGAGATACCTCGAGCAACTTCGTCCACGATGCGCACGCAGCTCGTGCTGTTCTTGACCGCCAAAGCCTTCAGCTTCAGCATGCATTGATCAAGGAGCTGGCCTACTGGTCCACTCTGACTCATTGATACTCGGAGGCGCTCCAGTTGGTCCTTCTTGTCCCCGACGTGAAATTGCGCATATTGCAGTTCGGGCATCTCAAGTGATGACAAATATTCCAAAAGCTTCAAGATAAGTGTGCCAAGCTGATCTTCAAGAGATTGGGCATCGACTTCTTTGACGAGCCTGAGGAGCAAATCGATGGAAAGCGCGCGGCAAACAACGTTCTTGGAAGCCATCCCATCAGAAACAAGATAATCCAGCAGCTGGCGACGACATCCTTCGTGCTTTGCAGAGATCCGTAGACTTAGCTCTCCAAGAGCTTTAAAGAACTTTAACCCAGCGACAGCAACGGCTTCCATGACATCATCCACAGACCTTGAAGCAAGCTTCCACAGTCGAAGGAAGAAAGGTTCAACCTGAGCTGAGCCAGCCCCGTTCAGCAAATCGACAAGCGCCACGCAGCAGGCTTCGCGATACTTCAAGTTTCGCGAATACTCGAGCTTTGACATCAAGAACTGGATGATGGTATCCCATTGGTCGGACAACAGAGATTTCTCCTGTGATGTAGATGTGAGTAGTTCGCCCTTCGTGAAGTTCCACAAGTTGTTCATCACTTCTGACATCTTCGGGCTGGAATGGTTCTTCAGAAGGAACAACCATGGAATGAGCTTTTTCCGATGCTCGAACCTATCGGACATCCACTGTTGGTTCGCTTGCTCAATAATATCGGTCCTGAAGGACTGATCTACAGCAGGGAAGGAAAACCCCAAGCGCGGTGATTCTGTGTGTTCCGACAAAAGAGCCTGCCATATCGGATTGGTTGTGCTCAGGTACAACAACGAATACATGAGGTCGGGATCACCAATGTCTGCTGCCACGTTGCTGACTTCACGATACGCGGCATTGTCGACCGAGTCTTGGCTGGCGGGGGAAGGAGCGTTAGCATTGCTTTGCGTTGGTGGTGTGGATTCTTCGTCGTCACGGTCTTCTTCATCGGGAGCCCTGGGATTTGCTGATGAGGAAGGAGTAAATGCGCGAAAACACCTCAGTCGACGGAATAAACTGTCACTAAACTCGGCGCCGATTTCAAGCGTTGGAGCTTTCAGGCGGAGGTAAGCGAGTCCTTTGACAGCACACTCTGTTGTCACTGGATCTGCGTCGTTGAGCATTGTCACGAAGAATTCGTGAACCATCACGAGTGTTTTGGACAACTCAGGAGCGTGGAAGGTATCTTTCCACGCGTTTGTTGAGTGTCCGCTCAACCCAGCAGAGCACATGCAGAGCAACCACACGGAGGCACTGCGCCGCACAGGTGCTTGGCGCGCTTCTGCGAATTCTCGCAGGATTCGGGTTATTAACTGTGGCGCAAGCGTTGAGCCATCTACTACGCACGTTCCAGCAGCAACTAGAGTATGCGCCACGGCGAACTGAAGTTCTGGCTCTTGTACAGTCCCGAGAGCGAATATGTCCGAAATCAGCGCTTCAACTGTGTGGGTTTCGGCAGTAGTGAACGAGCTTCCTGTAAACATGAGGCCAATCGTCTCCAGTGAGACCAGTCTGACAGAGCTCAGCCTTGACTTCACATTTCCGTCCGTCGCCACACGTTCTAATTTCCACCCCACAATCGTCCTTAGGTCTTCAAGAGTTTGTCCACGAGTAGCCCTAATTGAATTCAGGATAGGAGATTCGCCGTGGGCGAGAAGTGGACTCCACACACTGGAAATTCCAACCGCATCGATGCACGCATTGACACGATCAAACAGCTCGTTCAAGCTATGTTCTCCACGTGGCAGGGTTGTAAAGTTTGAAACATTGGCGACAGCAAGTTTCAGAGTACTGGATAGGCATGAGAGAGCTGATTCCACAGCCGTGTCTTGGCCGTCACGACTACTGCTCGATACCCTAGTAATTAAAACAGATACCGCCGCTCCAACGGCATACAACGCCGCGCAATACTTGGCGGTCGTCGATGATACGTCTTGCACAGTCGATACACCAGCTGAAATGATCTCCAGGCACCCGTTCAATTGATCTGCCAAACTCCATTCAAGTAATTTGGATAACCGAAGCAAGGTATATCGACTCGATCTTCCCGCTCGCCCCATCGTGGCAAAAATGTCTTGAGCACGACCCTGGAGCACCCTATCCATGGTGTGTGAGTACTCACCATGTAGTTGAACCAGTTGAGTGGAGATACTCGCGTGAAGTTCAGCAATGTCATTGTTTGGCGACGAATCTCCAGAATTTAGAAGGGTCTCAATGAAGTATAGCAGTGCTCCATGACGTGCCTCATCTTCTTTGACATCAATCGTACTTTTCGTGACAGTCTTGACGACTGCTTGCAGGAACAACAGGCATTGCTGGGCCTCACGCGCACTCATCGCACTTCGCAGATCAAAACATCCGCTACCAACCAAGGATCCGATCGTCTGCGTTAGACTCGTCAGAGCAGGCAATGGGGAGGTATACAGTGCTCTCGATGCAGTGCGCCGAACTGCTTCATCTTCGTCACCGCACAACTTGAGCAGTGCCATGCGGAGTTTGACATCCACTTCGCTACGAGAAGTCGACACGACATCAGCAGGGCGAGCAATCGTACACTTGATAACGGTTTCAGTCCACTCGCCAATAACCACCCGCACTCGCTGATAGTTGCTCGAAGCCTCATACAGCTTCGTCCCTTGCAACAATCCAGTCAACTCTAGACCGATCTTCTGAACGATAGGTTGGGCCCCACACTTATCAAAAGCTTCACGCAAACAGTTCAGCGCTTTGAGTGCATTGACACCGGACCGACTCTTCTCTTCGACGAGGCATCGTACTAAAAGCACTTGAAACGCTTGTTCTGATGACGTTACCAAGGATGGCACTCGGTCTGTGAGTGCGCTTATGCTTTCGTACACATGCTGCCTGAACTCTCGCCAAAATGATGCGTTGGAGGTTTCGAGGTCTGCATTTGGATCCATGAGAGTACGAAGGAGAGTTGGCAAGAGGACTGGGCCAAGGACCTGCGACAAATACTGCTCAGAGGATTGGTGAAAAACCCACTCACACAATTGAGCCCCGGCGATCTTGATTCGTTGTTTCATGCTCGGCGCTCTAGTCGGTTCATCGGCGAACATCAGCTGACATACAACCTGCAGGACGAGAGGAAGTGCATTTGCAGCTGCCTTGGATATTTTCAAGAGATTGGCAGCAGCGAGAATGCTGGCGTCTGCGACGCGCGAACGATTCCCCAAGATTAATGCATCCCGTCCCTCCAAGGGCCTCCCTTGAGCCACGACGGGACTTGACATGATGAGTGCCATGATGCCTCGGCACAGATCTGGATTTTCCAGCACAGAGCTCTCTTCATTCATGATACGTCGCAATTGCTCGTCGCAAAACGCTTTTACTATGTGGTGGAACGACGACACGCCAGTAACGAAGTGCAGCACGCGTGTCGGGTAAGGAGCCCCGAGACTCTTTACAAATTGAAGCACGTGTAGCTGACAGTCGTAGAGAGCTTCACGACTCAGATCAGCCACTTTCACCCGCTGTAAACGCTCGATCCGCGGTGCCATGAGCCCGAACAAGACCGAGTCTGTCGCCGTGGAGTTGCTACTAACGGGCTGGTAAACAACAACGTCAAGAAGAAAATCTAAGACGACGTCTCCAGCGGAATGTGCATCAGCCAGGATTCGAGTTGCTTCACTGGTCGTAGCTGGGAATGAGCCTAACAGAAGCCGAAAGAACGTTTCTTGGAGAGCCGAGCCTCTCTTGTCAAGCGACTTGGCGAGTTGGGCCAACACGATCGTCTGCTCCTCCAGTGTCGCGGCTGCGAACCCCATTTCTGACAAATCGAATCTCGCTTGTTAGCGTGGGTTTCACTGACCTTCTTGGACCTAAACGACTCACCGATAAACATGAAGGCGAAGTTGATCGCAAACGGTGAGCTCGCGGTTGTCGTGTCCTCGTCGACGACGGCGCTGAGCGCGCGTAGTGGTAGACGCGGCGATGCGATGCCATGGAGTCGCGTCTTGATATGCGAGACCACTTGGAGGATCTGTGGCCAGCGGCGTCAGCACGACCAGGTTGTTTTCGCATTGGAACTGCGCCGACGCACCTTGTCTTTGAGCGCGTGCTCAAGCGGCGACGTCGTCACGACCGGGAAGAGCTTGAGCAGCTGCGGCAGCAGCGCGTCCAGCACCACGACGAGGCGCTCGTCGTCCACGCTCGCGAAGCGGAAGAGCACGCGGTCGAGCGCGTCGATCTCGTGCTGGAGGTCCACCATCTTGACGTTTCCGCTTTGACCCCCCCGAAGAGGATTTCCCTTTCTGTCAGGAATGTATGTAGTTGGCAAGAGGAATGACGGTTAACGTCATTAAACAGGGGTAATCACTATTAAATACGATGTGATATTGCATTCGATAGCGATTCAGAAGTTGGCGGGCTCAGTTGCGGAGCTGGTGGAGAATGGGGCTCGATGACGAGCCCGCCGCCGCTCGCGTGTACGTGGGCAATTTGAAGCCCAAGGCGAACGAGACGCACCTGACGGAGGCGTTCGCGCGCTTCGGAACGATCCTCAACGTATGGGTGGCTCGCAAGGTACGGTCTCCGAGCGCCGTCCGTGGTGGCCCGTCGCCTCGCTGACGATCGCTCCTGTAGCCGCCGGGATTCGCGTTCGTCTTGTTCGAGCGCGAGAGCGATGCGCTGCGAGCGGTGGAGACGTTCGGCAACGACCGTCCGCTCGAGATCTTGGGCAAGCGCGTGAAAGTCGAGTTGGCAGGAGAAAAGGCACCGAAACGAACGCCAAGTGATGGGGACGACGGGGGACAAAATGCCGCTGCAAGCTCCCGTGAGAGTCGCTCACGCCGATCTTCAGAGGAGCAGACACGCCGGTCGAGGCGGCGAAGGAGCAGAAGTATGAGCAGCGATCGTCCGGACTCGCGAGGGAAAAGACGCGAACGGAGTCCTCGATACAGGCGACAGCGCAGATCAGTCTCGTCGAGCAGGAGCTCAAGTCCTCGCGACCGACGTGAACGATATGCTCACAAAACAGAAAGGCGAAAGGGACGAAGTAGCTCGGGTGCTGAAGATGGCCGCTCTCCTCGTCGATGGAGATCTCGTTCGAGATCTCGAAGCAAGGCACGATCGACTCGACGCTGAGCTTCCTTTCAATCGAAGTTGTTTCCCTCCAATCCTGTTCCGATGGAGTTTTGCCACGACTGTCCTCAGACTGTTATGCTATGAATGGCTAGCGGTCATACGGTACCTCGGGGCGACGGCACTCGGTCTTCAGCGATAACTCTCATCCTTCCTGCTGTAAGGAAAGAAATGCGCTCGGGCCATCCAGTATTGCTTCAGATGATGAACGCGTGTCGAGGTCGTGGTCGTTTCGACATATTCGAGTGCGGTCTCCTTCTTGTGACATGAAAATGACGTGTTCCCCGCCTCCTTATCGGTTATGGAGAAGAAAGATCTGGTTGGATCGAGGGCAGGTAAAGAAATATTCTGGTTTCGAAGAGGCCCGTTGCCAGGCTTTGTTTTTGTGGTCTGTGACGACATAGTTGGTGTCACATACTCTAGTGGAGGGAGAGTATCGACTGCTGTCTCATCACGAATATAGGCAGCTTGCTCGTGTGTGGAGACCTCAGCATTCTTGACCGTGACGAGCTTCTTCGCAGCTTTCATCGTAAACTGTTTGGGTTCTGAGGTCTCTTCCTTCACTAGCGAAGCCATGGCTTTTGCAGTTGCGATCCGCGGCATTATCCGTGGTTGCGGCAGCCGACTAGATTTATTGGACTGCAAACTATTCCTATCGATTACTGGCCCAAGGTTTTCCCCCAGCGACTGTGTGGCTGCCACGATTGATTTCGTTGGAATAGACACACATTTCCCCTTCCAAGTGTTTGCTATTGCGGACTTCTTCAGCCGTAGTTTCATCGACTTACGTTTTTCTTGGGTTGACGATTGCACCGAAGGCGTGGACTTCATGTAAAGGGGTTGATGCTGGCTCGGTAAATTTGATACATTTGGTGGTACGACGGTCTTATCCTTGCTGAGACTCACAAGGACAATCTTCTGCTCAAGAAGTTGCTGCTTGAGCTCCTCGTGTTGTTGCTTCATATCGTGGCGAGCCTTGAGAAGCTCGGCGAGCACATGTGGATCTACAGCCAGGGCCTCACTGACATTTGACCCATCACTTGCAGCTGGATCCAAGCCTGGGATTGTTTCGTCCTCAGGAGCTTCCTCGCCACTAACTCGAGAGTCACCCGGTACAGCAAAAACGGTAGCATTTTCATCAAGTAGAGTTTGTTGATTGGCGCTCAAGTCTTCTGTTCTCTGGATCTGCTGGCTTTGAAGTCGCTGAGAACAAACTCACTCGTTACGTTCTTAAATGGCCAAATCACCCATCCACGCCTACCTTTTTCATCTCTATCTGCTCCTGTAGTCCCTTGAGAAACTCCTCCCGTGATTGCTGGGGCTGAATCCCACGGCGACGACCACGTATGGGTGTGGAGTCAAACCCCGGTGCAGAGGTTGGTTCGATCACTTTGTCGCTTAGTTGAAGCTTCATATTATGAAGCTTCAACTCATCAGCGAGCATAATATGCTCGCTGATGTCGGCGTGAGACGGAGCAGTCTGATTCTGTGACCGCTTCTGAAGCTCCTTCTCCCGGATTTGAAGTTCCAGTGACGCCTTCCACTCATCGTTGGTGAGAGCTCGGACCATACGCCTTCCTCCAGTCCGTTGCACTACACTCAATGGGTCCTCGTCAAGGGGTTGCTCCGGCAATACTGTGGTCTCTGACTGATTGCCTCTTCGCGACATGTGGTTGCCCCAGCAATTTGTCTTTGTTCATCTTTCTCTTGGTTTTGCCTTTTCAAGGCCTCTTGCCATTCATCTTTGGTAACCGGGTCAAGACGACGACGGCCTCTTGGAGCGAAGCTCGAAGAAGTCGAGTCATCATTCATCGTTCTAGCTCAGCTCCCCCTAGAGCGTCGGAAATGATCGAGGGAGACGAATAGAATACAGTGTCTATTTTGGCCACTTCAGGCATCTCCATACATCATTATCTAAGTGGCGGGTAAGTCTCAGTGAACGCGATCGATCGGATCCGCATCTGTAGTGACTTCATCGTCGCTACATCATCGCTTGTCCAAACACTCAAATCCTCCGTAGAAGTGCTCAGTCTTTTCGACAACCCCTGGAAGTTGGGTTCTTCGTACACCGTAACGTAGAAGTTGTGTTCTCTCGTCTTGAACAGAAGGGCTTCGTACAGTGCGTCTCGATATGCGGCCTCGACCTGCGCGACACTGGAATTGTAACATACGCCGTAGTGGTTGATATCTTTCGCTGCCAAGAAGCAGGCACGACCGGCATCCTCCACATATAGCTCCTGGACCACGTCGTCATACTTGGTATCCGCGACATCTTCAAATACAACATCAATGTGGCGGTCATATGGCGGATCAAGGACTCGAATGTTTGCCACCAGGTTGCATGCTGGGGCGCTGGTGTAGAACTTGATACTACCAACGGTCGATGGCGACGAGATGATCAGCACATTGCCAAGGTCCAAAACTCGCGGTCCGACACAAAAACAATTTCCGCCGAAATCGGGATCCTCAAAGAAGCAGACCTGACAATCTGTCAACGGGGCGGGGAGCGGAGCCCCTCTGGCACGGAACAGGTCGACCCAGGAAGGGGCGCTCAAGTATTGGGACGATACGGAGGCTATCAACCACGACGCCGCGAGACCAACTCGGATCATGACCACCGTCGACAAGCTGTGAATCGAAGAATGGTGTCGGTTGTGCAAAATCTCCGACGGTTCGTGTGAGCTAATTCAAGAGATGCGGCGTCTTCTCACGGAAACTTCGGAGATCTCTCAAAGCTCATACTTCTGTTGGATCACATCACTCCGGTCGCTACGAACAATCTCTCCGTCTTGTTTGCTCCACACAAGCCGCGGTGGCATCACATCGCTGGCAAACAAATGGGCATTTGGGACTCGCACGGCTAATCGTCGGAAGTTTCGCGTAATCAGCGAAGCAGTGAAGTCGATCAACAGCCGTGGGACATCCCGACCGTACCCGTTGCTACGCTTCTCCACTCGGTCGTATGCTGCCTCCAAAGGGATATCCAAGCAAACCACATGGACATCAAACCCAGAAGATTTGACCTGATCGATCAAGCTCGAGTACTGGCTGTAGCTTTTCCCAGTACCGTGAAGGATGATGTTTCGCCGGCACATAATTGCACTATGCAAGTTCTTCTGCAAAATGAAGCGCGCTTCGTCTCGACACATTTGATACCGGATTTGAGGCGCAAGTAGTGGCCTGCGCTTCAGTTTTGAACTTGACTTTGCAACAGTCTCGGTATCAGGGGCTGTGTTGCCCAGTCCGATGTTTAGCATCGTGTGGTAGAACTCTGGCAGCATTGAAATGATATCATCGACGTCAAAGTTGACGAAATCGGAGAGTTTGAGTTGTCCAGTCGTATCCAAATGGCTCAGGATCGTTGACTTGCCGGCCCCAGGGACACCAATGAGCAGCACGAACTTGGGGACGGCAATGTTCTGCGGTGTCGATTCGTATAGTTGGTGAGCGATACGTGCATGAAGCTTGAGGCGTTCGGCAGTAAAGTGACCGCTTTCGTTTGCGTGGACTTGAAAGGTCGATGTGGGTGCGCGTGGGTGTTTAGCTCGCGCGATCTCCTTGTCGTGGTCTTCGTCATCCAACCCCTCAATTCGAAACTTCGGAAGAGCATTGATGTCTGGCTTTGCGTGAGGTGATTTCGCGCTATCCATGATAAGTTCCTCAGCTTCCTGAGTGACACTTCTCGTAAAGCTCGTCTCCATCTGAGTCTCGAGTGTTGACTGAGATGTATCCAAAAACAAAGGTCCACAATTTTGCAGCTCCAGAATCTGGGCACCTCGCTGCTGAAGCTCACTAATGAAATTCTCAATTCTTGCTGGGTCATTCGCGATGTGAACGAACACGCTTGAGACGTCGCCCCGGGTAGTTCTATGGAGAGCCTCGTCGTACATGATATCATCCGTCTTATCTGTCGATAATCCATCGTCTGGAATCACTGCACTATCGTCACCGAACACGAACTCTGCACCATATTCTTCAAAGTCTTCTCTCAACGTCTCGAGCGTCTGACTCGGGGGCAAGCGGATCAGCAGCAGCGCATGGGATCTCAGCAGCAGTTCGTTGTTCTCAACGCACGATCGCATCGTCGTGATGTGGAAGAAGGTGATGCAAACAAGGGCTCGCAGCCTCTTCTGGACACCGGCGAGCTCCGTCTCACGCAGTTTGCACGTGATCGTCACGCGCGAGAGCTCAGGCACGACAGTCGACCGCACGCTGAGGCCTGAGATGTTTTGGTCCGCGTAACCGAAGACATCCGCGATCTGGGCTAGTGTCCCTATGACTCAAACCAGCAACACGTGAGACGATTCTATCCAAAGCAGCCAGCGGGATGGACAGGACAGGGCTCACCAGGGCGGTTGACGACGAGCGCTGAGATGATCCGTTCCTCGTCGTGATCTGGTGGTCCAGCCGCGGCGTCTCGAGGGTCGTGAGACGAGACGCCGCCGAACTTGGAGATCGAGCGCACGGCGCGTCGGTGGGTCGCTCGGCTGCGAAAGGCGCTGGCGAGAGGCGCGCACGGCCGCGCGATCCAGCGCAGACCCCCCATGCTGAGTCCTGCCACCACGGCAACTTGCTCTCGTTGACACCACGTGCAGTCACTCGTCTGGGGGAGCCGAATGTGTACTAATACTGTCGGAGCTTCGCTGCAAAAAATGGCCGTCTTGCGGCTTTTTTGCCGGTATGCTAGTAGCAAGGTATCGTACAATAGAGGCGTGACGGTCTTTTCGGCGAGTGTTTGTAGCCGCCCACCAGCACGCAGCAGTGGCCACGAGCAAAACGAGCATCATGCCGCTGTATAAGCAGGTGCTGATCACGAACCTCAAGTCCACGCCCAAGGACGTGGCGCAGGTGTTCCAGGAGTGCGCGCAGCTGATCACGGCCCACGGCGGCGTGATCCGCGCGCTCGAGAACCGCGGCGAGAAGCGGCTGGGCTACGCCATCGAGGACCGGCGATGGGGCGAGCTCCAGCGCCACTACGAAGGCAAGCTCGTGGTCACGCAGTTCAACACGTCGCCCGCGCTGCTCAAGGAGATCGAGGCCAAGCTCAAGAACAGCTTCCCGATCATCCGCTTCCAGACTTTCAAGATCCGCGACCCGATTGACTCGATCATGAACACCAAGAAGCCCCTCGAGGCCATCAAGAGCGCCATCACGCCGCTGACTCTGGACGCGCGACTCAAGATCGTCCAGGAAAAGAAGAAGGTCGAGGCCGAGAAACGCGAAGCGCTCGACGCGCAGTTCTTCCGACCAGAGAGCTTGTTCGACACGGAGGATGAGGACGAGGTCGAGCGCTTCAAGCAGTACGTGCCCGAGTGGAAGCGCGACGCAACGTTCGCGCCTTCGGTGCCAGAGCACTTGAAGGACGAGTAGAGCGGCCTCGCGCGAGTGCATTGCGCGTGGACGATGGCATGCCGAGCGACGAGTCAGCGATGAAGACGCTGTGGAGGCCAATGTTAGTGCATGGGGAACTGGGAATTCGACGGAGTCGGTGGCCAAGCGTGGATTCTCGATCTCCTGTCGACGCGTTCTGCATGAATAGAGTAGAGAGCGGCAGTCACGGAGTGGATCCAACACTCGCCAGGTAGTCACTTCTGCACGTGGTGCATTCGAGCACAAAACAATCTTCAATAAAGGACGAAAAGCTACACATGCAGTCTCATGTATCCTCGGCCCAGTCACCGGCCCAGATCAGTTTCTGCGCCTGGGGTGGAGACTTCATCGTTGTTCTGTGGCATCAAGACATGGCACACAAAGAGCACAGAAACGATGTTGCTCGCCTTGATGCAAAACGCCACGAAAGACGTGCTCGAGTGCTGCTACATCTCCACATGAAGCGTTCACGGGGTTGACTCGATCAAAAAATACTAATATTCGCGTTAAGTGGTCCGAACGCCCACTTGGAGCGATCCTCCACTGCCTCGCGTGAACTCTTTTGGTGGTTTCTTCCGACTCACTTGGTCTTCTGCAGCTCCTTGCGCAGCTGGTTGCAGAAGTCGTCGTCGGCGTCGTCCACGTCCCAGTCGTCCTGCCACTGCTGCTTGATCTGCGCCTCCTTCTCCTCCACGCGCGCGTCCCAGTCCGCCTCCTCGAACTCCTCGAACTCGTCGTCTTCCTCCGTCACGATGATCAGCGCCGGCGCCTTCTCGCCCTTGGCGTCCGCCGCCTTCTTGTCCGCCGGCTTGCTCATGCTCGTCGTTTCCCTTGGATCTCTCTCTCAATTCCTCTCCCCTTCGGACGAGTTCACTTGTCACGTTCACTTAAACGGAACCTCGCCGACTTTTTACGGATTACGCGCCGTGGCTTTTTTACGACCTTGCTGTTGCTCCGATGTTGACGTTGCCATTCCCGGCGAGCAGCTCCGTGGATCAGGCGCCACTTGGATCCACCTCGGCGCGACGATGACCGCGCCCGCGCCGCTCTCCGCGGACGCGCCGACCACCGCGTTCTTCGCGTCGACTGCCAGCGGCGCCGCGGCGTCCGCTCGCGCGCGCGCGGTCGTCTGGAGCGGCCTAGAAGACGAGCTGTCGACGCCGCCGCCCAGCGATCTGCTCACGACCATCACCACGCGAGACCTCGCGCTGCTGCGCTCGCTGCGCGTCGTCAGCGGCTCGTACGTCGTCGCCAGCTGCAAAGGAAGAGAGCACGTCGCGCGGCTGGTGCTCGCGCGCGGCGGGGTCGCATCTGCAGTGGACGCCGAGGCAACGGTGACGCTGCCGCCGCTGCTGGCGTTCAATCTCGGGGTCCCTCTGCATGCGCCAAAGGGTCGCAAACAAGTTGTTACTCAGGTACGTGGTGACGCGCGTCGTTTCGCAGCGAATGTGCGTTAAGTGTTGATTGCGTAGATCACGATTCGCGCTGCGCAATTGCAAGAGATCGGCCTTGTGGGCAATGCGGCGGACAAGGCGAGTGCGGCCACCGTGCCCCTGCGCCGCCTTGGCGAACAGACGCCTGCGCTTGCCAAGAAGGCAGTGATTGCGCCGCTTCTCGTCTCCAGCCTCGCATGCCGTGACCATTCGGTCATGCAACAGCCTGACGGACTACTTGACGCCATCCGCTCCCACTTCCTCACCCCGCAAGTGCTACAGGTCGGCGATATTTTTGCGATTACACTTCGGGAGGCTACTTCCATAAGCCGAGAAGCTGCACCCTTCGCCAGTATTGCAATCCCGCGTTCAGCTGTGGCCCATGGAAGTGACCAAGAGACTCAAGTGCACGACGCGATTGTCGTTCCGCCACTTCAGGTGGACACCTCTGTGGTGTTTTTTCGTGTCGAGTCGCTTGACTCAGCGGACGCTGAAAGTAAGACACTCGCATTAAGTGTGTCGTCGGATACCGAACTGTTGCAGATTGGTTCAGTGTCGGCAGCCGCACCAGACGAGACTACTGTCAAGCACTATCTAGAGTCGTGGTCAAGCGCATCAGCTGGGCAGTCCTCGTCTTCTCTCCACACTCCAGCACTTGACCAACTGTACGAGATGCTACAACCTTCGCAGCTTTGCGATATCCCCGTGTCTGTACTACTGGCTGGCCCCGGGGGAGTGGGCAAATCAACACTAGTACATGACGTCGCCAAACAGCTCGGTGTCTCGGTAGTTGAAGTTCCGTTTGCCGAGCTGCTCACGGCTGGACAGTCTGAGCTACACCTCGTTCAGAATATGCGCGAGCAAGTTGCTAAGGCCCAGGCGTTAGCCCCATGCATTCTGTACATCAGCCGGTTCTTCGCGATTGACAAACATGACGATGAAGCTGAGCTGCGGCTGGCAGGAGCGCTATCTGAATGCCTACGGAACCTCAACGGCCCGCCGTCCAAAATGCCTAACATTCCTCTGGTTGCGTGCGTGGAAGACATCACAGAAGTCCCGAAGTTTGTTCGACAATGCTTTTTGTATGAGCTCCCTGTGGAGGTGCCTGACCAGAAGGCTCGTCTGGCGTTTCTGCAGGAGGTTGTCAAGACAGTAAACCTTTCGCCAGAGATCGATTTGGCCGACGTTGCACAGAAGACGGCCGGTCGGACGTGTGGAGAACTCGCTGCTCTCATGACTGACGCCGGCGCGCGAGCAGTTCAGCGAATGGGTTCCTTGACGACTTCTCTTAGTGGCTCACTATTAGATCAACTTGTAGCGGCCGCAAGCGGCAGCGAGCAGGATCTCGCGTCGGAGTTTGGCATCAATCCGGAAGATTTAGACGCCGCATTGAAGTTCCAGCAATCGCAGGCGTCAGCAGCGAAAATGGGTGGTGCCGCTTCGATCCCGAACGTCAAGTGGGAAGATGTGGGTGGTCTAGACGATGTCAAAGACGAAATTTTAGACGTGGTCCAGCTGCCCATCAAACATCCAGAGCTTTTTGCCAGCGGCGTACGCCAGCGCTCAGGTATTTTGCTGTATGGTCCTCCAGGCACAGGCAAGACCTTGTTGGCTAAAGCCATCGCGACTGAGTGCAACATGAACTTCCTCAGTGTCAAAGGGCCGGAGTTGCTCAACATGTACATTGGTGAGAGCGAGAAGAACGTCCGCCAAGTTTTTGCCAAAGCACGAAGCTGTAGGCCGTGTGTGTTATTCTTTGACGAGCTCGATTCGCTCGCGCCCATGCGTGGCCGCGGATCTGACTCAGGTGGCGTCATGGATCGCGTTGTGTCTCAGCTGCTGACCGAGATCGATGGTCTTAGCGGTGGGGGCAGCTCGGGTCAAGACCAAGTATTCGTGATCGGTGCGACGAACCGGCCGGACTTGATCGAGAGCGGATTGCTTCGCCCGGGCCGCTTCGACCGCTTGCTCTACCTCGGTATTTGCACGGAGAAGCCTGCACAACTCAAGGTTGTGCAAGCACTTACCCGTAAATTCACGCTTGCCGAAGATGTCGACCTCAACGATGTCGTCGCGACTTGTCCTCTCAACTTCACGGGTGCCGATTTCTATGCGCTGTGCTCTGGTGCGCTCGCGGCGGCGCTGAAAGAGCGGGTCGAAGAGCTTGATCGTCAGCTCGAGGAGCTCAACGCTGAGGACTGCTACTCGTCAACGCCTGTGACCGCACGCGTACTTCTGAATCGCCTCTCTCCTGACGAACTGAATGTGCGCGTTGCGCAGCAGCACTTCCTGACCTCGCTCAGCCAAGTTGTGCCATCAGTGTCGCCTGCTGAGATCCGCCACTACGAAAAGCTGCGGGACCAGTACAGCTCACGTCAGCCGACAAATTAGATCGATTCAGTCCAATTGACAATACACTCGCTCCCCTATGCAATTGTAAAGTTCTTCAGCGAAACCATGAAGTTTCTCGGGTCTTTGCGTACGTTGGGCGTGGAGAACGTCACGCGCACCGTGTAGTTGCCCGCCGGCTCGCCCGACAGGTCCGCGTCGAGAGCGTCACGCAGCGCCACCAGCTCCTGGCCGTCGCGAAGCCACTGCGTCGAGTACTTCTCGGCCGCCGCGACCGCCGGGTTCGTCTGCACGAACGTGTCCGTCGACAGGCGAAGCTGGCCCAGCGGGATGAGCTGCAGCGAGACCTTGCGGCCGTTGACCACAACCGCGTCGATGAACTCGATGCGAGAAAGGAACTCGAGCCACATGTTCTCCTGGCAGACACGGCAGAACGACGTGGACGTCATGTTCCGCATGAGGCAGCGCTCGTTGTCTGGACGGTAAGACTTTGCCTTGTTGATGTCGTAGGTTGGGTAGATGCCGATGAAGTCAGGGTCATCGAGCTTGAAGTCGTTCTCGTCCGCGTACTCGTAGATCACGGCGTTACAGAGCTGCTTGATGATCGGACTGTCGAACGAGCCACCGGCCTTGAATACGAGCTGATGTGCGCCGGCCGAGAAGCCACTCGTCGAGTTGGACCACGAGTAGAACGTGCGGTCCTTGATACCTTTGGATTTCCACGGCAGTGGCTCGCCATCGAGCGTCACCGTCAGCGAGTCGTCGGTGTCCGTACCCGAGACCGAAAAGAGCATGTACCAGCGCTTGAACGTGCCCGTCGATGTGAAGTTGATCGTGTACGCACCCTGCTTGAGGTCGTACCAGATGTGACGCTGGTACAACTGCGCCGCCTTCTCCTCCCGGAGACGCGTCGGGTCCGTGAGCCAGTGCTTCCACGTCACACTGTTCACAAAACGGTCGCTGTTGGCTCCATAGTAGACGTAGCCACCGTCATACTCCTCGCCAACATCTCCAAAGTTGTGGCCCATCTCGTGACGGAGCACGATCGTACCGGACGTCGGGCTACGCGTCGAGATGACGAACTCGCCCCCGAGACCGCCATAGAAGTCGTCGTTGCCGATGATGGACGGGAAGTCACAGCCGCCTGGACCCATGGACGTGCAGATAGTGCGTGCGAGGTCCGGCTCGTCCGAGTAGACGCCGCGCAGCTCAGTGCCGTCACGGTAAAGACGGAAGGCCGTGTTGCGAGGCTGACTGCCCACGCCAATACCCGACTCCACCGACGGCACGTACGCCGCCCAGATGTTGAAGAGCGGGAGGTACTGCGCGAAGGTGTCACCCGTGAACATGTCGTTCGTGAGGCGTTGGATGTCGTCGTAGAACCGCGTCTTCTCGGCTGCCGTGTAGCCGTCGCCCATGAAAACGACGTCGATGCGGTTGGCTGGGTCGCCTGAGTCGACGATCTTGCGGAGTTCAGCCGCGTCGGCGAGTGAGCGAGGAGCGCCACGCAGACTGGCAGCCTTGGACACGACGCCGTCCGGGTTGGCGCGCACTCCGAGGGGGCAGCGCTCGATGACACGCTTGTTGACGACCTCGAGGCTTCCGCCGAGCACCGTGACGAACTGCTGCATGTCGTAGGGCTCCTGCAGGAGCAGCTCTTCCGGACGACGGTTCTGGCGGAGCCTGGTCTGCTCGATGACATCGGAAGGCTCGTGGATGGCGCGGTGGCGCTGGGTCTCGCCTGGGGGCGAGATGAGCGTGCAGAGCCTCGTGGCTCGGTCCACGAGCACCTTGGCCGAGTACGTCGGGGTCTCGGCCGACGCGAGCGCGAGCGTCGAGAGGAGGGCGAGCAGCTTCATGAGGCGGCGGATTCGCAAATGACCACGAGAGGATTCAGCGCTGACCAGACTCCCTCGCTTACGCGAGATTACGCCATGAGCAGCAGCCTCGAGGCAGGAAAAGGCCCACCCGCAGCCATAACAAACGTCTCGGCGTCTTGACAGCGAGCCTGTCCCCTGTCACGACGGCCCAGGGTCCAAGGGCCACCACTGTCAAGCAGGACGGGCGACGCCGTGACTGTTAGTGAGCTGCACTAGTACATCTGATTCTCAGTACAAAGAAAAGCCATTGGACAGATCATCAAGACATACTCATAGAGAGCACCAACGTCGGGTTTGAGGAAAGTGTCAATTGAGTGGGACTCGAGGTCTCCGCTTGAAGCAGGAGGATGGATGACCTCCTGAGTACTAGCAGACTCGGATGGGAAGCACACGCGGCCTCCCCAGAAGGGCCCTGCACGCGCTCAGTCGACGGTGGTTGGCTGCGCTCTCGCTCCCATCGCCACGTGCAAGAAGCCTCCAACGAGATGCGAAACGCGAGTTCTCTCGGAGGCCAGGACCTAGGGCCACTCGCTGTCAACTGAGTTTCGCCTTTAGTCGACTTGGTCGAGACTTGCTCAGCACTCACGAGCGAGCAGACCAGCGATGGACAGACACTGCCGGGAGATGGGAAAAAGAGCGAGTTCTCGGTTCACCCACAATGGATCTGATTAGGCTCGGGACCCGTCAACGAGTCCTCGCCACCCATGCAGGTTACACCGCCAGTCTGACTGTGAGCTGTACCAATCCCACACTCGGATGACGCGCAAGTGCAACGCAGCCCAAGTTGGATCGGATTCGGCCCGCAATCTGGTTCGCGTCTGGGGAATGCTTGCACAGCAAGGCGTGTTCCTTCGAGTGGTTTGACGGGCCTCCCCGCCTCACGCCTTGCGGTGGCAGTCGCCTTCCATTCTGGATTCCGCGACGCTGAGACCAAGCTCCATTCACGATGCTGTCACCGTCCTCGCTCTTCCTAGCCCTTGGCGGCATGCTCGCGCTCGTCTCCGCTGACGAGGTCACCAAGACCTTCTCCACCAAGGTCCTTCTGGACCAGCGCGCGGGCTCGTGGGCTCGCTGCACGGTCGTCAAGCCGATCGCTGAGACGCAGATCCACCGTCTCGTGAAGAAGCCGACCAACATCATCGAGCAGCGCACGGTGCGCCAGAACCGCCTCAACCTCGAGGAGTTTTCTTCGCTTCCTGCCGACTCGAAGGACCAGGTGTGGATTGAGCTCTTCGGCGCGAGCGAAGACACTGTCGCGGCCGCTGTTGCTGAGCGCTGCCCTGGCGGTCTCGTCTCGGCCGGCCCCGCCGAGCCGACGACGCGCTCGCTCCAGTCCACGTCCCCGACCATCAAGAAGCTCGTGGACTCGGGCGACCCGAACAACCGCATTGATGTTGTCTTCATGGGCGACGGATACACGTCCTCGGAGCAGAGCAAGCTCTTCAGTGACATGCAGCGTCTCACCGACGAGATGTTCAGTGGCGAGACCTTCGCGCAGTACCTTCCGCTCTTCAACATCTGGGCTGTCCACCAGCCTTCCAGTGTGTCGGGCATCGGCGTCAACGGCACCCCCAAGAACACGGCTTTCGGACTCTACCGTGACGGCACGGAGCTGCGCGGTGTCTACACGTCCAAGGCGAGCGAGGCGCGCCGCGTCTGCGCGCTCGTGGGCACGAACGCCTGCGACTTCCCGTCCATCATCGGCAACGACGACTACTACGGCGGCCTCGGCGGTGAGTTCGTCATCTCGACGCGCAGCCCGACGTCCGGCACGATCGTGCTTCGTCACGAGATGGGCCACAACTTTGGCGTCGTCGGCGAGGAGTACGACGGTGGCCAGGTGTACAAGGGTGCCAACTACGCTTCGTCTCTCTCGACCATCGGCTGGAAGCACTGGCTCACCAACCCGAACAACATCCGCGAGGAGAAGGCGGCGTTGACGTACACCAACCACATGTGGTACGACCTCAAGAACGGTCCGTACAAGATCTCGTTCACGGCCAGCGGCAACTACAAGCGCTGGCTCGGTCTCTTCACGATCTCGGGCGCCGACCAGGACTCGTCGATCAGCATCACGCTGGACGGCAAGCCGCTCGCGTGGAAGTCCAAGGGCGTCAAGGACCGCTCGTTCTACACGTACCAGAACCTCACGGGCGGCTTCACGGCCGGCAAGCACGAGATCGTGGTCACGGGCAACGGCCCGTTCAACGGCGCGATCATCCAGCAGCTCTGCTCGTTCGACCTGAACGAGTACGGCGACGAGACGACCTTCTCGTTCGACAACACGGACGCCATCGCCGCGTACCCGACGTGGGACCAGAACAACAAGAAGTCGTACCGCCCCAACAACGAGCGCTGCCTCATGCGCAACATGGAGTCGACCAAGTTCTGCTCCGTGTGCCAGGAGAACATGTGGCTCAAGTTCTTCGCGCGCGTCAAGCCGATCGACAGCGTGAGCGTGGACGCGGCGACCAAGGTCGCGACGGTCAAGGCCATCCCGCTCGCGCAGCTGCGCGGCGCGTCGGACCCGTTCAAGGCCAAGTTCCCGGCGCTCGCGGCGCAGGAGAAGTACTCGGTCACGTGGCTCAAGGGCGGCGTGGAGCAGACGCAGTTCCGCGACCAGTTCGTCGCCGACCTCTCCAAGGCCTCGGGCGGCGCCTCGGGCTCGTGGACCGTGCGCGTCAAGTTCTCGACGCCCGCCGTGCGCCTCGACTCGAACAACCTGCTCCAGGGCGAGAAGACGTTCACCGTGTAGATGAGCTGGATCCATTTAACTGTTAGCGACTGAAACATGTAGCCATGTTGCCATTGTGACATTCTTCTTCCGTTTCACTTGAGTGACCTGGTTATCTGAGCGGCTCAGCAAGTGAGCTCTGATGATTGGTGCGCGCCACGACCACGAGAATTCGACGCGCCCCATCCCGACGTCGCTGTCGCCGTCGCTCGCCGTCGCCGTCGCTCGCCGTCGCTGTCGCCCGCCGCCAGCATTCTCCGCGCGCCTCGCTCTGTCGCGCGCGCTCTCGCCGCTCTCCGACCGCTCGCGACCATGGCGCGGCTCGTCAAGCCAGACGCCGACGGATTCACGCTCGCCGGCGAGGAGCTACGCGCCGGCCGGCTCATCGCCTTCCCGACCGAGACGGTCTACGGGCTCGGCGCGAACGCGCTCAACCCCGACGCCGTGCTCTCGATCTTCCAGGCCAAGGGACGGCCGCTCACGGACCCGCTCATTGTGCATGTGCCGTCGATGGAAGAAGCGCTGCAGCTCGTGGACCTCACGCCCAAGGGCAAGCTCGTCTTCGAGACGCTCGGTCGCGCGTTCTGGCCCGGACCGCTCACACTCATCGCCAAGGCTGTGCCCGCCTTGCCGCTCACGGTCTCGGCCCACACCGGGTTTGTCGGGATCCGCATCCCGAAACACCCAGTCGCGTTGGCGCTACTGAAAGAAGCCAAGGTTCCTGTTGCGGCGCCCAGTGCCAACCGCTTTGGCCACGTCTCGCCAACGTCAGCGCAGCACGTCATGGACGACCTGGGCAGCCACAGCCACATCGGTATCATTGACGACGCCGGCTTGTCGACGTGTGAAGTCGGCATTGAGTCCACTGTGGTCAAGATTGTCCCGGAAGAGAACAAGCTCATCGTGTTCCGTCGTGGCGGCGTCTCTGAGACCGCACTGAACGATGTTCTCAAGCACTACGCGACCGAGATCGGTGGCGACTACACGATCACAGCGATTAAACGCGAAGTCGCACACGACTCGAGCGAGGCGCAACAGGCGCCCGGACAGTTGCTCACCCACTACGCGCCCGACGTCGACACGTATCTATTTCAAGAGGACGCCGAAGAGGAGTTCGACGTCAACACTGACGAGACGCTCAAGAACTGGGTGGTGCTCGACTTCCATGGACAACTGTCATCGCTTGCGACGCGAGTGAAGGCATACAATGATCTCTCTCCATCAGGAGACGTCATGGAGGCATCCAAGCACATTTTCGACTTCCTGCGGTGGGCAGAGAACGTGGAAGGCGTCGAGCGTGTCGTGATCCGTGACGTGCTGAACATTGATCACGAACACGCCCCCGCATTGCACGACCGCATGTTCCGAGCGGCGTCGGGCAAGATCCGCTCACTGCGTTTTTAGAAAACTTGCGTTTCAAAGTTTAACATGAATAGAGAACGAGTTGTATGAGAATAAGGGAAAAGGCGTGACAAAACGACGCAGGCACTGGACCCGGGGACAAGCTCAAGAGTCGAGGTCCTGGACAAACACTAGCGACTGCGGCGCGAGGCCCTACGGGTGACAAACATAGACAAGTGAGAACACCGGTCCAGCTCTTTGACGCGACAAATGACACGTACCGCATCTTGGAGCGTCACGTCGAGAAGGTCTGGCCCGTAAACCTTTTTCGGATAGTTGGTCGCGAGTTCGTAATTCTTGATGGCGATCTGCCGGTCGTGGAATTCGACATCAATGAAGTCGCGGACAGTCTGCAGCGTGTCATGCGCGTAGAAGATCCGCTCGAGTCGCGCGCCGTTGTGGAGATGGAACTTGAGCACGGCTGTCTTGTACGATGCACCAGGCGGGGGCACCCGCGAGGGCGGTGCGTCCTGAAGACGTGCGCGCTTCGCCTCGATTGTCTGCTTGAGTGCCTCCTCCGCGATCCGTTTCTCTTCCTCCAACCGACGGGCTTCTTCCTCGGCTCGTTGCTGCTCTTCAATGGCGCGCTGTTCTGCGAGACGCGCCTCTTCTTCTCGTCGGCGGTCCGCTTCGAGCGACTCTTGGTACTCCCGATCCTGTTGCTCCCGAAGTAGCTGCGCCTCCGACCTACTCAACTCGCGAAAGATTAGAACCGACTTCGAAAACGTGATAGCGATGGACAACTGCCGTACCGTTGTTGTTGAAGGTGCCGAGCGGTCGCAAGAATTGTGTTATTGCGCCCGATCGCTGTGTTTAGTGCTCGAATCAAGACCGCGGGAGGCACATCCACTAACGAGACGTTCGTGTCAGTGAGCAATTAGCATCCCTTAAGGCCATGTAGAGACCGTACCCGTGATCTTCTCCACAACGTTCACGCCCCGAGACACGCATGTGAGTAGCGCAATGAACGGGAACTTCGCGCACCCGAGAGAGAGGCTGACACCGAATCCCTCGACCTGCTGCACGCAGCCGGCCCACGCCACGATGCTGTCGCTGTCGTTGATGTAGTTGGTGAAAACCTCTGTGCAGACCGTTTGCTTGGCGAACCGCAGCGCGTCGTCGTGGATATTCGAGTGGAGGAACACCAAGAGGAACTACATTGTCCGCGCCGTGGACACGGCGTCGCGGAACGACGTGAGCTCAAAGCGCGGGCAGTGCGGGCCGAAGCGCCTCTGGAGCGAGTCGGCAAAGAGCCGCGCGGCGACTTGAGGGTCCTCGGGCTCGGCCTCGCCCAGGATGAGGCTCAGCGGCGAGAAGAGCAGTTCCATGAGGCCCTTCTGTCGCGGTGGTCGCCGCGCCGCCGGTCCGCTGTCGGTGGTCGACGCCGTGGACGACGTGGCGCGGTCCGAGCGCGTGTCCGGGAGGTCGTCGCGGTCGTTGTTGTCGAGCTCGGCGCCGTGGGGCGCGCCGTTGACGAGTCGGCGGCGCAGGCCCGTGGCGTCGGCGTTGGCGCCCACGGCGTCGTGGTTGTCGCCCGGCGAGAGCGCCGCGGCCGCCGTCATGTTGAGGTTCTTCGTCGAAACTTCGCAGTCGGCTTGCTGCTCGAGCTCCTCTCGCACTCCAGAGTTGCTCGAATAAAGAGCCCTTGGCCGGATCCTACCTTAGGACATGTGGACGTAAATGGTGGGGACCACCTTATAAATGGGGGCAACAGCAACTTGGCCGTGGTGTTCGACGCAACGTCACCGTCAACGCATCTTCTTGCTCCATAGCCGCACCGCCCCGTGCTCAGACCAAGACGCAACGTTCTCAAACTACTCGAACGAGCGCCGTTTGGGTGTGTCGACTTGGTCAAGACGAGACGGACGCTCGACAGACTGAGCACCGAAGGGCTCCGGAGACCGTGACCCAGCGCCAGGAGTCGCGACTCATCGTTTCGTCCTTCGTCCAAGGACCGAGATAGGATAAAGATAACGGATGAGCATGCAGCACAGTAATCAGATTTCACGAAGGAAGCGTGCTAGTTGCCTTTCCCGCGCCTTCGTCGCATAAGGCTCGCCTAGTCTCCTCGCCATCTCCACCCTCCAACTTCCTCAGCTCCCACGCAGTCTCCACACTTTGGACTGCAATCCATTCGTCATCTTGCTCCAAGCTCCGCACTCGCACCGTGGCCACCATGAAGATCGACGCACTATTATCCACAATCGCTCTGCTCTCAGGCGTATCAGCTTCGACCACAACCTTCTCTACCAAAGTCCGAATCAACGCTGTGACTTCGACGTGCACATCGATCTCACCAGTCGCTGAGACCCAACTTCATCGAGCTATCCAAACTGCAAGCGATGTACTCGTTCAGACGCGTCAACGACAGAACCGACTGGTGGATGAAGAGCCAACCAGTCAAGCTGATCAGAAGATCGCAACGGTGCTTGGTGGAAGTGTCGAGGCTGTCACCAAGCGAGTAGACGAGTTGTGTCCTCTCGGTGTCGTGACGACCAACCCCAAATCGTCGAACCTCCGCGGGGGGACAATGCGAAGCTCGATCGCCGCCACTGCTGAGGTACGCAAGATCGTCGGGTCTGGCGACCCAGCCAACCGTATCGACGTTGTGTTCATGGGCGACGGTTACACTGTTGACGAGCGTACTCGGTTCTTCGAGGACATCGAACGCCTGACGAATGACATGTTCTCGGGCGAGACGTTTGCCCAGTATCTGCCGCTCTTCAACATCTGGGCGGCGTATGTGCCGTCGGCAGAGTCGGGAATTGGGATCAACAGTGCTCCCCGGAAGACGGCGTTCCAGCTGTATCGCGAGGCCGGAATCCTTCGCGCGATTTACGCCAACGACGAGAAGGCTGCGCAGGATCTCTGTGACTCGCTCGGACCTGGGGGCTGTGACTTCCCGTCGATCATCGCTAACGACGAGTACTACGGTGGTCTTGGTGGAAATTTCATCATTTCAGCAAAGCGTCTGGGACAGTGGTGTTGCGCCATGAGATGGGCCACAACTTTGGCGTGGTGGGTGAAGAGTATGACGGCGCGTACTACTACACGGGAGCCAACTCTGCCAAGTCTGTTGAGAATGTGACGTGGAAGCATTGGCTCACTGACCCAACTCGGCTCCGGGAAGAACGTGTAACACAAGCCTTCCACAGCTACATGTGGCACGATTTTAGCGAGGGACCGTACGTGATCAAATTCAACTCGACTGGCACGCTCCAGCGCTGGGGCATCCAGTTCTCACTCACGGGGATTGACTCGGACGACATGCTTTCAGTGACTCTCGATGGCCAACCGCTCCCGTTCAAGTCCAAAGGTCTTGTCGACCGCAGCTTCTACTCGTGGACCAACTCGACGAGCGGCTTCTCGGCCGGTACACACCAACTCGTGTTCCAGGCTTCCAGGACATTGAACGGCACCGTCAGCAGCACGCTTTGCAACGCAGGTGTGTATGAGTACGCGGACGAGAACGACTTCAAGATGGACGACCGCGACTTCATCGGAATCTTCCCCACCTTCGACGGCACCAAGGCCAAGCTCTACCGTCCTGACAACGAACGCTGCCTCATGAGAAACGTGACGTCCACGTCGTTCTGCCGTGTGTGCCAGGAGAACATGTGGCACAAATTCCTCGCTCGCGTCGAGTTCATCGACGCCGTCGTGGTCGACGGCCGCAAGGTCTTGCTGCAGCTCATCCCGCTGGGCCAGCTGCGCCTGCCGACGGACACGTTCGTGCAGACGCACCCGGCGGTCGCGGCGGCCGAGAAGTACTCGACGCAGTGGCTTCGCGACGGCCAGGAGCTGGTGGCGCTGCGCGACGCTCTCGACGCGGACCTGTCAGGCGAGCCGGCGGGCAACTACACGGTGCGCGTGGCGTTCTCCACGCCCAACGTACGCAAAGACCCGAGAAACTTCATGGTCTCGCAGAAGAACTTCACGGTCGTGTGAGTTCTTGGGTCGGTCGTAGCCATCTCAATTAAGTAAAGCGTCGTTAACCTAGAGTCGGGAGTCCTCTTCGCAAATCCGTTGATCTTGGAGTGAGTATGGGGCCTCGCGCTCGCGTCGTGGGCGTGGACAAATGGGTCGCCACGACGCGCCGGCTGCTCGCGCAGGAGCGCGACGACGAAGTGCGCGGCGTGCAGGAGGAGCTCGCGGCGCTGGACGACGCCGAGAACCCGAACGTGCTCACGCGCCTGGCGCTCGCGCAGTGGACCACGGGGCTCTTCGGCCGCACGCTGCTACGCCTCGCGCTGCCCTCGCAGCGTCTCCAGCGCCCCAAGGCGCACGCGTTCACGGTCGGCGATCTCGTGCAGATCCGCGTCAAAGGCTCGTCGGCATCGTCGTCGAGCGCCACGACTTTCCCGACTGGCATCGTCGCTCGAGTCGAGGAGACGGCCATTTCGATCGCGCTGGGCGACCGCGAGGATGTGGAGGAGGAGCAATTGCTGAGCCAGAGCGGCAGCATCACCATCGACCGGCTCGTGAACACGGCGACGTTTGTCAAGATCACGGCCGCGCTCGATCAGCTGGCGAAGTTTGACTACGGCCAGGCCCAGCCGGTCGTCGACGTGTGAGTGTTGTGGTGTGATCGTATTGCTGTAGTACCTGGCTGTATCTGACTTTTGCTTTGGGCCCTTGCAGAGTGTTTTCGGGGAAAGCCCCGTCTTGGAACACGCCGCTGCCGACCATCACACCGTTTAACCAGGGGTTGAACGAATCGCAGCTCGACGCCATTCGGTTTGCGTTGGCCTCGAAAGACCTCGCACTGATTCATGGCCCGCCTGGAACAGGGAAGACGACAACTGTTGTAGAGTTTATCCTCCAGGCTGTCAAGACGTTCCAAATGAAGGTGCTCGTGTGTGCGCCGTCCAATATCGCAGTCGATAACGTCCTCGAGAAGATGGCGGCAGCCGACGGCAAGCTGAGACTCACCCGCGTAGGCCACCCAGCGAGGCTGCTGCCGCAAATTCTCAAATACTGTCTTGATGCACGCATCGAGCGCGCTGAGGGTACGGAGATTGTAAACGACATTCGCAAAGAGATGTCGGAGATGGAATCCCAGCTTAAAAAGACACGTGATAAGAGCGTGAGGTACCAGCTTCGTCGCGATCTCAAAGCGAATCGGAAAGAAGTCCGCCAACGTGAGCAGAAAGTCGTGGTCGAGTTGCTTAAACACAGTGACGTCGTTTTCGCGACGAACGTTGGGGCTGCGTCCAAGCTGCTTAACGACATGACGTTTGATCTGGTGGTTATCGACGAAGCTGCCCAGGCGCTCGAAGCCTCGTGCTGGATTCCCATTCTCAAAGCAAAGCGGTGCGTACTAGCAGGAGATCACTTGCAGCTTCCACCCACAATCAAGTCGAAGGCGGCGGCTGCGAGCGGGTTAGAAACGACGCTTTTCGACCGAGTGACACAGTTCGAGCACACACAAGAAATCGTCAAGATGCTCAACACACAGTACAGAATGCACCAGGACATTAGTGACTGGAGTTCGCGTGCCATGTACAAAGGAGAGTTGCAAAGCTTTGAAGGTGTTGCCTCCCGCAAATTACATCAACTCGCTCACGTCAGGATCAAGGCAGACGATGAATTACTCGACGCGACACTATTGTTGATTGATACAGCTGGATGTGATTTGGAAGAGGACGTTGACGATGAAGAGGAAGGTCGTCATGTTAGCCACATGTTGAAGCTCTCCAAATCGAATACCGGTGAAGCGCGCGTTGTCGCAAAACACGTGCGCTCCTTGCTCCAGTCTGGACTACGGACAGACGAAATAGCGGTCATCACCCCTTACAACAAGCAGGTCCAGCTTCTCAAAGCGCTACTGCTTGACGAATTCCCAACTCTTGAGGTCCGATCAGTCGATGGTTTCCAAGGCTGTGAGAAAGAGGCTGTGGTAATGAGCCTAGTGCGTTCGAATGCTGCAAGAGAGGTCGGATTTCTTGCGGATGAGCGGCGAATGAATGTCGCGGTCACTCGTGCTAAGCGTCACGTTGCATTGGTGTGTGACACAGACACAATCCGTACCAACGCTTTTCTGAAGAAGATGGTTGAACACTTTGAGGAGATGGGCGAGTACCGTAGTGCTCAGGAATACCTTGACGAAGATGTCGTTCACGGCGAGGTCCATGCAAGCGAAGCAAGTGTGGTACCAAATGTCTCGCCGCAAAAAGATTCATCCGCCCAACATACGGCGAGCGACGAGAAACGAGCAAAAGCAGCAACTACAACGAAGCTTGCGAGAGATCCGCCTAAAGGGCCTTCTGTTGCGGCTTCGAAACCTAAAAAAACAACTCCCTTACCGAAGCCAGTAACAGAAAACCCAACACCGGAACTTGCCAGCACTCCACGCGATCGAGATGACCGAGATAACGAGGCTGATGAAGAAAAGCAGCCCAGCGACCAAGATGATCTCGTTGCTGAACAGCTCTCGGATACGAAAAGAAGTGTGTTTGACGTTCTTAACGACTCTTCCTCCTCAGATGATTCCGATCGTGAAGACGATATGCCAGATAAACCAGATGAACTCGCTAACGCCGCCGCGTTACTCCGAGATTTGCACATGAGTCGTATGGCCCGCAACCCACCTCCACCACCAGCCCCAGCCACTGGAGGCGGCAGCAAGAAGAACAAAAAGAAGAAAGGCAAATCAAAGGTCCAGTCAAATGGTGGCTCAGCTGCAAATGGTGGAGTAGTCGCGGTCGCGGATCGACAGGACGACGAGGACGATCTTGCGTTTCTCACGCGTCAGGCCGATATGAGCAACCGCTGCTGTTTCCAGGGAGTTTCAAACACTCGGTGCAAGAAGAGCACGACATTGCTGGGGACAATGTGCAAGTTTTGCATGCTCAAGTTCTGCTATGACCACGCACAGCCAGAGATTCATGGCTGCGGCGACGCAGTGCGCCAGTTTGAACGCCAGCAGTTCCAGTCAAAGTCGTCTACAGACACGAAGAAGCTGAGCGCAGACAAGCGCAAGCTGCTGCACAAGAAACTGGGCGAAAAAGTGGGCGAGCAGACGGCTGCGCGGCACACCAAGGCCAAGCCGAAGGGCAAGAAGTGATAAAAGAGAATCAATATAGTGAACGGTCTAAGCTAGATCAGGGGTCCCGGACTCGGCTCACATGGTACTCAGCAGCTTCTCGACAGCGGCATTCTCGTCGCCGTTGCACTCGCGTAGCGCTTGCTTGGCCTGCTCTGCCGGGAAGCCCATGTCCACGAGGCGCGAGACGGCCTCCGAGTCGTCCGCGCCACGTTCTTTGGCGTAGCTCTCGGTCCAAAACCGGGCGGTGTTGGCGAAGAGCTCGGGGTTTTCCATGTACATCTTCGCCACTTCCGCGTCCTGCGGATCTGTCGGTTCAGCTGCCGATAGCAGCGCTTGGATGGAGAGAAGAGCTGTCTTGATGGTCAACGCCGGAGACCACTGGTCTTTCAAAATGTCCTGTTCGTCAATGAGTCAGCACCGTAGCAAATCATAACCCACGGCGACTGTGTGACAAACGCACCAAGCAGATAGCGCCCGTCTGCGAGGAGATGTTCGGGTGCCAGATCTTGGTCTCGAAGCGCATCTTCGGTGGCTCAAAGGGGTACCTGACACAAACAAAGTCGGTATCTCAGTTCCACCCATCCGACCCACACGGTTGCCCTCCGGATCGACGTACTGCGGCGGGATGACAATCTCGATGAGGAAGACGCCGCCTTCGTAGGGGGTGCCTTCGGGGCCCTTGATCGTGCCCTGCAGCTGGTTGGCGCTGCCGCTTCGCGCCTCGGCGTAGACCCCCGAGAGATGGGTGTCGCGCTGGCACTCCTCTAGCTCTTTCCGCACGCGGCCTCCTGCGACACGAAGCACACCACCAGACGCAGCAGATCGTCAGCTACACGCCGAGACGCCAACGCGCGCGGCGACGCACGTGGAGCGCTCATCTCGGCCCGTCGGATCCGCTTCTTCGCGACGTTCGATTCGTCGAGTTGCCTCCCGCAACTCAAATCCACAAGGTTAACTTAACGCGAGCACCGGCGGTCCCCTCTCAGAGTCGATGCGAACTTAACACGCACTTCACAGACCGGTTGAAGAGCTCCATTGCGTTCTTCTTCTTCGTCTTCTCGTTTGACAACTGCGACCGACAATGGCGGCCGCGTGGCAGCCGCGCCTGCTAGCGGCGCTCGCGCTCAAGCTCGCGCTGGTCTTCGGCTCGGCGCTCGGCGCGACGCTCTGGCTCTGCGCCAAGCTGCTGGCGACGGTGCGCGAGAGCGACGCGCGCGCCGGCCTCTCGACCTCCAAGCTCGACGCGCTCTCGATCAAGAGCTTCTCGTCGCTCGCCGAGCTGCAGCGCTCGCACGAGACGTTCTTGCACATCTTCGCGGTCGACTACCCACTCGCGCTGCTGTGCTTTGCATGCATCTACGTCATGAAGCAGGTGCGTGCGATCAGATGGAGTGTTAGGGCTGACTTGTCATTGACCATGCTGCAACTACTAGACTTTTGCGATCCCTGGCTCGGCACTGCTCAACTTGTTTGCTGGCGCCATTCTGCCTCTGCACGTTGCATTCCCGCTCGTGGCGACTTTGACCGCTTGTGGCGCATCGCTCTGCTTTCTGTTGTCGCGCTTGCTTGCGTCGGAGGAGATTGTAGTCGGCATCTGCGACAGGGTTCTGCCCAACAAGCTGCAGCAACTCCGTCACCAGATCGATACGGCGAAGAAAGATGGACAGTTGCTGTTCGTGCTTCTTTTCTTCCGCGTTTTCCCTTTCACACCCAATTGGTTCCTCAATCTCGCCAGCCCGTGGCTTCAAGTGCCAATATTCATGTTCACGCCGTCAGTGCTCTTCGGACTCATGCCGTATAACTTCATCACGGTTCAGGCCGGAGCAATGCTATCGACGCTCAAGTCAACAAGCGACATGCTGGACCCAAAGACCATCGGTTCGCTGGTGCTTTTGGCGCTCGGCATGCTCGTCCCAATGGTGATGAAGCGCAAGAAGGCCAAAACCCAATAACCAAAAGAAATCGTAAAATATTCACGTCCATCGCTTGTCGATACGAATGACTACTCAGACGTAATCCCGCATACTTTCTTGAGGATGCCCTTGAGAATCTTCCGGCCGTACGGAATGTAACTCGCGGAGTACCATACTGCGGCCATGAACTGAATGAACACCAGCAACAGCACCACTCCTCCAAGATCAGGAAACTGACAGAATAGAAACGCGTCGTAAGTGAGATGCCCAAAGCCACTCTTGAAATACACGTACCGCGATGGCGAAGGCAAGAACGACGATGATCATTCCGACGTAAATGATCGCAGCGACTCGACGCACGGGCTTCATCATCAGCTTGACTTGTTGCTTCGGACCCACCAAAAATCCCGATCTAAACAGCAGCAATTCCACTCTCTGAGTCCGTTCTCGGGCCATACTTCCCACCTGTGGCGTCTTACCCGCAAAGCGCGATGATGTTACCAATGGAGTAGGTGATCCCGAATCGTGCACCACTGCCATCTCCGGCGATCAAGGCGAACGTAGACTTGACAAGGAGCCATTGCGTGTTAGTAATAGGGATCCATCACCAGTACCGATCTCGATCTCACCCCGAAGCTGATGAGGTAGCCGAGGCAGAAACAGGCGCCGAAGCCCCACATGCGCTGCGTCTTCGTGAGCGTCGGACAGGAGGCAGTCAGCGACTCCGAGTCGCTCGAGGCCGTCGGCGCGCCCTTGGCATTGCTGATGATCACTTTGATCTGCTCCATTGCGACTGGCGGGCGCGAGAACTCGGACGATGGGTCGTTTCAATCAATGGCCATTTGCGGGCGATGGGTTCCAACCGAGAAGCGCATCTCATACTCAGAATCCTCAGAGCAAGTGAGCTTCTGAGACATCCTGAGAAAGGCAAGTTGGAGTGAAACGGCATATCAGTACATTGAACAATCCCGTGTTTGTAAATAATCACCAATACAATGCAATAAGCGAAGGTCCATCCCTCAGGCTGAAAGTCCTGGGCGGACTCGCCGCGCGGAACTCGGACTCGTCGTGCTGCCCCGACAGGCCTCGCTGCCTCGATCCCTCTCGAGAGATCGCAACGCCTTTGCTCTGTGCGAAGGCGTCTGCTGGCATCGAAGCTGAGGCCAGGCGCTGCGATTGGGCCACCTTCGCGCGATTGGTGGGTCTCCAGAGCGAGATGCAATTGGGCTCAGAAGCCGTCTTCTTCGGATGCGGCTTGTTGTCGGGCTCGGGGACTGACACGGACTTGGCCTTGGCCTTGACGATTTCAACGCGATCTTCTACGACCGAAGATCGTTGCTCTTCTTCCTCCACGCAATCAATCATGGACTCCACGGTGTCCATGGACGCAACAGACTCACATTCGTCCGCACCATCTCCCGACGGACAGGCACATATCTCAGTTGACAATTCCTTCTGCTTGGGCTCCAGCTTTTGCTGTGCCGCAAAGAGCTCCGACTTGAGCTCCTCCAGCTCGACTCGATGGCGCTCTTTCAGCTCTTCCATTTCGAGCGTCAGCTCCTCGTGGTCGCTCGACAAGAACACCTTCTCCTCACGTTCGCACTCCAGCTCATGTCGCAGGTCGGCTTCCGTCGCCTCCAGCACACGCACGCGCGTCTCCAGGTCGTCCTGGGTTTGCTCAAGGCGCCTTGTTATCTCTGCGAGTCGCACTAATTGCACACGCAGGCTGTCACGCTCCGACGTGCACTTGCTTAGCTCTGCGTGGCACGCCACCGTCTTCTCGCGCAATGTCTCAACCTCGCTCTCCAGTGCATGGATCTTCTTCTGTAGCTGTGCGTTGCGATCGCTGCTGCGGGCGAGCTCCTGCTCCAGCTCCTCCTCTACGGCTGCGCTCGACGCCGTGTACTCGTCGAGCAGGTCCTGTACGCGCTCCAGCTCTCGCTTGGTCTCGATCAGTTCGGTCTCCAGTGCCGTAATGTCCTCGACAGCATCATGGAGTGATAGTTGCTCTGGTGTTTGGACCACCGGCTGCTGCTCCTGCTCCTGGTGTCCGTGCTGCTGTTGGAGCTGCTTCAGCACGACCGAGAGGCGGCAGCACACCGTCTCGCACGGACGCGTGCACAACGCCGCCTCTCGCAGTTCCGCTCGCGACACCTCGACCTCGGCGCGCGCCTGCTGCAGCTGCGTCTCCAGCCCCATTGCGCGCTGCGCCGCGCGACCCAACGCCACGCCGTGGACGCGCTTCTCGTCGTCCAGCTGCGCTGACACGCGGTAGTAGGCGCGCTTGTAGTTGAACGCGACGTCATCCTCGCTCACGAGCGGATCCATCGTCTGCGGGGTTGCCATCGTTCTCTCGCAAGGTGCGCCGTGAGCTACCGTAGCGATTACTGTCGCTGTATAAGCTGATGTTGTTGTTGATGATGATGATATTGCTGTCTGACGGCAGAATGGGATCCCTCAGCCGCCTTGAACATACTGTCGTGGAGCCACCAAGATTTACCAACCGATCGAGTCGCAAAACCAGATCCAGATCCGTCCGGCCTGCCTGCTGGCCTCAGTCGGAGACAACATCATGTCTATCAGAAGGGCTCCGCAGTCACTGGAGACGGCGATTATCAAGTCGCATTGCAATCAGTCGCTCCCCCGGTGGGCATTGTACATGGCGTGCCGCAACACACTCTGGTCGACACCCTTGCATAATGCGAAGCGGTCGAGTCTCGGAGTCTAGGAGAAGGCACCGAGGACCAGTACTGTGTGCCCTCTGATCAAGCAAGTGCCTCGGACGCAACAACTGCCGCAGCCAGTCGCTCATCGACGAGAAAAGATCCTGGGAACATCCGAGACACGACGGCGAGCATCGGATCCACCTTCCCGCGCCACACGACGGAAACTAGAGCGTGGTAACCGTCTGCGATTGAGCTTCGATCGCACGCGGGACGCCCTTCGATCATCGAAGCGACGAGACCGAGACAAAGACAAGGCAAGCGCTCGAAAGCTAGGATCTTGGATGGAGACGAGTCGGTCAGGATTAGCGGTTTCCGGAAGATGAGACGGCGGTGCCGAGTGCAACGGTGACGTGGTGGCGGTGACGAAGACGCGGGCGTGCAACTGCAACGCGATCTGGTATGTTCGGGCGTCTGCGAAGCAGCAGTGGAAGCACGAGGGCCGAGCACATCGCGTGTCTCGTGCCGCGCGTGAGCAAGATCGCGGCTTGAGCTCGTGTTCGAAGGAGCAGTGGCTGAGTCGAAGGTGGCGAGCTCGTGAGATTGTTGAGTGACGGATCCCTTCTGTTCTGTGGTAGGAATGAATACAAGAGTCGTGTGTTTGATCACTATGCTGTATCTCTCAACGCCGTCTTGAATTTGTACGGTTTGCCGCTTTTACTACTCGCCTCAATGCCTCGCGAGATGTAAATGGCAGACCGAGCCATGCCATGTTGAAGATCGTCCGTGCTTTATTGAGCGAGAGCGAGACCAAGCGTAGTTACTTCGAAGGGCCCGAGACATTGTCGAGAATGCCTGGAGTCAAGGGTCCTGCATGAGTTAGAATAATGTTGGGTACCAGAGTAGTTTAACGACTGAAGAACCATCGACTCCACCTACGTCGTCAGCAACAAACTTCAGTTGCTGGCACTGGTGACTCGTTCCTGTGATCAACGACGCCACTTCGAACCAGTGGGGAAGCCACATTTGTTGTTCGTCGTGTGAGGTAGGGATTTCAAACTCGAGAGAGCGGAGTAACACGAGTGAACAAGAAGATCTACAGGAGACAAGATGCGTACGAGCTGGGTTAATGTTACAGCACTTGGGTGCGGCTAAGTGAGGCTGAGGGATATGGAGGCAACAGGAAGGTCTCCGAGGAGACTCAAGTCCGGTTCCTGGAGGTTTTCGCTTCGAGTGATGGACGTATCTTCAGGAACTGCGTTGAAGTTGTATTACTGAAAATGTGTTATGATATTTCTTCCAACTCCAGCTCGATCTTGTGTTTGGTTGCTCGCTTCTTCGCTCGAGCTATTCGATCCGTGACGGAGAGCATGGTTCCTGTTCAGTAACTACAGTACCAGCGAAACCAATGTATTTAGAAACTAAAAAGCAAATGAGACTGAGGTACCAGGTTTTAGCGACGACGAGGAAATTCCTTCTTGACGCTGTTCTTGCGAGCGTCCGAAAGGAACTGATCCAGTCCGTACGGGTCGTCGCTGTCGCTGTCTGACTCACTGCGGTCGCGGCGAGCGCGCTTGCGGTCACGAGAGGGCGAACGCGAGCGAGATCGCGATGGGGAGCGACGTCGTGTCTGGCCTCGTCCTCGTCCTCTTGAGCGGGAACGAGAGCGAGAACGAGAGCGAGAGCGCGACGGAGAGCGGCGACGACTGCTGCTAGATGGTGCGGGCGCGCGTGAGCGTGGGGGTGTCCGAGACCTCGACGACGAACGCGAGCGAGACGGCGACCGCGACGGGGAGCGTCGACGAGAGTCTGCCCGGTCGCGTCCACGATTATCGTTTCGGTCGGCATCATCATGAGATGGCTTGGCGTCATCATAAGAGAATTGCACCGGTCCATCGCGGCCTCGTCCGACTTCTTCGGTACCCCGGAACTGTCGGTCGGCCTTGAAACGCTTCTTGTGATCACTCTTGAGGTCTTCGTAGTCCTTATCAGCGTCCGCATAGGCACTGTCGTCTACTTTGGGGCGATACACGCTCGCTTTGCCACGGTCCACCATGGGCTTCGAGTAGACACTGTACTCATCGTCACCACCGAACCCCGAACCGAGGCCTTGAGATTGGTTGAAGAGACGAGAGTCGAACATGGCCTCACCTGAGAGCTTTCCTGTGCCCTGGAGTTGGCCGAGCGCGATCTTTTCTGACACATCACGGTCTTCGTCGCGCGCGAGCTTGCCTTTCTTACCCAGCTTCTCCATACGCATGTCGCGTTCGCGTTCCTTCTTTCGTTCGCGACGGATTCGCTCCCGCTCCCGACGTGCCTCCTCGTCGTCTGAGCCACTCTCGCTCCCTCGTCGACCACGACCTCGGCTACGGCTTCGACTGGAGCTGCGACTGCGACCGCGGCCTCGGCTGCTGCTTCGGCTTCGACTCCGACTCGGCCCGTACTTGCTATCGCGCGCCTCGCCGTCGTCGCCGCGGATGCCCGCGCGTTCCATGCGTGCTTTCTGCGCGAGCTCGCGCAGCTCGTTCTCCTTCTGCTCTTTCTGCTTCATGGCGAGCTTCTTCTGGACCTGCGCGCGCATGTTGACTTCTTCACGGGCCTTGCGCTCGGCGATCGCGAGCGCCTCGGCGAGCGACGCAAAGTTGTCGTTGACCGTCGGCTGCTGGAGTCCTCGGCCGTCGGCCGCCAGGCGCTTGTCGAGCGCGATCGTGAAGCCCTTGGAGTTCTTCCAGTTGGAGATGACCGGCGGGATCTTCCACGACTGCTGGTCCTTGACCGTGAGCTTGCGCGGCGGCGAGTGGAGCACGGGCACGGGCGGCGACGGCGGCCCGCGCACGGCCTTCTTGTGCTGGAACTTGGGCGGCTCCATGGGGTCCTTGGCGACCTCGACGAGGCGGATGATGCGCTGCTGGCTCTGCGCGCCCATCTTGCCCTGGTCGTGGGGCGTGTAGCGGATGTACGTGGAGGTTTCCTTGGCGGTCTTTTGGTGGGCGACGTTGACCGGGTGCGCGGCGGCGATCTTGCCCTGCACGAGCTGCTGTAGCGCGTCGCGCGTGCGGTTGGCGGTCTCGATCTCTTCTTCCTTGGTCGGCAGCGCGCGCGCGTGGTCGTCTTTCTCGACGAGGTCGCTGAACTTGGTGTAGACCGTGGCCTTGTCGCGGTGGTGCTGCGTCACGACGGCGTCGTAGCTCACGCGGCCGTCGTCGCCGCGCACCTGCAGCGCGAGCGCGTTGCTGCTGCCGCCTCCGCCTTTCTTGCCCATGCCCAGCGGGAACTGCGCCAAGTGGATCTCGGGGAACGCGCCGCCGTCGCCAAAGTCGCTCGCGGCGCGCGGCACGAACTGCGCGGCCACGCGGCGCGGGTACGGCGGCACTTGCGCGGCTGGCGGCAGCGCCGGCGAGGAGCTCTCGGCGAGAGACGGGGCAGACGCCTCGGGCGGCGCCGCGTAGGCGTGCACGGGCGCCGGGAAGAGCGAGCTCATGGCGGCGGCGATGGGGCGGCGGGGGAACCAATGCGCCCGCGAACGACGGAAGAGCGGTTTGTTAGGAACTGATATCATAGAACGCTAACAGGTTCGTAACAGGTACAAAACAGCACCGCGAGATCTTGGGCGCCGCCATATTCGACGGAAGCGACGACGCACGACCATGGCGCTCGCGCTGCGCTTCGCGGAGGAAGGCGAGTTCAGGTGCGCGAGGCGAATGTACTGATAGTAGAGATCTCTCTTTCTCTGTGCTCACGCCGCGCGCTTGTCGGCAGCTCGCGCGCTGTCGGCGCCTCCTACGACGACGACGGCGACGTGCTCGCGGCGCCGCCCACCAGCTACTTCCGCGTACGTTCGCTCGCCGCCGTTTGGCTCTGTCGCTGGCCGCGTTCGCTGACTGTGTCGGTGCCCAGTGGAGCAAGCCCGCTCGCGCGCGCGTGGGCGACGCGCCGCTCGCCGTCGAGCGCCTCGTGGTCGCCACGAAGGGCGCGCCGCAGCTTTTCCTCGAGCGACTCACGGCCGCCTGGACGCTCGTGGGCGCGCTCGCGGTCTCGGACGAAGCGCCGGTACGTGGACGCGCAACGTGGTATTTGGGGACAAGAGAGTGGAGCTCATGCGTCGATGCCGCAGCAATCCGTGACGCTGGACGCGAGAAGACGACCGGCGGCCGCGCAGATCCTCTCGCACGAGCCCGTGGACCACGCCGACTTCGGCAAACTGCTCGCGGTGGTCGTGCCCAACGACATCTCGAACGACGCCGTGTGGCTCTGGGTGCAGACGCTGCAGCGCCACGTGGACGCGCGCGAGACGCTCGTGCTGGACGCGCAGATCTCGGCCATCTACGACTTTGGCTTCGGCTCGGATGACGCGCCGATGCTGCGCACACTGGCGTCGGCCGAAGCGCGCGACGCCAAATTTGAGCGGCTGGTGCCGACGCTCGAGACGCCTCGCTTCGTCACGGGCGTCACGGCCGCTCTGCTCACGCAGGTACGCAGACAGCATCTCCGACAGGAGTCTGCTTTCTGGTTTGCTCACGTCAGCGTGATCGTGTTTACAGGGAGAACTTCGCCGTCGTCGCGTGCGCGCATTCGTTCTTCTCCGCAGCGCCAACTCGCTCTTGGTCGAGAGCGCTCGCAGCTTTTCCCCGCTCGTCTCGCTGCTCGACCTTCCGGCCGCGGCGGCCTTCACGTCTCTGTCGCCGCTCCCAAGTCTCGACCCAGAGGAAGAGCTAAACAGTTTATACACGTGAGGCCTCAGGCCGTCGTGTCCAGTTCGTCCGTGTTCTCTACAACGCACGCGTGCGCATCTTCAGCACGGATGAGGCTGTCGCTGCTGCCGCCCAAGCTGCTGCTCGACCTTGCGGGCCACACCATCGTCATGCGCGCGGGCCTCGTCTGGGGCGGTACCGTCGTCGTCGACGACACAGGCTCCGAGATGCGGCGACTCGAGCCGCTGCTCACGAGCGCCGACACGCGCTTGCCGGCACGGATGGACGACGCGCGCGTGATCGTGAGTCTGCGCGTGGACCGTGTGGGCGCGGCGTCGACGCTCACGACTGTCGGATGGAGTGCGTGCATCCCGGCTGCGTGGGTCTCACTCAGGGCTTGCGCTCCTTCGACTGTGGGCGGCTGAGCTGTGATGAGGATGGCCGTCAGCGCCGCCCCCGACGGCTCGCGTGGTCCGAGCACGATCTTCTGCTCCCAACACACCAAACAGCATTAGCTATCGAGCGGCTCCCACAAACGACCATCGACGTACCGAGAGGCAGGCGTCTCGCTTGAGCAGGAGATTGCTTCGTCGCGTGTTGGCGACGCTCTGTTTGGTGCGACGGTCGCGCGGCGGCGTCTCGTCCTCGCTTGCCTTGGCATGGTGCTGTAGCTTGAGCGTCAGCGCGACCTCGGTCATCTTCTTCTGTAGTGCCTCGAGCATCGCAGGCGACGACAACTCGCTGAGCAGTAGTGGCCCACTGAGCGACTCCTGGCTGTTGACGAGCTTCTCGGCGTGAAGGATCTCGAGGCAGCGCTGCATGATGGCACACAGACGGGTCTGCTCGTGGTTGCGCACCTCTCGAAGTTCGTTGTACGAGTCGATTCGCTGGAGCGTGTGGTGGATTCGCTCCTGCAGCTCCTGCTGCATGGCCGAGGCCACATGCTGGGAGCCACGAATGTTCGCGTGGCGCTGGGCCGCCTCCTGCTCCAGTTTGGCGGCCTCTTTCTCGAGCGCGTCGACTTCGTCCTGCAGCTGCGAGTTGAGCTTGTGCTTGGAGAGCAACGCGTCCTCAGTCTCTTCGAACTGCGTCACAAACCGCCCAAGCGCGTCGCGGTCGTTGTCATCGCCTTCCTCTTCGCTACTCGTGTCGATACAAAGCGTCTGCTGGATCACACGAAAGGCTCTGCGGAACGAAAGCAGCGGCTTCTCACTCGCCACGACCTCGGACGTGATCGTTTTGTCCGACAGCATTCGCTGCAGGATCTCGAGTGGACTGCCAGCCGTGAGCACGACAGTCGCCCGCCGCGTGCCCTCAAGCTCACCACTGTGACGCTGCTGCGCTGCGCTCATGAGTTCGCGTGCGTCGACGACCACGTCCTGCTCGGGTGGGAGCTTGAGTCGCTGCTCCTCAGCCTCAAGCTCGGCCTGGCGCTCGAGTTCCATGAGTTCCTGCGACAGCGCGTTGCGCACGCTTTTGGCTCCGCGCACTTTGTCATCGAGCGCGGCATTGGTGGCCTCGACCTCGGTGATGTCATCCACGAGCTTCTTCTTGACCTTGCGCATGGCCAGCAGCTCGCGCCGAAGAGTGTCAATGTCGGTCTTGACCTGCTGCTGCGCTGTCACGAGCTTCATGAACTCTTCCTCGGCCTTGGAGATGCGTGCGTGCATGATGGTCGCACAGTGGGCCACGGCCGCGTCGTTCTCGCGCACGGCGTTGACACCGCGCAGCTTCTTGCGCAGCGTCGCGATCTGCGCCTCGAAGAACTGTTTCTCGCGTTCGAGGATCGCCATCTCGTCCTGCAGGACCTGGATCTTTAGCTGGAACGCCGCGTCGCTCGCCAGCAGCCGCTCGACCGTGCTGCGCTCCGACTCGGCTGTGGCGAGAGATGACTTGGACTTGGCGAATGTGACGCGTTGGGTCAGCGCCGTGTCATCCCCGGATGCACCAACAGGGTGGCGACGACGGCGGAGGCGGTCGATAACGGCAGAAGGAGACTGCTCGGTGCGTTTGTCGGCGTCAGGCAGCGCCGTCATGCTCTTGCTACAGCTGGCTGACGTTGGCCTTGAGACTTTTCCTTCCTCGTCATCTGAGCTCGCGTTTGTCTCTCTCTCATCTTGCGCGCAGCTCGCTCGTCGCCTCCTTCGAGGCTCAGACACGAGCGACAGCTGTGGCATCGACTCGCTGCGTTTGAAGGCGGGGCGGCCGTACAACTGGTGGCTCAGCGATGGCGCTCGTCTCGGCACCGGAGCCGCTGGAAGCGAAGGCGGCTTGCCACTTGCTTCATTCATGACGACCACGTACTGACTCGGGTTGGCAGCATTCTCCTCGACACGAGCAATGGCGCCTGTACGCTGGAGGTGTTGCAAAGAGCGCTTGTTGGCGAGGAGAAACTCGCGGCGCTTCCCCAAATGCGTGTCCAGAAGCGCATTGTACGCTGGAATACCGTCCGAGGGCAGGAACCGCGTGGAGAAGGCCACGTGCTTGCGCGGCCGAGCTGTCTCGGTCGTCGAGGCAAGCGCCATAACTGCCCCGAGCACGCCGATGGCCTCGTGTGCGACAGGCAGCTCTCCTTTTAGAGCTGCGGCAGTGACGGTAATAGAAAAAGTGATCAACGCGAACGAGACGACACATCACGGCAAGCAGCGAGACAGAGAACGATAAACATGCATTCAACTTATGAATCCTCAGCGGCGGCGGCGTGCTCCTCTGATGGCCGTCGCGAGGCCATCGATTGTGCGAAGGAATTTTCGGTTCGTCTCTTCTCGTGCTTCACGCTCTTCACGGATGAACGTCGCTAACTACTCTGCGTGAAGCCGAGTCGCCTCTTCTCGACTGGCACGTTCCTCGCGGGCCAGTCGCTCGTAACGTTCACGACTCTCCTCGCGCTCCTCGCGGAGATCACGTTGCGCCTGAATCGCCAGCGCTTCGTTCGCCTGCGCCGAGTAAACGAACTTGTACACGAGATCTTGCGTGATCGGTCTCGCTTGGAGTCTTGGGGTGGCTGAAACGACGGTGCTCGTTTGCTCCATTGTCGCTGGTGAGATCGATGGTTTCTATCTCGTCGCCGCTGGACGACGCAGTCTCCGTTTGCACCTGCGCTTGTGGAGTAGAGCAACATGAATTGCGTTTTCGAATCGTCGAATGACGGTGCTTCGTCGGCGTTGGTGGAATGCGAGAAGCCTTCTCGCGAAGTCGTTGGGAGCGGCGCAGTACTCGCTCAGGCGTCGCTTCGGCCTGCTCAATGGTGCTCGCCTGGTGAGCCATTCGAGTTTCAATTTGTGCCCGTTGCTGCCGCCGAGGTCGTTATCCCTGTCGCAGTGAGCTAACTGTCGGACTTCTTCGACCGAGCAGCTCACTATCTTATCAACAGCGGTGATGGACCAGCCCAAGACGGTGCGGAACCTCACCTTTGCCACCGTGCGCCCAGCCAATTCTCACTTTGTTTTCGAACAGGCCACGACGTTCTTAATCAAGCTCAGCTGCGATGGCAGCTTGGGCCTGACGACTGATTCGTTGGGATCTATCCAGGCCGTTGCTCGGAACAGTCCTGCTAGTCGGGCAGGACTCAAAGCAGGTGAGTGAATATCTCGTTTGAATGTAGTGACGCCTATTTTGAACGGCATTGTCCCGGAGGTCACACAATAACAAGGCTAAATGCCAAAGATCAGTGTTGTGGATGGCAACGTGTCTGCCACGAAACAAATGAGATCGACTTAGTTGTGTCAGCGTTCCCGCCACTAACTGTGTGGGCGATCACTATACGCGGAGACTGCCTCGATGAGGTCGAGAATGACAAACTTCCCAGTCGAGTAATATGGTGCTGCTTCATTCTCAAAGAGGCGCGTCATCTCACTCCTTCTACTTGCTTCAGGGTCGAAATTTATCATGTCGCGTTTACAACTTCTTTCGACGGAAAGCACGAGAGTCTCTTCCACTCGATCCGCCTCTCGCATTCGCCGTTTTTCAAGAATCGATTCGCGGAAGACCACACTCAATGTGGGAGTCGCTCCAGAACTGGAAGACAGTTCAACCCATCGTTCCTCGCTTGAAAATCCTCTCAGTCCTGGGAGGTCTTCTGAGGCAGGTCGAACAGCATGTCGTTTCTGAAGGTAGAGATACTTCCAACTGTTCTCATAGCTCACTCAGACGCACTGAGTGATGTGTCGCCAGCTTATGACCCTGCAACTCGGGCTACCTTCGCGCAATACGCGACGTTTGCGATCTCCTTCACGATGGAAAAGATTCGAGCAGCCCAGCAAGTCAGTCCCGAGGTCGAGGCTATCGTCGATTATATTGAGCAATGCTCCCAGCGGATCTTTACGTCTCCATTCTATGGTCCGCGCAACGTCGAGCCATCCCCAGCACGAGACTATGTGATGCGGGAGAACACTGATGGATCGAATGCAACACCATTCATCAGAGCCGATTCACAGAGCAAACCGTCGTCTTTATCTCCTGCACTCGAAAGTCGTGTGCGAGATCTTTTGACGGATGCATCGGCGGCGGTGGAGACAATATCGTTACACCCTGAAGCCTGGAGCGAGTCATCTCCTTCAGTTCCTCCGCACGAAGACCGAGAGCGAGATGCTCCAACACACGCTGCGGCGGTGGTGGAGACAATATCGTTACATCCTGAAGCCTGGAGCGAGTCATCTCCTTCAGTTCCTCCGCACGCAGACCGAGTGCGAGATGCTCCAACAGACGCTGCGGCGGTGGTGGAGACAAGATTGCTGTGCGCTCAAGCGCAGAGCGAAGAATCTGATCACGAGGAATGGACAAACAAAGGCGAAGTTGCGGCCGTAAAAGCGGAAGTGGGTGCACTTGTGTATTCGCAAATTGTGGATGCAGGGCGTCTCTATGCCGACCTCAAGCGTGAGTTGGAAACAGTGAAAGCTGAAGGGCGATTGTCCCCAGCAAAGAAGTTGAAGCCTGGCAAGGATGGCTCTGTCATGGCCCTGAAACAATAGCCACCGCTGATTTGAAAGATGTGGCCAATCGCGATCACATCTTAGGCAGGCCGTGGTTCAGTTTCACATGGGTGTTTTCTCATTATGCATTATGCAAATCTATTAGTAGTGAGTTCCTCTATCGTTTTACAACCATTTCCACTCGGGACTCTCGCGTGTGATCCCGTCCATGAATTCGTCGAACGTCTTATTGGCAGCCTTCGCCAGCTTCGCGAGCTTGCGGATCTCCTGCTTCGAAAGCGGGCGAAGCGTCTTCGGGTTCGTCAGCTTGGTGCGCTTCATGTCGTCGTTGTACGAGCCCGTTTTCTTCTTATCTTCTTCGGGCTCCTCCTCCAACACCTTGCGGCCGCCACCAGCTCGGTACTCCGTTTCTTGAGCCTCACCAATGACGCGCACACGGCCAGACTCGACCAGCCACTTCTCGGTACAGAGTGAGTTGTAGAATTCCTCGCTGTGCGAGATCATGATGACGCCACCAGCGAACTCACGGATACCGTCGGCCAGGGCTCCGAGCGCGGCGCGATCCAGGTAGTTGGTCGGCTCATCCAACACGAGCAAGTGAGGGCGGTTCCACATGGCCGCGGCGATCACGAGCTTGACCTTCTGACCACCCGAGAGGCCGCGGATCTTGCCGTGGGTACCGAACTCCGCCGAAAGGTTGAAGTCATCAAGATGTCGCTGGATCTCGCGTGTCGTCAGCGGCCGCAAGTCAAGTCCGGCTGCGAGCGTTGCCTGTCGTGTGTCCTCAGCCTCAGCGAGCTTTCCCAGACCCATCTCCTGGAGCTGCTCGAGCGTGTACAGCTTGTTGTACTTCTCGGTCATGCCCACGAGTTTAGCCTCGTACACGAACGTGCCACGCTTCCCCTTGGTGCGCGACACGATCTTCTCAATCTGCCCCTGCTTCTGTCCAGCAAGAGCCTTCTCTTCCTCGGTCTGCTTGAGGTTGACACGAGAGTGGAGCTCGCGGTCGATACCGTTCTCGCCGCCGAAACGCCACTGGAAGTACTCGACGGGCGAGCTGTCGAGGTGCTGCTCCACGTGGTGGAACGAGTGCTGCGCCACGTACGCCAAGCGCACACTGTGGTGCTTCCAGAACTCGCCCGAGTCAGGTGCGGTCTCCTGGACGATCATCTTGATGAGCGTCGACTTACCAGCGCCGTTGGCACCGATCACGGCAACGCGCGACGCAAGGCAGAGCTTAATCGAGACATTGGTGAGCTGCGGCTTGTCGGCACCAGGGTACGTGAACGAGCAGTTGTCGAGCGTGAGGATGCGGCGCGTCGTGGAGGTAATACCCTCAAGGCGACCGGGTTGTGGCAGCTTGAAGACCGTGTCGGTCGACTTAAGCTCGTAGTAGTGCTTGGCCTCCGGGTGGAGCTCAACGAAGTGGGACAGCGAACCCGGATAGAGTACGAGTTTCTTGGACTCGTAGTGGAGCACGTCCGTGCACACGGCGTCGAGGAAACCCGTGTCGTGGGACACGAGCAGCACGGTCATCGACTCGAGCGAGTTGAGGTACTCGACGAGCCAGGCGACGGCGTGGACGTCCAAGTGGTTGGTCGGTTCGTCAAGCAGCAGCACGTCGGCGTAGTAGAGCATAGCGCGAGCAATCGCGAGCTTCATGCGCCAACCGCCCGAGAGCGATTCGATGTCGCCCTCAAGCATGGCCTCGGTGAAGCCGATGTCGAGCAGCGTCTTGCGCACGAGGTCGACGCCAGCGTGCGCAAGCTCCGGCGCCTTGACCATCGACTCGAGCAGAGTGCCCTGGCTCTCCACGATGTCTTCGTGCTGCACATACACGGTGCGCAGATCCTCCGGCAGGCCATCAATCGCGCGCGACGAGAGGTTGCGCATGAGCGTGGTCTTGCCGACGCCGTTCTTGCCCACGAGTCCGTAGCGGTGGCCTCGCGTGAGGCGCAGGCGCGCGTTGCGGAGCAGGATCTTGCCGCCGTAGGCGAGCGAGAAGTCGAGATCGCAGACGTCGTTCGGGTCGGTCGACTTTTCGCGGTCGCCGCCGAGTCCGCCGCCGGCAGCGCGCAGGGCCTCGCAGACGCGGTCGGCGTCCGAGTCTTTCATGTGCGGCAGCAGGTACGGCAGCACGACCGTGCGCCACTCGGAGCCGCGGTTGTCCATGGCGAGCTCGGCGCAGACGTCCGAGACGTACTCGAGCGCAAAGTCGTCGAGGCTCGGGTGCGTCGCGCGGTCGAGCGCCGAGTTGAAGCCCTTGAGCAGGTTGGCCTGGAGCGCCTTGCGGATCTCGATCGGGTCGTCCTCGAGGTCGATCTCGCCGCCGGCCGCGCGCACGAGGTGCTCGCGCGCGTCCTTGGCGGTCTGCACGACTTCTTCGTCGATCACGCGCTCGATCGCGGTCTCGAGCTGCGGCAGCAGCAGCGGCACGAAGTGGAGCACGTCGGACGGGCGCGTGACGAGGCGGCACATCGAGTCGATGATGGCCGAGGCCTTTCGCTTGAGCGACGAGCTGTGGATGGAGGTGTCGCGCAGCGCCTTGTGGAGCAGCGGCGCGATGAGCGAGAGCGTGGGCGCGTCGACGTTGGAGGCGAACGTGGTCGCGAGCAGCGCGTCGATGGCCTTGATGGTCTGCTCGGGCTTGGCGATGACCTCGACGAGCATGGGCACGAGCGGCAGCACGTCGTCGTTGCTGATCTTGGAGCAGACGGTCGTGAGCGTGTCGATCGCGGCCTCTTGCACCTGCTTCTTGGTGTCCCAGACGTAGTTGGAGACCACGGGCATGATCTCGGGCAGACACGCGGCGACCTGCTCGCTGGCGTCGCGGCTGAAGCTCTTGAGCAGCTGGAGCGCGGCCACTTTGGCCTGCCACTGGCGCAGCTCGAGCGCGGCGAAGAGCTGCTTGAGCAGCGAGCGCGTCGCGAGCGGGTTGACGCGCGTGCGCACGGTCTCGGCGAGCGCCTGCGCGGCCTCTTTGACGCTGTTCTCGGCGTCGGCGTGGCGCGCGAGGATGGGCACGAGCAGTTCGACGAAGAGCGGCTCGACGGCCGAGCGCAGCGCGTCGCGCGCGCCGAGCGCCAGCAGCGAGCGCAGCGCGCCCTCGCGGAGCGCCGCGGCTTTGTCCACGAGGCAGTCTTTGAGCGCGTCGAGCACGAAGAGCGCGCCGTCGCTGGCGACGCCGAGCAGCTCGACGGCCGTGGCCACGTCGTCGGCGGCGACGCGGCGCGCGTGCGGCGAGGCGCCGGGCGCGTTCACGCGGTCGAGCAGCGTCGAGAGCGCGGCCACGAGCGCCGGGAGGTCGGCGTGCGCGCGCAGCGCGTCGCGCTGGGCGTCGGTGGCGAGCAGCGAGGGCACGTGGACGTCGGCGGCCGGCGGAGGCGGAGGCGTCGACGACGCGGGCACGAAGGGGCGCGCGGTGGCGCTGACGCGTGGCGCGGGCGTGGGCGCGGGCGTCGGCGCGAAGGCCGAGGGCGCGGGGCGCGCGATGGCGGCGGCGAGCGCGGCGGCGGCGGCGGCGGCGCGTTCGCGTTGGGCCTTGCCCATGGTGGTCGAGGAGGAGGAAGCGCGAGTGGGCGCGCCAACGTTGGCGTGGGCGCAGAGAGACAGCGCCAACGGTTGGAAGTGAGTACGTCAGCGGAGGGAGGCGGCGGGGCGACGCCGACGGAAGGGGATCTATATGCTATAGCGGGGGGTTGGATGCTATAGTAGAGGGGAAAGCTGCGACGTGTGAGCGCTGACTCGGTATGGGAGAGTTCAGTCGCGCCTGCTCTCGTCGAGGGCGAGGCAGACGAGCGCCACGAGCGCGCTGTCCACGTTCGGCGCGGTCTCCACGGCGTAGTCCTGCTTGCCCAGCACGAGGTTCCGCGCCGTCGCCGTCGGGCGGTAGACGCGCGCGATCGCGAACCTGCGGACCGAGCGCTCGACGCGAAGAACCGCCGACCGGGCGCGCCAGTCGCCGTCGACGCTCAGGCGACACGACTCGCCCGTCGCGACGTTCCGGAACTGGCACTCGAGCACGGTCGAGAACGCGAGCTTGGCCTTGACCGTGAACGCCACGCCGGCGCCAGAGACGTGGAACGTCGGCAGGAAACTCACGAGTTCGTTGCGCATGACGGCCACCGTCTGGTTGCGCGCATCCAGCAGCGTCTTGCGATCGCGCAGGGAGAACGCCGAGCCGTCGACGCGGAACTTGACTTGTCCCGACTGCAGATCGCGGATCGTAAAGTCATCGCCTGAGAGCGAGAACACTTTCTCTCTCAGGTGCAACGTGGTGACGTGGTGGCTGCAGTACTTGGCACTGAGCGCAGCAATGGGTCGGGCGCTGACAGCGACAGCTCGTTGTTGGTGGGTCCGAGAACGACTCTGCGGATGGTACTGGCGCGAGCGACTTGGCCGTTGCGTAGAAGTCGTGCATCCCATGCTGTTTGGAGTGTTTAATCAATAAGAGATTGACGAATGACCGCTAGAGGAGCATCGGGAGCTAATACAATCTCATCAGGCATTTCCATACAGACTCTGTGCGCCCAGTTCGTATCTGCAGACCTCTATCATTTGATGAGGGAATCATGTCGAGTGGGTACATTCGCACATGGACCCTCCGAATGACCTTCGAAAGATGATATCATTTTGGATCAAAATTATGTGGGTGGCGCAAGTGTCCAACGGAAGTGCTCTCCATCTCTACGACGTCTTACTTTCGTCATCACCACCGAGTCGTGCGTTTCTATCACAATGGAAGGCGAATTGACAATGGCTCCTTATCCATATGCACATACAGAAGGATCACAAACCAATATTCTTCCCCACTGAATATGAACTGGTTCGATCCCGTCAATGGGACCTGAACGTGATGAGACTGGCGATGCAGAGGCCACCTGCATGGGCTGAAATCACGACGATGACCCAGCGCATAAAGTTGTCTCGGTCCTCACGCAGCGTCTCGACCAGGGGAATCCCCGCACGAATCTCGACCGCTGTCGCAATCGTGTCTGTTACAACTTCAAACGCGACCTGTGTCCCCCATGCCGATAACTGCTCCACATACAAGCCCAGAGCTGTCGTCGCTCGAGCTGCCGGCATGTCGATCGACTCGTTCCACTGGAGTACGAGCATGAAGATGGAGACGAGGCCGATGCTACAGTACTCCGATGCCATTTCCGCATAGATCTCAATGGCGCACACACGTAAGTGGTGATCCCTCCATTTCGCGTGGCTGGCGTCTAGTTTAGAGAGTAGATCTTGCAACTCTTGCGGATTTGCCTTCGGGTCCGTTCTTGCATCATCGATGGCTCGCTGCTTCCGAGCCTCTAGCCTGCTCTTGGCCATTCGGACCAACGTCATCTCGATGGCAACTATCACACCTCGGACTAGTATCTCCATCACGTTCACCAAGGCAGAGGATTGGTAGATCGCGATAGACCCGGCGCTCGCTTTTCGCACGGCCATACGCATCTGGATCTCGACGTGCATGATTGAGCCTACGAGCATGGAGAACGTGTTGCGCAGGTTTGGCTTCTGATTTCGAAGAACAGACGACTTCACCATCATCGGAAGAGCAATCTTCACGAAAGTCATAGCCACGCAGAAACGGAAATATGAGTGTGGGGTGTGCAGTTCAAACTTCCGCGCGAGCAGGATGCACTCCGCCGCAACAATCGAGACACCGGCTGTAGGCAAAACTACGCAAGACAATTTCGCTGCTGTTCGTTTCCATGCTGCTGCGACTCGAATTGACGATCGCTGGTGTTGTAAGGGTGGCACTGGATGAACAGTAGCGATAGAAGCAGCCTGCGAGTTGCGCCGTATAGCCGATCGCCGGACTATGTGAACAGCTTTCATAAATGTCAGAACCAACGCCGATATAACTCCAATAAGGCCAATAATGCTGTGGATGTTGTAGTCAATAACAGGAACTCGAAGATGAATCAATACTGCTGTAGACACGACTGCAAGCATGGAGTTTGCGAGAATATACTTTCGAGATAGTCGGACCGTGAGCCAGAAGCAGCTCCATACAGAGCGCTGAGGAACTGGTCCGTTCGGTCGACCTCGGAATACGAATGACACAAGCAAGTCAGATGCGAGCCCACCGAAGAATGTGCAGTTCCACACCATGCACAGGGTGAAAGCCTCAACACTGGATTTGGTTGACGTATTAGCAAATGGATTTCCCCATCCGTACATTCCGGCGACCGCAAATGCAACGGCGTTGCTAAAAAGACTCGAGATGGCAAGTTCTTGAGCGATCAAAAGACCCGGGAAACGCATGATAACTTTCTCCATACGACTTTGCCCCCGGATCTGAGGTGAAATCTGACCGAGATGTCGTTTAGATGGGAGGAGCATCAGCATCCGACAGAAGATGTAGACTGCTTTGTTGTCCTCTTCTCTCAATTTCTCGTCTCGACGAGTTTGCGGTACTAACGAACGTGCTGAGGTGGGCCAGATATAGCAATTGCGTATTCTGAATCGTCGACATGGTTATGATGAGTCTGACCCGACCTAGAATGTCTTGCCAACACCCAACTGCGGCTCTCCAGATGCGCCATAAATCATAACTCGTCTCTGCATCGCAAAATATGGGAGAGAAAAGGAATCGTTGATTGTGTTGGACACAACTTCGAGTCCCAAATGCCGTGTCTGCAGCGGCTCAAAACTCCAGTCCATAATGGGCGTCACTTGCGTCACACGTCGATGGGATCTGTTCACTGGAGCTGAAAGTGGACGTAAGACCAATTTTGCTGCACAACTATATTTTTGTGCGGCGTCACTCGCAAGCAACTCGTTGATGGGATCAGTTCTCTTCTTTTGCGCGTGGTCATCAATGTGTGAAGTTGGCCGCGTGGGTGGCTGACGAAATTCGCACCATTCCGGTCTTCGTTCACTTGCAGGGCTTGACGACACCGTCAAGAAATTACCAGTGAAGAAGGTACAGTCATCAGTTGCCAGACCTCTTACCGAACCAGATTAAGAGGTGATTTTGCTCAGACCATCCGTGTTCAAACCTGCACGACGCTCTAGGACATGCCAGGCTCTCTAAACCGAGTCAAATGTAGAACCACTCGAACCACAGATGAAGTCACCAAAGACAGGAGTTCGCTTGGTACAAGCAATCCAAGGAATTAAGAGTCGTTGATGGATCGCGGCTGAGCCTTTAGCGTAGCAGTATTTTCGATCAACATAATTTCGATGGTGACTGCAAACTTCGGACTGGTGTGTTCGCCGTGATGACCTAGGCAAGAATTTGTTGATTACAATGGATCGTAAGCAAGCTCTCCGCACGGTCACCCGACTTGCATGATTGGGAATGGCGAAAGCGTGTTGAGGCTAATCATTTATACTTCACTATAATCAGAAACAACTTCATCCACTCTCGCCTTCCGTAAGTGATAAGGAGCGAAATGAACCCGCCTGGTTCATCGATAAGTGTCCTAAGGACATTTTACCGTACTTTCAGCATACCGGCAATGCCATCTAGCAATCATTATTCTTGCTCTAAAGACGGAAAGATCTTGACCAACGGCATCGCCGACGATGCGAGAATAGGATAATACCCTCATTGAACTTGATCACAAGAAATTGAGCTGGATGCCACCGATATGACCGACTTACTTCAGTATGTGACGTGAAGGTGGGCTACTCGATCGTGATCCAGAGGCAGCTCCAAGTAAAATGCTGAACGAGCAAGCTCCTACACGGCGAAAATTAAGATACCATCAGCAGATTAGACACGCGAAGAGGAGCAAAATGAACTCGCCCAGTTGATCGAGCAGTCGACCAGCCCTTGAAGTTGAGCCGCTCGAAAAATATCCCGCATGAGAACAGCTCGACATTTCCAGACCCGAGTTCGCAAGTTCTCGGTCAGCCACGAGACTCGATCGATTTCACCATGTGTGCCTGGTTGTCGATCTATTCGGTATCAGCCCCGACGTCGACGTGTAGGTAGCATTGAAGTAGTTGAACGTCTCACAGCTTCTGAGCAAATGTGATTAGGCTCGCCAGGCACACGCCACTCGCATGCACTGTAATCACAGGGATTGCCCATCGCATGAAGTGGCCATGATCGTCGCGTAATATCTCCAAGATTGGGATCCCTGCACGAATTTCGATGGCCGTCGCAATCGCGTCGGTCACAATCTCAAATGCGACCTGCGTCCCCCATGCTGATAGCTGCTCCAAACACAGATCTATGACAGAAGTCGCGCGTGATGTGGGCAAGTCTATGGAGTCGTTCCACTGCAGCACGAGCATGAAGATGGAGACGAGACCAATGCTGCAATACTCTGACGCCATCTCGGCCAGCACTTCGATTGCGCACACCCGCAAATGCTCCTCTTTCCAATATTCGTACTGAGCATCTAGCTCGGCGAGAGCGGTCATCATCTTCGCTCGATCGCGATCCGTGGCTTTCTTTGCAGCTTCTTTTTCTTTAGTCTTCTGGGCTTCTACCTTACGCTTCTTGTGCCGCACCAGCATGAAGTCGAGGGCGACCGTGGCGATACGGATCGTGACCTCGAGCGCATTGATCATGGCGCTGGATTTGTATATGTTGAGCGACTGCGTCCGTTGACTCACTCTTCGTAAGGCCATTCTCATCTGGATTTCAACGTGTATCACCGACCCGACAAGCATGAAGAACATGTCGCGGAGATTTCGCACTCGTTTGCGGAGGATGAAGGACTTGGTCATCGCCGGAAGCGCCGTCTTGAGGAGCGTGCTGCTCGCACAAAAGACGAGATACGATCGTGGTGTGTCAATCTCGTAGTGACGAGCAAGCGCAACGTACTGGACGGCGACGATTGATGCGCCAGCGGCAGGTAGCACGACAGCCAGGAGCTTGCCGACTCCTCGTGACAGCATCCGGTCAAACGTCGAAACGCGTTGCACGTGGCCGGAGCAGGTCCTGGATCGACAGCAACGCGGACAACGCGTATCTTACCGATCTGGAGTCGGTAGAGGCGGATGACTTTGCCCAGCATGCGCACGACGCAGGACACAGTTGCGACGAAGCACACAATCAAGTGGACGTTGGTGTACACGACCGGCACACCGACGACCAGCAGCAGAAGCGTGATGGCCACGGCCAGCACCGTGGCAACCACCATGTCCCTCCACGAGAGCTGGAGCGTGAGCCAGATGCAGCTCCACGCGGATCGGCGGTTCGCCGAATCACTCGGTCGGCCGCGGAAGACGAAGGACAGCAGCGGAACCGCCGCGAGCGCGCCGAAGAACGTACAGTAGCCGACGACGACGAGCGTGAAGCCGGCGAGGCGAGTGGGCGAAGTGCTGTTGGCGAACGGGTTGACCCAGCCGTAGAAGCTGGCGACGGCGAACGCCGCGGCGTTGCTCATGAGGCTCGAGATGGCGAGCTCTCGCGCGATCGCGAACGCCGAGACCGCGCCCGAGCGCACGGCGACGATGTCATGACGCGTGGGCGATCGAACGTCGGCCATTCGCGTCGGACGCCGTCGATTCGCGAGTGGTGTGGCGGGCGCCGGAAATAGCGAGCGCGGGCAGGCGGCATGGGCGATCTTGGTGATCTCGCAATTGAAAGCCCCCTAGTATTGAAATGGCTACAGGACACCTTCGTGCAACCTTCCAAATGTTGAGTCGAGAACCGTGGTCCGCTGTCGTCGCATTGTAAAGCACCAACAAACATCGCCGATTGGTGGAAATCGCTTTTCACCCCCTACCCCTTGTTCCCCTTCGCGTCTCTTCCGTCGGTTCCAACATTCGGTTCGCGGCATGTTACGGAGAGCCACATGGTGGCCGTGCGTCTCAGTGGATATGTGAGCCCCTCGGAATCGCCAGTATTCGTCCAGGCGGAACGCAGAGACCGTTTTGTCATCTACTGGAAGCCCCCTCGCCCACCATGCGCGTCGTCTCGCTCGCTCTCTCGGCCGCCGCCGCGCTGCTGCCCCACGCGCCGTCGGCCGACGCCTACGCCAAGTACGCGCTCAAACTGCCCAACGGCGACTCGGTGCCCGACGCGCCCAACATCGGACACGTCGACGCCGCCGGCATGGGCGGCCTCAGCGCCTTCGGCAAGGACTGGACCAAGCTCGGCAAGACCGGCTGGTCGGTCGCCTACTGCCAGGCCGACTCGGACGGCGACGGCTTCACGAACGGACAAGAACTCGGCGACCCGTGCTGCACGTGGACCGTCGAGAACCCGGGCACGCTCATCACGGAGGGCATCAGCCACCCGAGTGACAAGACCAAGACCCCGACCAACCCCAAGCTCCAGGAGAAGTGCGCCTCCGGAGGCGGAGCCGCGGCTGGCGGCGCCTCCAACAGCACCGGAGGCGCCGCCGACGCAGGACCGGGCAAGGTGAACGCCGGCCCAGGAGGCACGCCCGAGGACGACGACGAAGACGACGAGGATGAGACCGAGACGCTCAAGCCGGAGCCCAGCGCGGCGCTTCGATCTACGACGACGCTGGTCGTCTCGGCGGTGTCGGCGGTGGTCGCGGCGCTGCTGTTGTAGATTGGATTTTGCGTCGCGAAGTGAGTGTTAATGGATGCAACTTGATTTTCCCGTCGACGTTGGCGCTCGCATCCGGTTTGACACGATGTTGAAGTTGCATCTCTTCCTTTTGATCTTCTTCAGGGTGGGTGCAGATTTCGTCGTTCTCTTCCGCGGTTCTGTTCAAGACAGAGGGGACACTGGCGACGAATTTACGCTCGTTTCGTATCTCGCAGGCATCTTCACCCAGAAAGATGTCGCGGAGACTAAGCAGAGTGTTGTGTAGAGAACGATCGTGGGCAACCAGAAGAGACGGCTCTCCAAGGAGCTTCCTGGAAAAGAGCATACTCGTGCAATTGCAGCTTGGCAAGTAAGTGACGAGCCCATGGGACGTTGACACCTTTGCAGACCGAAGGATCGCAGCGACCTATTTTGGTGTCGTTTGCTTCAACCAGTACAAACCAAGCTCACGTGAGTAAGGTAAGTCTCCACTGAAAAGCCAGTATTGCTGTGGTAGTGTTACAGCTTCATCGCGATGGGGTAGTCGTGGTCTGCAGGCGATCCTGACGGGACGTTGTTGTTTTGCTAAGCGCAGGGGCTTGCAGCGAAGCACTCGTCGCCATTGTCTCTGACAGCGCCAATTCTGTTCTGACTTATCAACAGCCTCCTTGACCAGGAAGGCAACCATTTCGACCAACGCGCGTGTCGCGGATTTGGCGACACCATGATTTGTCCACTCACCACCGAGAGCGGGACACAAAGTTCACTCGCGTCTCTTCTTGCTCGTTGTCGTCGACTTGGCGCCTGAGCGTACTAATCGCCCCAAGCACACTATGGCCATCCAGGAAGAGCCTTCGTAGTTGCTGAGCCTGTTCTGTCCAGGAGCCAGCCCAAATGCCCGGAATCAACGACCAATGTCGTGGATTTGTCCACCAGTCATCCATTTACTTATCCCCATACAGATGACACATGGTATGCTCGACATGGAGCTTCTGCACGAAGCTGAGGGTGTCGCAAGTCCGTGCACCTCTACAGCGCGCTGCACCAGCACGCAGAGGCACTGCATTCCACAATTTCCTGCCCCCGGCCCACGATGGTACGAGTTCTCATCACCGTCGCCGCGACCTCCGCCCTCCTGCTCCTCGCTCCCTCGGCCGACGCGTTCTCCAAATACGCCCTCAGGCTGCCAAACGGCGACTCGGTGCCAGGCTCGCCAAACGTCGGACACGTTGATTCTGCCGGTATGGGCGGCTTGAACGCCTTCGGCAAGGACTGGACCAAGCTCGGCAAGGGCAGCTGGTCGCTCGCCTACTGCCAGGCCGATTCGGATGGCGACGGCTTCACAAATGGCCAAGAGCTCGGCGATCCGTGCTGCACGTGGACACAAGAGGCTCCGGGGACGCTCATTACGGACGGAATCAGCAACCCCGGAGACAAGTCCAAGACTCCGACCAACCCCAAGTTGCAGACGAAGTGTGCAACTGGCGGTGGGGCTGCCGGAGGGGGATCGAACGGTACGAGTGCAGATCAGGGCCCAGGTAAAGTCAAGGCAGGGCCTGCTAAGCCTAAGGACGACGAGAAAGACGACGTGTTTGAGACGGAGACGAAGAAGCCGATGCCCAACAGTGCAACTCGACACTCGACCTCTGCCATGGTCGCCTTCGCGGCAGTGAGCTCGGTGGCCGTTGCGTTCCTGTCGTAATCTGTTCGAGTCTGATCTTCAATGGTCGCAGTGTAGTGCTGTTGGTTTGGTAGTGCGAGATTCTACGCACTCACGTCGTTGTGGTCGGCACTGCCGGATAAGTAGAGCTGCGAAGCCGTGAAGACTGCCCATTTATTGTTGGAATCGTGCTAATATCATGGCGTATTCAAATGCAACCATCAAATTTGTTTCTTCACTTGGGTTCTTTAAGTCGAATTGGAGATCCGTAGACATGTGATTGCAACCAACATCGGCATTCTCCGACATTGAGATTTGATCATTTCTACTCGAGTCGTTCATTCCCGCGGCATGGCTGTTGACTCCCATCCGTGACCTTTTGTGACGCACTAGGATATCAGTGTTTCTTTTTTCGGTGAGTACCTCGGCATTCGCCGTGGTATCCACTCAAGAGCTCACTACCACGGCAAACACCACGACAACAGAGCTCTTCCCAGCAGCTCCCATCGGCCGAAAACGAACGATCCCGAATATATATCGTACATATATTGTATTAGGACCGACTAGATGAACTTGAGGCCGGCGATTGTCATGACCACCTCGGCCACGACGAGCAGCGCGATGACCCCGTAGAGTTTGCAGACCTTGGCCTTCTTGGAGTTGACCTCGCGCGCCTTGGCCTCTCCTCGCTCGAGATCCGTCTGCGCGTTATCCATTCGCTGCATTTTCACAGTTTTCGTCAGTGGCCCCTCCTTTTTCTCAGTATATCCACATTCGCCCGGCACGTACGTTGCCGACGTCGTCGATGAGCGCGTTCTGGTCCACGACCTCGTCGTTGATGGCGTTGGCGTGGTTCTTGAGGCCCTTGACGCCGCGGTGGATCTGGTCGAGCATCTCGTCCTGGCGCGCAAACTCCTCGTCGCGCCGACGCTCGAGCTGCTGCACGCTCATGTTGTGGTAGTTGGTGTTGGCGTTGGCGCCCTCGTCGTCGCTGCCCTTGTCGCGGTACATCGGGTGGTTCGCGCGGCTCGCCATGGTGTCTCGAGCGCTTCTCCTCTGCGTCGCGGGGCTTCTTGCCGATTACGCTGTCCGGGCCCGAGACGATGGGGCGTTCTCCACTCAAGACCGCGCGCGGAGAGAGAGACAGGCGACCTAACCCCAGTCCAGTGCACCCATAATGCGCAACCATCCTCGACGCCATTAGTGACCAGTTGCCGAAAGAGGGTGTTCTGAAGCGCACACGAATTTTCGACCTGTGGGGGGGGGGAGCTTTGACATGGGTTCGCTTGTCGCATCCAAGAGCGAGCTTCGTGCGACACAAAACGCCGCGCAATCTAGACGGCGAGGGCGCTGGAGAAAACGGACGCTCGCGGCGCTCAGCGCGATCTCCACGACCGCGAGCGCCGCGATGGCGCCGGAGAGACGCCAGAGCGAGCGCCGCTTGGCGGCCACCAGTCGAGCGTCCGGGGCGCCTTTCTCCAGGTCGACTTGCGCTTTGTCGACGGTCTGGGTGAGATCCATCAAGCCAGTGTCAGCGACGAGTACTGAAGCGATCGGCTCGGTTCCCAAGCCAACGCTGCTCATCCCGCGTCGATGGCGCCGATGACCGCGAGCTGCGCGACGACCGCGTCGTGGATCGCCACGGCGTGGCCCTTGAAGACGTGGACTCTGCGATGGATGTCGTCGAGCGCTTGCTCCTGGCGAGCGAGCTCCTCGTCGCGCCATTGTTCGAGCTGCTGCACGCTCATGGCCGAGCAGTCGTGCATGGTCGACGCGGGTCGGGAGCTCGCGTCGGCCATGGCGGCGCTGCAGGAAGAGCGGCTCCGTCGAGAGCTCGCAGACCTGGGTTCACCCGACTTGCTCGTTCACAAGATGCTCGACTCATTTCTTGCCGTTGCGAATCGGCAACCACTCTACAAGATCTGGTATCGAAAATGGCCCCTGTTGCAAAATTGGGGTGTTCGTCCTAGAAGGTGAAGATCACCAACACTCTCCTCTGTACGGCGTTTGTCGTTGACGTGGCACACCCCAACGAGGCTGACTCAAGTGCAACTTGCACTTTCGTCTTCCCACCCGTGGATCCCTTCGTCCGGTGGCCAGGAAGCCCTGAGCCGTCTCCTGTAGCGAGAGCGTACGTGACTGGCACCTGCAACGGGCCGACGAGGCTATTATAGTCCAACTATTAATTGTCCCCATGGGAACCTCCGTAGATAACTCGGTGGTTCCCTGCGCCTGGCCCTGGCTCACCCGCGGACCGTCTTTTCCTTCATCCACGCCGCGCCGCCCTCTGGCACTGCCGGTCGTTGACGACTTGTCCGCCTTCGGCCCCATGTGGACGAACCGTCAACTCCCGAAGTCTTCCGGACGCGCATCCAGGGATCTCGTAATTCACCCCCAAACCTCCGGCAACTCCGCCCCCAAATCCGGAGAGCTCGCGAGGGTTTGAACCCACTCGCATGGTTCAACGTCCGCGTCTCTCTCTCTCCCCTTCCCCTTTCTCCTGGTCGACCACCCTCCCAAAAAATTCAGAAAATGAGCGCCCTCCGCGCCAGCTGGCGCTCGGCTCTTTTCCGGACGCCAAGATCCGGGCTTTTTGCCTCGTCGTCCGCAGTCGCCACTCGCCATCCTCCCTCGCGACCGCCATGAAGACCTCCCGCGTGCTGCTCGCCCTCGCCGTCATGCTCGCCGCCTGCCTCGGCGACGCCGCCGACACGCTCGGCAACAGCGCCGTGGCCGCCACGTCGCCCTCGCGCATCGACTCGTCCGAGGGCTCGCGCATGGGCCCCGCGGGCACGCCCAACGTGGACCCGAACGCGCCCACCAAGCCCGGCTCGGTGCCCGGCACCGTGCAGCCCAACGCCGACGGCGGCGTCGCCAGCGGCTCGACCAACAGCGCCACGGCCGGCGCCTCGGCCGGCTCCTCGAGCTCGGGCGGCAGCAGCGCCACCGTCACCAAGCCCACGACAGCGCCGGCCTCGACCACGACGGCGCCCGTGCCCACCAAGAGCGGCGCCGCGTCGCTCGCCGCGTCGGTCGTCACGGTCGTCTCGGTCTCGGCGGCCGCCGCGCTCGCCTGGTAAACGATGCGTCTCTGTCTTGCGTGGAATCCTACTACAGTTGAATTTGCTCGTCTCGCTTGTTGGATAATGAATCCGTCCCCTTCTTCTTTCTCTCGCTTTTTTTCGTTCTTTTCCTGCGCTTCCTCGCGTGCACCGTGACGTAGCCGACCAAGCCTGACGCAAGCATGCCTGGCGACTGCCTTCCATGCCGCGAGATCTCCGCGCGACCGTCTGTCGACGCACGCCGTGCAGCGCTTGACTGGCCTCCACAAAGACGGCGGCCAGAAGGCTCAAGAAACCAGGTCGCCAGATGGGCCGACCGGACTGAGAATGATGCGGCCATGCATGCCGTCGTTGGGTTGGAGGAGCGCTCGCTCGGCTGGATGCGACTCAGCCGGATTCGTCTCATTCGAGCATTTGCGCTCTCTCGCCTCCTCCGCCATGAAGACCTTCGCCCTCGCCCTTCTCGCTCTCGTCGCCGTCGCCGCCTCGCCGCTCGCCGACGCGCAGGCCGCGACGACCAAGCCGCCAGCCAACGCCACGACGCCCGAGACCTCGCCAAGCGGCAACTCGTCGGCGTCCGACCCCGTCTTCCTCCCTGGCGTCGCCACGCCCCCAGGACTCGGCAGCGAGGGTGGCTCGGGCAAAGAAGACCCCATGGTGACCGCCGGCGGCTCCGGCGAGGAGGACCACAAGAACCACGGCTCCCACGGCGCGACGCCCACGGCCACTTCCAAGAACTCGACCGTGCCCACGCCCTCGACCACGTCGGAGGCTCGCGCGCTTATGGGCGTGAGCGTCGCGGCGGCGACGGCCGTCTCGGCTGTCGTGGCTGCATTCCTTTAAGTGTTGGTTAATGTGCTGTGAACCCCCCGAGTCGTCAGTCCATTTTCGTTGCATTTTCTTTTCATTTGAAGGGAAGGGTTAAATATCCGCGCCGTCGGTGCGCATTCTCATGCGGATGGCTAATACGTTCAGAGTGCCGTCACGCTGGACTGGGTGGATGTTGGGAGGTAGGAGCTGTGGGATGGAGGGCGTACGCTTGCAGCGTCGGCAAGACGTTCAGATCGAGGTGGAAGTAGAGCACAGAAAGACGCGTCTACGAGATGACGCAGTTCTCCTTGTTGCGGCGCCCGAGCAGCGACTTCTCCTTCTCCATCAGCATTTTCTGGGTCATCGTGGCTGCACATTCATCACAAGCAGAGTGAGCACACTGCGCTGTAAAATGGCAAGACCAAAGGCGACGTACGGTTGACGCTCATGAAGAACGCGTCGCGTGCAATGGTTTCCAGTGCACCATTCGTGTTCTCGGAGGTCTTGGCACTCGTTTCTAGAAGCATGGAGATGATTAGTCGCGAGTCTTCGAGTGTGACCACAGCGATTCCAGCGTCATACCGATAAAGCGAACGTTGTACTGCTTGGCTGTCGCGAGCCCGTCCTCTGTGGAGACCACGCGGTTCGGCAGATCGATCTTGTTGCCTACCAGTAGCATCGCTGGCATGTTGGGTGAAGCATATTGGCGGATGTTGTTCATCCAGTAGCCAACGTCTGTGGAGGAAAGCACCGTGAGAATCCATGCATCGCCCATAGCATGCCAAACCACTCACTGTCAAAGCTCTTCTTGTCGCTGACATCGTAGACGAGAACGATGCCGTTGGCGCCCTTGTAGTAAGCTGCAGAGACCATATGAATTAGATCGAACACGCGAGAATGCACAGGTAGAGCAGAGACTCACTCGCTGTGATACGGTGGAAGCGCTCTTGGCCAGCTGTATCCCAGATCTGAAGAGCGATCTCGTCATCGCCAACTGCAATATTCCGCAGCTTGAAGTCGACACTAAAGGCCAAAACAGAAGGTTAGAAGGCGGACTCACCATCCGCACACATGCCAACTTACCCAGCGGTGGCAAGCATGGACTCGGAGAACTCGTCGCCGGAGAAGACGCGCATGAGACTTGTCTTACCGACGCCGCTATCTCCCAGAAGAAGTAGCTTGAGTTTATGTCGCTTGATAACGACTGGTGCTGCTGGGGGCGATGGCGCCGACGTATCGGACGAAGCGTCGGATTTGCTGGCCGCTGCTGCTCCATTCTCACTCGCACTTGAAGGAGTGCCGATTGTACTCGGCTTTGCAGCTGCGGGCTTCCCCGCAGCCACCTCGGGTGGACAATTCGCTGGTACAGTGCCGTTCTTGGTGGTCGTTGCCTTGAAGACCTTGGCCTTGAAGAACGACGCCTTCTCCGATAGCGTTTTCCGCGTCGAGAGTTTCTGATTCCGCAGCTTCTTGTCTTCCTCTTCGGCCATTCGCTTCTCTTCGAGTTCCGCCTCGGACAGGAGAGAGCTCTCAGTTTTCGCGGCTGACTGGACGGCACTGCCGTCGACTGACAAGGACTGCAGACCTTCGGTCAGCGCGTCCATCGCACGCGACGACAGCGCTCCTGTGGGCTCCACGACCTCGACTTTCTTGACACCGACGATCTTGCTCTCGTCTTGAAGCTTGGAGACGTCCACTGGCGCGGAGCCGACCAGGTAGATCTTGGAGAGCGAGGTGGCGCGCCGCACAATCTGGTCCATGTCGTCGTCGTTCTGCTCGGCGTCGTCGTCGTCGGCGTGGCGGCCGCGGTTGAGCGACGAGAACGATTGGCTCCGTCTCCGACTGCTGGCATTGGATTCGCTCTGCTGCAGCTCCTCCATCTCCATCGTGCGCTGCGCCGTGAAGCTGTGCGCGCGGCTGCGCACGCCGCCGTCGCCGGCGCCGTCGGCATTCGCGGGCGAGTTGAGCCAGTTGGGGTCGTGGCCGCCGTCGATCACGTCCACGGGCACGGGGCGCTCGAGGCTGCCGCTCTTGGCGCGCGTCGGCGTCGGCGGCTCGAGCTCTCGTCCGCCTCGGCGGCTGCTGGCGCGGCGGTCGAAGTCGCCGTCGTCGTCGTCGCCCTCGCTCGTGTGCGTGGCGAGGATCGAGCGGCTGCGCGTGCGCCCGCGGCTCTCGATGGCCATCTCCATCTCGCGCTCCCACGCCTCGTCTTCCTCCGTGCGGGAGCTGCTCATCGGGTCGCGACTGTCGGTGGGTAAAGAGGTGGTCGAGTGGGCGCCAACACTACAAAATCGGCGTGTTGGGCTCGGCCGAGTGGATCCCGGATGATACGCGCCAACGGTGGCGATTCGGTTTTGTTCTGGTGAGGCGCCTGGAGCCGCCTGCTGTCTGTCGGAGCGAAGAGGATGACGCTCGTGCTTGGGTCTGGCGGCGCTTGTTGGCGTGCACTCACTTCGTGTGTGAGTAATGGTCCCCAGTCCGACGCCCACAGCGGCCGGCTTCCGCGCTCTGGGCCTCGGAGTGATGGTCGCATAGGGTCGCACCCCGTATAGAGGACCTGGTCACGGCCTTTTCGACCAATGAGACGACGCGACTTTACCCATTTCGTCTAATGAAATAGAAGACAGACTCGCCCCGAGCATGGGTGTGCCGCGAAGAGAGGGGACCTCCTCGAGGTGATGATGATGGCACCGAAGCGATGGCTGCGTTGCATGAGACACCAGAGGTTCGCCGAGTCCATTCGTGAGACGACGACAATGCCGCGACGGTCAGCGAGCGCGTGCGTAATGGCACCACTCCCCCCTCATCCCCCCGCTAAAGAGATGGGCTGCTCCTAAATAAAGAGGCCACTGCCTCGTCACGTTGCACCAGCCTCCTCTCTCGCCCTGTCACCCACGTGCGGCGTTACGAGTGTCCATCGCTGCAGCGTCCGCGCTCTTTGACGTGTCGTCCATCGGATGGAGTGGAATGGCTACACGAGCAGGCGCCACCGCGACACCGTTCAAGGGCGAGTCATTCCCGGCGTACGTTCTGCCCCGTTTGACACCGCGCCGTCCCTTGGCGACATCTGACAGCGTCACGGTTTCGGTGACGCCTACGTCACTGAATAATGGACCATCCACCGGCGACCTGACAAAGCCTACTGAATCGCTCCCCTCGCCGACTCCAGATGCGATTAGCGATGCCCGCTTGGCTCGTTTCTCTAAAGTTCAACGATCGACGGCGAAGACACCAAAAAAGACGGGCGTTGGCCCGACATTTCAACGACCGTCCCTATCAGAGCAGCTAAAGACGATTTCGCAGGGCGCCCAAAGCATCACAGCTCAGTTGCGCTCGTCATACCATCTCACCGCGTCCAACGACAATGCGACGCAGCGTTTGCAGCGGCAAAGCTCCGGATCTGCGTGGATATCGTCAGGCTACGACTCAATCGAGGCAACGACGGTTGGCCTATCTGTCGGTCGACTCGACTGCCGATTCCCGTGCCCAGTGCTGTTTACGTCGGATCGATGCTCGTACCTATTCCAACACCCCTTCGATCGCAAAGAGATCCAGATGATCATGTACTACCGTGACATGAGGCAGGTTCAGTTGAGTCTCCACGATCGCAGCCTCCGCTTTCGGGTTGATCGACCGCTTGAACAATTTGGCGACGATTATCGACCTTGCAACCCACAGCATTACCTGACGCTAGTTTTCGCAACACAGAGCGAGGCACGAAGAGTCAAGCAGTTTCTCTCCAAACACCGAGGCGAGTTTCTGGCATCTGGTAGCGACTAGCTCAAACCAAGACAGGCAGAGTGAAGAACCCTCTCGATTACGCACTGTGGACAGAACAAATGACCACTGCCAACACACAAAAACATGACCGCTATGTTCCCTTAGTGCATCACCCTACCTCACGTTGTTCGTAGTTGTCTGCAAACTCGCGTCGAACTCGACATGAACGTGGATGTTCCACGCGACGGGTCTCCCATGTTTCTTACACTCCTGGTGGTCCTTCAGCCTTGAATCAACAGAACAACAAATTACCAAATCACATCCAGCAGAGATAGGCAGTGAAGCCGTGACGTCGCCAATCGTGAGAGTATCGCACAAATGAACACAACACACCCGATGACTCTCAGTCACCCCACGCAAGGCAACGTCGGAAAACACAAAACCAGAAAGCAAGCTAACGAACCTGTGGTGGCGCGGATGAGCTGGATGGTGCTGCCTCGGTGGTGCCGTCTGTGGCCGCGGCGACTCCAGCTGCGGCAGCTGCGGCTGCTTGCTCTTGGTACTGTTTGTATGATTCTGCACTTGCTACTGCAGCTTCGCCCGTCACTCCCCATGCTTCATTCGCTGCGTCAATGCCGTAGTACGCAGCATACTCGTAAAATCCGTTCCAGTAAGCATTAGGATCGTTCGGATCAGCGGTTGAGGCAGTCGCGGCTCCCGCAGCATCAGTACCTGCTGCTGCTGTTGCTGCAGCAGCAGTTGCATCTCCACCTTGCTGGTAGTACTGCTGATAGTACGCACTGTACTGACTCTGGTCGTATCCACTTTGGGCACCGTATTGTGCATACTGATCCTGGCCCGTACTGCCGTAGTAGCTAGAGGTGCTACCATACTGCCCACCATAACCGCTGGCTGCACCTTGGGTACCCGCACCGTTAAGAATGATCATGTCGATCTCCTCCTTCACGCTGTGAAGAGCTTCTTGAGGACCTTGGATAGATATTGTGCGCACAGATGGGTTGGAGCCCGGATCTGGATCTGTCGGAATCTGGATGCGCACGTTATAGCGATCTTGGATTGACTTCACGGTTTCGCCTCGTTTTCCGATCACGACACCAACCCGATCATTCGGGACCTGCATGTAAATTGTGCTTCCGTGCTGGCGAGGGCCTCCTCCGTCATCGTTGAGAATCGAGTTAATCTCCTGTTTGGCAGCTTCCTTCGCCTCGCGAGTACCAGTGATCGTGATCAGGCGCATGGACGGGTGATTTGGATCAGCGGTTTGCGGAATATTGATGCTTGATCCTGTTCGCATCTGGATGTTCTTAATCGTAGCACCTCCACGACCGATGATGAGTCCCACACGCTCGTTTGGAACATGAAACTCCATGGTTTCACTTCCATCAGGGTTTAATCCACCTCCGTAACGGCTTCCACGATCACCATCTCGACTGCCTCCACCAAAATCACGACCCCCATTCATGCGCTCGTCAATCAACCTCTGTACGAGAGTTTTCGCTGTTTCGATCGCATCTTCACTGCCGGCAATGCTGACGAAACGATGTGCTGTTTGGGGTGCACCCGGCTCCTCGCGGACAATCTGGATTCGGGCACCACTCTTTGTTTGGAGCTCACGAATAGTCTCCCCTCCGCGGCCGATAATATATCCGACAAGGTCCCGCGGCACCTGCATCTCCGTGGTATTATCCGATGCAGGACCATAGTGGCCTCCACCACTTGGTGCAGATTCTGGGCGGCCGTAGTTGTCGTTCAAAGTTCCGTTCAGCTCTGCAACTCTAGTCAAATACACCTTTCGTTAGCTTTTCGCAGTCGAATTGGCGCCAATCAACTGGGGGACGTACTTTCGAAGCTGCATTTGCTTCAAGCGCATAGCTTCTTCAGGGTTGAATAGGATATTCTCCACAGCGCTCTGAGCCTTAGCGATAGCTTCATCTGAGTCACCCGTGATCAGCACATGGAGTTCTTCGTCTTCGTCCGGTTCGCCAGTGGGGTCTTTCGAGGATCCCTTGCCACGAATGAGAATCTTGGCTCCTGACTCATCCTCCATGCGCTTCTGATTCGAACCTCTTGGGCCAATAAGCAGGCCTGCATAGAGCAAATGAGAAAGGGTGTTCATGACAATTGCGAAGACCATTTGGAGCGTACCCATGAAGTTGATGTCGGGGTACTTGTCCACTGGGATGTACACTTTCTTGCTTTTCTTTCCCGCAGGCCCGCCAACTACAAGAACAGTGTCCTATCGTCAGCTCATCGGCGCTCGGGAGTACCCAGATGCCTCTGCCGCGACGCATTCACCCACCATCATCCTGCTCACCACAGCCAGAAACCCTCGTTAGTTTCCGTCCCGCGTTCGTTGGCCCCCCAAAGCCGGGAATCCCCTTCCACAACAACGCACCTCCCAGCGACTCTTGCGCTTGCCAAGAGCTCCATCCTGCGGAATCGCAGAGGCCGCCAGACGCGCAGCGATCGCGCGCGCGCGAGCCACAGGATCCATCGCTTCCGTCGCTTTCTCGTTCGGTTTCCCTCGACGTTTGCACGGCTCCCTGCTCGGCAACCGAACTGGGTTCGATAAATTGACCAATCAAATGTTTAGCGCAACATAATATCTTTTTATTGGCCGAAATAGCGAGATGGAGGAAACCGCGGATGGCTCTCGCCGTGGGCAGGGGACGACCGACGCCGTGCCAGACATGGCCCAACGAGAAGACGCAGCTCGCTGCGCGGGAGTCTCCAACGGCGGCGCCATGCTGAGCGGGGTCAAAGAGTTCAATCTGCATTTCACCGATGGCCAAAATTACTGGCGGCAACTATACAACCCAACGATTGGTTGAAACCACGTCGTAACGAAATTTTAGCCAACCCCATTGCGTAAAACTGCCATCCTTCGATAATTCGGCGGAAGGGTTACGGCTGGATGAGTGATGGTCGCCCGCGTTCCCACGAAATCCCGCGGCCGAGGTGACAGGCGCAAGGGAGTCAAAGCGGCACCTCGCGACGGAAGCGCCGGCGCGCAGCCAAAATATCTCACCGTTCGCGTCGCGCACTCGCGCTGCCTGTGGGTCCACGAGAAAGGCGCGCCTTCCAGCTACGCAACCATGTCGTCGGCGTCGCGCGTGCCCCTCTTGGTCGGGAACAAGGGCCGAAAGCCGACGCGCTTGCCGATCGCGCCGCGCGCGCGACCGAGCAATGGTGCGTCTCTCTGTCGGGCTCGGTGGGGTCTCGATCCACTCACAGTGCACGTGCTTTGGATTCTAGTAGATCGAGTCAAGCGTCCAGTGACGGAAAGCGAAGTTGCGGTACGGGAAACGCTGGTCTGGTGCTGATCAAGTCACGCGGACTCATATCTCGAATTGTAGGAGGATGCTGAGGAGGTCCAAGGACACGCGAGGCCAACGACAGAGGCAAACGATTCGCCTGAGCGAAAGGCCTTGCCGCCAGTACTATCGGTGTCAACGCTGCCACCTCTGGATGCCCAGGCGCCCACGCCAGCTGCTCGTGTTGGTGGTGGAATTTCGCCAGGTCACTCTATCTCGGCCTCTCGAACTAGCCCGGCTGCCCGTTCGCATGCCATTTCAGTAGGCGTCTCGCGTTCACCTTTGCTGTCGGCTGCCACTGGTCGCTCGCCAGGACAGCCAGTTGAACGACTGGCCAAGATTACCTCCAAGACGACAATTCCACTCTTTCGTCCGCCAGAGACCCGCACTCATGCGAGTCCGATTCTCGGACCTCGTGCAACCCCCATTCCTGCTCCTCATGGGCCGCAGACGGAGGTCCACGATCCCAACCCGGTCTTGAAGGTATACTCCTTGCTTGTATGACACTCCTCATGTAGGAATACTAACTGATATCCCTTTTCTAGCGCCTCACCCGTAAGCTTGACATCAAACCTCATCAGTCGCCGCGTCGAATTGCTTTGAACCACAACACTCAGAACCACCCAGCTGCGTCGCCACTCCTATTGTCTTCACCTGCCCTTGGGAATCAGGACGTACCGTTCGCGCCACTTGACGCAAAACCTGCAGCCTCTCCAAAAAAGCGAGGTGCGAAGCGACGCATACCTTCGTCTCGTCAGGAAAACGTAAAGAATGCTGCGAACAAGTCGCCACGACGCTCTGTAAGTTCACACACCGGAAATGATATGACCTAAAGTCTAAAACAGCGCTTCCATCCACAGCTTCGGCGCAAGGTCAAGAAAGAAGGTAGCTACGTATCTACGAGGGAGTCAAATGACGGTGGCGATCATGTGGAAGAGGAGGAGGAGTACGAGGACGGTGTGAACGATGAAGATGAAGATGAGGATGAAGATGGTGATGATGGCTTGAGTCTCCCCGATGTCTCCAACCCTCCTGTGTACATGCCTGCCCGCGAGCGTGCAACACTCTGGGCGAAGAAGGTGTTGCGCCAGCAAGAGGAAGTCGACCAGGGGGTGTCAACGTCGACAGCTATCGTGAAGAAGGAGAAACGTATCCGCAGCAACTCGACCTCTTCGGTTCTATCCGTGACAATGAACCCAGCGTCCGGAACCCGCAAGAGCAAAGCTGAAGAATTGTTGAAGAAGGAACCGTCACAGATGACTATGGGTGAACTAGCCCTCTCCATTCCCAAGGGTCGTCGTATGCTGCGTCACGAGCAAGAGGAAAGCGCTGACAGCTATGGCGCTGGCTTGAACTCACTTCACCGTTCGCGGTCGCTGTCGTTGTCGTCAGAAACGCCATCGTTCGGAGGGTCGATTGTCACCCCCCATGTCGAGATTATTGATGGGAAGATGGTCATCTCTGAGTCGACTGTAAAGATTAGTGAAAGCGCCCACATGGATCCCCCGCACGATTTCACAGACGACTCTGTTCGCCGCCCACGAGGCGCACGGTATCTAGCTGCGAACTCGACACCAGGGCGGCGCTGGACGAAGGAGGAAACCAAAGAGTTTTATTACGTGAGTGTGCGTTGTCGACACAACTCTTCTTGCGCTTTCTAACTTGATTTTTTGGAAGTGTTTGAGCCAGGTTGGACCGAATTTCTCCATGATGGCAACGCTGTTTCCAACGCGGAAGCGCAAAGAATTGAAGAGCAAGTTCAAGTACGAAGAGAAACACCACCCTGGTCTGATCGAGATTGCTTTGAAGGCTTCAACTGCCCCTCTTGGTAAGTGTTCTATCAGGCTAGTGTCGCTTGCTAAAGCTTACCGAGTCGTGCTCGCTAGACTCGGAGATCGTCGATGTCATCTCTCAAATGGCAGACAAAGAGGTGAAGAAGAGAGAGGAGAAACGTCGCAAGCATGCCGAAGCTACAGGTGAAACTGGTCTCAGCTCTCCTGCAACGGTTTCGTCAACTGCTGTGCCGACGCCGCCACCAGATGAGGATATCGATTTCAACGAGGACGAGCAGTTCGGCGAGTTCTACCGCGAGCGGAAGAACTCGTTCGATTTTGCCAGCTAATGACTCTTTCCATAGTTCTCGATAGGCTATCAGTGTGAATGACAATCAATGGCTGGGTGGTCGCCACAACCACAGTCGGATAACTCCAGTCTATTGACACCATTACTCCTTCGAAGAAGAGTCCGTCGCATCCTTGCTGCCGTCGCTTGGCTCTATCCGGGACCTCAGGAACTGCTCGGCCTCGACACGGCGGTTCGGGTCATTCATAACCTCCATAAACTGGCGCGTGTACCGTGCACGCGACAGATACGCGTTGCGACAGAAGAACCTGCATGCAGCCATCACGTCTGTCATCATGTTCGCTCCTCGATCATCCGCACGTCCGACTCACCAGGAACCGGCGGCCACCGTGCCGAAGCTGAGCACCGCCCAGTCGCAGGCCGTGCGCGCGCGCTTGGTCATGCGGAAGCGCTGCGCTCCCACGAGCACGCCCGTGCCGATGCCCCAGAGCATTCCCGAGCGGAAGCACGGCGGGTTCGAGAGCACCTCGTCCGGGTCCAGGTTCGCCATGTTGCTGGCCACAATTTGCAATGGACTCATGGATGTGCAGTGACCTAAACACGAGTGGTACACACTAAGTTAGTGTTGCTCGTGCATCGGTGTTCTGGTTACTCAGCGTTTCGTGTAGAGCCGATTTTAGTGTGGCACAATGCCAATATTCGGACGCTCGGCAGTCTCAGCGACGATTGTGATCGGAAGCGAAAGCATGGCGAAGCACTCGGGCCTCCAGCTCCAGGTGCTCGCGCTCTACCGCTCGGCGCTGCGCGTGGCTCGCAGCAAAGACGTGGCGCTTGCTAAGGAGGCCGGCAAGGCCGTCGGGGCTACGCGAACTGGCGGGAACTACCAGTTCGTTCGCGACAAGTTCCGCAGCGATGTAAGAATGCTCCGGCGGCGGTTGTGGTGGCCCTTACTGAGCGTGTAGCGTGTGCAGGCTGCCTCGGTGGGACGCATGAACTTCGCGGTGATCGAGCACTTGCTGCGCAAAGGCCAGAAAGACCTCAAGCTGCTCGAGAAGATGAAGAGCGCGGCGTTCACAAACGTCCAGAGATGAGCAGCAGTGGTTCTTCTCGACAAAAACATTAGAAACTGAATCCACTCTCGACGTGGCTCGCACAATCAACTAGCTACCTCAACAATGCCATTAGAGACGACTACTTCAACTCTTGTCTGCGTATTTGCGTACCGACAACACACGCCGCAGGCTGTTCTTCATATGGGAGGCGATACCAACTTCAACTCCCGATATTCTATTGTTCATCGTTGCTGAACCACCTTCCTCTTTCGACGTAATTCTCATTATCGATGCATTAACGAAGTATCGCCTCCAGCATCTCGCCGATTCTACTTCGCTGTTCTGCGGATAGGATACCAATACTACTGCTGCTGCTGCGCATGCTGCCCGTGAGTGTTGGCCTGCTGTCCATCGGCGTCGACCTGGATCTTCGAATGTCGATGTGCGTCGTAAGACAGATAAGAAGACCTGGCGTGTTTCTTCGGTCGCGCCCGTCATCACACTAACTGCATCAGCGTTACGGTCACCGTGGTTACTTGGATCGGCAAAGTGGTAGAGGTATTTACTGGTTTCTGTCGGGCTCGTTAAATCGATTCAATCGCCAAAATGACCGCTTCCACCGACAAACTGTTCTTTTCTCCACTCACTTTCGAGACAGGGATTGCATGTCCGCCCAAGTCTGAGCCTAAAAGTTGGCGACAAGGACGGCGAAGAAGCGAGCGACAATGGATCATCGGCGATATCGTACTCAAACACTGCCTCTCAGGTACGACACGTTGAGTAGTATTTGCACAACCGGCGGAGATGCCGTAATTATGAACCAAGGATTGCCTTTGCGCAAGTCTCGGGCGGTCTATTCGGGGTCATCATGCTGGCCCCAAACAATATGACTCAAAATAATAATGTGTGGGCGCGGATTGCAGATGTCGAACGCGATGTATTTATGCAAATGAGTTTTACTGCAGCGCCGCCAGACCAACGCATTGCTTGGGGTGGCTATTTGTTGGACAATCGACAAGCGCTGCAACCATCCGAAGGAGCACATATTGCCCCAGGGCCGCCATTACGTCAGATATTCGCTTGATTTCTCAATTCAAGTTTGGCAAAGAGGAAGCCAGCATAAGTGCTTCAGCATCAAGCACCCTTGACTTTTGAGATTTGTAAGTGAGACTGCGCTAAACACTTGTGAGTGAAATCAGCGGTCAATCCTACACATCGTTCGCCGAACCTGCGTCGCAGCTGATCGCCAACTCGAAGCGCAGAGCGCGCGTTCGTCCACTCGAGTCAGTCGCGACGCAGCTCGAGCACGTCGATGCGACGTCCGTGCGGTGAACGACGCGTTTGCTTAAAGCAACGTCACTGGCATTGCCGCTCGTGCACCGCGTTGACCAGACCGATGCAAAGCGAGGAAACGTCAAGTCGAAGCAGAAAGATCTGCTTGTGACCATCACATGTCTCTTCAACACGAGCAATTTATGTTTGACCCGGAATGGCGGATGTACTTGAGGACCCAAAACTCAAGCTTCGTCGTGCCAACAGGAAGTGTGAACATGCAGTAAACGCAGGATCGCAGCGAATGCAATCAAAACTTAACGAGATAGAGCGGAGAGTGGAAAGAGAGAGAGACCGAAATCCGACTATCTGACGCATATCAATGGTGAAAGCTGCGAATTGAACCCAAAATGTCAAAAGAGCTCAAACGAGTCGCGCGAAGCCTGGGTTCGAAGCAGAAGGCGTTCAATCTCTCGGAAAGTTGAAAAACAAAAGAACAGGAGCATGTAAAGGCGGGTTCGGTTCGCCGCAAGACGAACACATAGTGCCAGCTGCACGAGAATCCTTTCGGAGCAGTACGTCGGAATGGTTAACAAGCTTTCGAGCCAACTAACCGATTCCGAACAGGAACTGCGACACGAGAAAGGAAACGCTGAGCTAGTACTGGGTACGGCTTGCGAGGAAAAGGCGGACTGAACGAGGAGTTAGGCGATACGATGCTGGACCTGGAGGCGGCGAAGCGAAAGGTTTCCGAACTGGAGGCCAGTAGAACGGGATAACCGACAGATTGATGAAGACCCTAAGAAGTGCGGTTACGACATGCCTTCTTCAAACCACTCTCAGTGCGAACAAGTTCTGGAGACGGGGAGGCGAAAGCTGAATGCACTCCAGCGTACTAATATCGAGCTTCCGGTGAAACCACAAGTTCGAGATCGTTGAATTGATCGTACAGTGTTTACGAATAGTATTGGTGCTGACGGGTGGACAGAGACAATGCTCCTCCAAGTCGACACCGACACCTGGCGTGTGTGCCATCGCGTCAGTTTGCTTTCGCGTCTTGGCTAAGGCTGGGCACACTATTCGTCCGCGACAAATATCGTCGAAGCAGCTTCTGTGTATCTTCTGTGGACTCCTAACCAAGGAATTCGATCGATATATTCTGAGAGCAAACTTGTAAGGGATATGCGTTGGAGAAATGCGGCATGACAGCGTTCGTTTTATCCTTTTCAATATTGTGCAACCTATGTTTCGACGTGCGGATGGAAATAGCCACACAATCGCAAAACATGGGATGTCAAGCTGAGAGTTCGTGGGCGATTTTGTTGACGTGCCACTTCCTAACACCCATTTTTTTCTCAACGAAGAGCAGATTCACACGCATGTGACCAACGGAAGAGATTATCAAGGATCCACTCGACCCACCAGGACATGCGAAGTCTAATGCTTCGGTTGGGAAGAAATCAACGAACGGCCCACCAATGCTCCTCGGCTTCGCGCTGGCTGTACTGATATGTCGGGCGGACCATTTGGCTGATCATTCTCTCAGTATCGCCGCAGCACACGTCAACTTCATCATGAAGACTGCTGACTTCGATCACTGAAGCAGTTCTTCACAATGGAAAGCAGTGTCAAAGAATTTTCCCACTTTGCCCCGATTACTCGATTGTCCATCGTTGCTTCACCACGTTTATGTTTTGACGCTTGAATGACTTATTCTCCATACATAGACCAAATTTTCGCCGTCCGGCATCTCGCTGAGTGATGTGACGCTCGGACTTGAAATGTGGAAAAAAGACGCTTTGTCTCGGTCCAGCCGTCAGCGACGATTCGTCATGCTGCGGCGACCCGTGAGGCACACAATCTAACGCTGAACAGACACTTCGTTAGGGTCGCGACCCTTTACGCCACCGTCAAACGCCTGGTGCTCCCCGTGCGATCTAGAGGAAGCCTGCCACTCGAAATTCGACCAAAACCCCTCACGAGCTCGCGTCTTGAAGAAAAAAATAGCCGACCATGCGACTCACGACTGTGGTCAGTTGCTTGGTCGCCGGAGGCTTTTGTGGAGCGGCTCTTGTCGAGGGTCTTCTGAGCGTGCCCACAGATGCTGACAACAGTAACCAGCGTGCTCAAGAAATCGCAGCTATCGCTGCGTCCATCAAGAATGAGCGACGAACTCTGACTATCGGCGGTGAAGTTGTTCCGTTCTATACGGGGGCAGACGCTCCTCCAGGGTCGCTTGCTCTCAAGATCCGCACTGCAGAAGCCACGCGGATCTTGAAGTACCAGACGAACCTGCCATCATATATGGCCTCCATTATCATCCCTCGCATGTCGACCATTAAGACCACGAGTGACGTCGCAGCGTTGTATGAGCTGTTCACGACCCGGGTTGAGCGGCCAATGTCCGCTGATGTTAGTGACGAGACTTTTGGTGAAGAGCGACTCACCACGAAGGTTGTGAAGTTGCGCCAGGTCCGCCCGGCTGAGTATTGTGAAGACCAGTTCCAGCTTTCAAACACTCAGCTTGCCCGCATTTGCGGTCGCGGTGTCTCGTGGCAAAACATTCGTGCGCGTCGCGAACTGTACGCAGAAGAGTTCGCAGAAGCTGCACGCTGGAATGTCCCGAACGCTGCGACGTCGAAGTACGTGCCAAATGTCATCGGATTTTTCTGCTACAACCGTGACGCTCGCAAACTTCTCCCGATTGAGATTCGATTTCCGGACACGGGAGTGGCGTACTCTCCACTGGATACAGCGGAGGAATGGACACTGGCCAAGATGGGGTTGAATGCTGCCGTGACTTCATACCAACAATGGTTTCACATGGCCGACACACACGCCATTGGTTCATCTGTTCGTGTCGAGCTCTACCGTCACACTGCGTCAGTTCATCCTGTGCGGGCACTCATAGAGCACCATGCTGCGTCTGACTTCGGTCTCGAGACATTGGTTACCCAGGTTCTGCTCGCTCCGGGCACTCCGCTCGACCAGACATTTGGGTGGGGCGCGCTTGGATCAGCGAGATTCCTTGATGACGTGCTTTTGGCAAACATCTCGGTGGCTAACGATTTCCCAACTGATCTCGCAACGCGAGGACTCAACGACATACCAACGCACAAGTACGCTATCTATGGCCGCAAACTGTACGCGGCGATCTCGACGTTCGTTACTTGCTACGTAAACACATACTATCCGACGAATGGCGCGATTCACGACGACTTTGAGCTGCAGAGTTGGGCTGCTGCATGTGCGCAGGTCCCACATCTCCGAGACTTCCCAGCTCGGATCCACACTAAGGGCCAGTTGGTCAAATTGCTGTCGTATTTAGTCTACCAAAGTGGAGTCAAGCACCACGCAATGAACGGCTGGTCGACGTGGCACTCGATGGTGCCGCCGTACAGTTCGACGGCGCTGTGGAAGAGCATGCCAGCACGCAAGCTTCTTCCAGGAGAGACCCTTAACCTTATGGAGTACGCCGTTCCGCTGTCAAAGTTGGTTCCCGCGATCAGGTTGGCAGCAATGTTCCACCGCGACATCCCCACTGAACTCACGTTGCGCATGGCGTACCGAGCTGAGCCGTTCGCGTCCGAGCCTGGCTTGAAGAACGCGATCGCGCGTTTCGAGGCTGAGCTGGACGAGATCGACGCCTTGATCGCGAGCGAGGAGAAGGACGAGAAGTTCCCGTTCGAGGTCTTGCGACCGAGCGTGCTGCCGTATTACTCGTGGTTGTAGACCTTATCGCATCCAGTACCTGTACTACACAAGTACGAACTACATGTTTGATCTGCCCAGTACATGTTGGATCTGCCTTGAACAACTGGAGCAATTCCAAACCTCAAGTGCTTCCACGCAGATTCGCGAATACTGAGCCGTCTACTGTTTCTGCTTCAGCGGCCACGAGCACTGAGATATCCATCACCCACGTTGCGATTCTGCGGACAGCATGCCCCTGCTGCCGCTGCGCGCGTTGCCCGTGAACGACGCCCACGATGGCCCGCTGTCCATCCGCGTCGACGTGCGTCCGTCCGGCTCCGCGTACGTCTACGTGCACCGTAAGACGGACAAGAAGACCTGGTGCGTGTGCTTGGGTCGTGCCCATCGCCACATACACTCCATCATCGCTGACGATCACCGTGGTTATTAGGATCTGCAAAGTGCGGTCTGTACAAGAGATTCTCGCACCGTCGCAACAGGCGCGCTCGGTGGACCTCGTCGCCGTCGTGATGTGCCTATACTGCGGCGTGGGGTACGACTCGTTCTCTCCCCACGCGTACTCGACCGTTCCTCTCGAGCTGCGCCGCCGCGAAGTCGCCTTCTCGCGACCCGACACGTGGACTGACGACGGCTACCGCTTGACCATGCGCGTCAGCATTCGCGGTACGGCCATCGCGGCGCCAGTGGGTAACGCGGCGCAGGACTCGCAACAGCCTGAGGCAGCGATTCCAGTCGTGGACGTCATGGACGACGACGTCGTGTTCGGACTCAACTTCGCTCCGACTGACTTCAATTTGGACCACGTCGAGCCCACGTACGGTGACCCGAAACGAAGATCTGTGTGTCTCCGGTCCATTGGCGCGGCGTTTCCGAACTCGTACTTAAACTGGACTGAGACTTCGAAGGACTCGAGTTTCTTCAAGATCGTTTGCGACGGCGTGCGTATCCTCATGGACGGCAACCGCATGCATGCGGTCCACGAAGTCGAAGTCACAGTGAACATTGTGCACGCAAAAAGCCCCGTGCTTTTCGAGCTCTCTCTCAACTCGGTCGCCATCCAGCCAGCCCACTCGACGTCGTACCAACCGTATCCAGGAGGCGACTTAATCCACACGATTCATCAGCACACCTTCCGCGTCGCTGCTCGCAGCCTCCTGCAGGTCGTGATTCTACCGGGATCCGCCTGCGCGCTCGAAGGCTCGAGTGTCACGATCCGCGAGCCGATGGGTCGAGAGTAGAGGCACCTCCAAAGGCTTTGATCACGTTAAAGTGGGCAAGAAATCATCGTGCCCCTCGGAAATGTAGCAATCTGGGTGACCTTGTTCGTATATGTCTATCGCAAGCCCATCTCCCGTGGTGTAAGGACACTGAGGTCGCCGTCCAGCTCGCGTCGTAGCTGGTCACCCACCCAAAGCCAAAAGGCGGGCGTCCGTCCAGTCGAGTCGGCTGCGAGAGCGCTGCAGTTCGTCGCGTCGCGTCGCGGCGTGAATACATGTATGCGCCGTTTGCCGGCATTGGGCCTGCGGTCGTCAATGCGTTCGAGCGTGATGCTGAAATCAACGTCGCGGGCGTTGAAGATCCGGCTGCTTGGGCGCTGCCGCTCGTGCATCGAATTGTACATGTTAAAGCGAAGCAAGCCAACGTGGAGGCGAAGCAGAATGACCTGCTTGTGACGATCACGTGGAGCTCCAGCACGAGCAGTTGCAATTTGGTGAGGAGTGCAGACTCTTCGACTGTCAGTGATGCGAACTAAACGAGTAGAATCATTCGCGGCAGCTGCACGTGGTGTAGCTGGAGAAGGCGATCGGTGAATGCAGAGAAGAAGGCAGTCTGAGTTGGTATACGAATTGGAATGGCTAGAGCCGCTGTCGGCCAGGGCTCCAAGAAAATTACTCAGTTGCAGTAACTCGTCATTGAAATGTATTGAATTACGGATTATTTTTTGTCGAGGCTTCAGTAAAATTTAATATTTGGCCAATAACTAGAGAATGGGACTGGTAGTGCTTTTTTTAAAATGTAATTGGACGAAACTGAAAGATTAATTACCAATGAAAGAGCGCTCGCGAAATAATGATTATGGAGGCCAGACATGTGCGATGTCGATTCTTGCGAAATGCCTTGGCCAGCCAACTACTACAATCGAGTCAAAAATCACAACGACGTTGCTGCTACTACGTTCTATTCACTCACGGACCGCCAAGTGACGAGTGACAGCTTGATCGTATTCGACTGCTCTCCATCAGAAATCGTTCATGAGTAATAGAGAAAGATGCAGAAAACGTTGCTGCTACTACGTTCTATTCACTCACGGACCGCCAAGTGACGAGTGACAGCCTGGTCGTATTCGACTGTTCTCCATCAGAAGTGATCAATATCACTCAACTGCATCTCTCTACTGTCACTCAACTGCCTCTCTCGCTTTGGGATGCTTCCAACAGGAAAGCTTGGTCGGAAGCTCACTTTGCATTTCCACGGATCCATCTCACGCCACCCAAGAACAAGCTGCCTTTGGAGTGCTGTACGTCGTACCCGCCGCTCGCCTTACTCAAGGGGAGTTTCACGTCGTGCAGTACTCCAGTTGACGGCCAAGGCTCGACTTTCACGCCATCCCCGGATGTAGATACCCACCACTCGTATGGCACCGAACGGGGGTTATACATCGCATCCACAAGTCACGATTCATCGTTCCAGCGTGAGATCGCGTTTCCCACGCGTCTTGCCACGTACCTCGATCGAACGTTTCGCCTCTCTCCACGCATAGCCCACCTCTATGAGGCTACTCTGCATTATAGCTGTGCACTCCCTGTAGTGAGGACCAAACAGAGAGCAGGTTTAAGTCCTAGAACTGCTATATCAATGACGAAGCGTTACGTTTCCTTCATCCGGGCCTTGCAGAAGCAGTTTTGGTTTGTTGTATGTCTTCCTCATACGTTGTACAATCACTTTGTCGTAGCAACGTCTTATTCTCACGGCGATAGTGCAGTTGCGCCAGCTTTGTGTGTGCGAATGAGCAAAACAACGACCAAATTTGACCTGCTGCCGCCAAATTTTAACTTCATAACCTCATACCCCGCGTTTACCGAAAAAGTTTTATCTCAAATCTCTCTCGAAACTAATCATAGTACCGTATCGTTCCATACAATAATATATAGTGACCTATCTCTATGAATCGTATAATTATACTCTGAGATCGAATATTTTACCTCTTGAAGATCAATTTATCCTAAGAACAACATCAGGTTTATTGCTTGGCACATACATTTTGTAAAGGTTTGAGACGCGAACTATGATAAAAAAAAATCTGGGAAAGGAATAATCGGCAGGTAGCTTCTAGTACTCCTTACGGAGCACTGCCAGTATAATTGACTGGCTTTGCCACCACACGTTTGTGATCACACAACAGTTCCTTCGCACTCTAACCGCATGTTCCTCCTTCTCGGTATGCTCAATCAATCGTACCTGACTCGATTCAATCTTGGCCGTACGCTTCGTCACGTTGTTTGCTCAATTGTGGGTTCTGCGTGCGAACAAGTTCTGGAAGCGATGAGGCGAGAGCGCAGGGGTACCAGAATATAATATCGAATTGACTGTGACGATATCAGAGGCAATAGTTAATAATTCAGTGTCCATGGCAGCAATAATACTAATTGCAATAACTGAAGTGTATTGACCATTAGGGGACCAACGTAGAAGCGTTCCACATCTCCCGATTCGCCTTCAAGAACACGAGCATTTCAAAGTTGGCTGGAAGCATTGCCGAGCGGTGTTTTGACAACACAAGCTTACACTCAGAAAAAAGGCGTCCACAAGCGTTGCTAGTCGGAGGAATGCACCGCAGGAGTGGCGAATACACAATCGCACGTGGGTTCGTCGGGGTTTCCTCCCACGAACCCACAATTGAGCAAACAACGTGACGAAGCGTACGGCCAAGATTGAATCGAGTCAGGTACGATTGATTGAGCATACCGAGAAGGAGGAACATGCGGTTAGAGTGCGAAGGAACTGTTGTGTGATCACAAACGTGTGGTGGCAAAGCCAGTCAATTATTATTGGCCAAATATTAGATTTTACTGAAGCCTCGACAGAAAATAATCCGTAATTTTTAAATTACGGGTTATTTTTTGTCGAGGCTTCAGTAAAATCTAATATTTGGCCAACACGCAATCTCTGTAACAAGTGGAGAAAAACATCGGGTTTTCAATGCAATCATATGCAAAAATTACCGGTCTGTTCGCACTAGTGCTGAAAATGCGTCCATGGAAAGAACGGGATTCGACTGTCATAGTCGACATCTTTGCTGCCCTGAGTATGCATGGCGGTGTGCACAATGCGTGTCGGCGCAACCCATTCGCGAGCAAGTGGCCGCAACTCCGTTACCAAGTTGCAGACGAGGCGATACTGGACAGTTGGACTTGGCGGTGATGGCAGGGCTGTATCCGCCGTTTGCCTTGAAGTGCGATCCCAGTCGTCGGTGCAACAACAGCTAGCAAATCTACTCGTCGATGTTGGCACTTCAAGTACGGAGTTGGAGGAATCTCGTGCATCCTTTCTCCAATATTGTCGTGTTCAATCAAGTCGGAAGGAACAACTGTAGCTACGTTTTCAGAACAACATTGTCAAACACCATTGTCATTGCTCTGTGTCATCCCATACCTTCGCTGGAACTTTCTCACACAAAGCGTCTCACGTATTCGTGGGCAAGTGCTTTCCCATCATGACTCACTCGCACGACAACACCACGGCTACAAGCTCTCCTCCTTCATGGCGGGATTTGAAGCTGTCTGGTGGATGCTGAACTCTTGTCCAATCTTGTTATCAGAAAAGAAGCAACACGAAACAGCACAGGGAGCAAGTGAGAAACATGTATTATGTGTTGTGGTGGGGTGGCGGTGGCTAGTGGCAGTAGCATTCGACCATATCGGGTGGTATTGAAGGCCGTGGCTGCACAAGGCAAGAGAAAAAGTTAGATACAGTTTCACAATGCCTACGCATCAATAGCTGCGCGCACGCTTCGTTTCTGTCTCGAGTTGCTCTCGGAGCTTTTGATTGTCTCTCACCAGCGAGGTCATGATTGTTTCGAGATTGATCTTTTGCTGTAGCTGTTCCGTGAGTTGCTGGAATGCATTGTGCGAACAGAATCGGTGCTCGAAGCGTAGACTGCCTGATGTGCAGCACGGGCAGAAACCGATACACGCACACGGAATGGATTCGATGAGGGAGCACTTGTGCATAATCTTCATACCGACCTCTGTCTTGAAGTGCTTTGACCGCAGCTCTGGGATGCTTGCGATGGCTCGACGGGGTCAGCACAAAAATCTCGCCACTGGCGGCCAAGGGCTGATAACTTTGGAGAGAACGGGTTCTTGTCATTGGACTTGTAGAGACGCCACTGTAAAAACGAATCAATCAAGAATTCAGAGTTCCCAACTGATGCTATAGGTTCGGTGTCGTACAAAAGAATGTCGATACCTGGTACTTTCATCAAGACGTCAGCCTACGACGCCTTGGGTTGATGCTCAGACGTTGCTGCTCTGCAACCTCCTTCGTCGTCAGCCATGGAAAAGTGTCATCTGTCGTACGACGCACACAAAGTTTTCCAGGAGACGTACCCTTGGTTTGGTCCACCAGCGCACGCCGCTGAATCTCACGCTCTTGCGGAGAGCTCGGCAGCTCGCTGCCTTCGTGAACAACAGGCCTTGGAGCAAGAGATGGAGATGGAGGTCGCTGTGGCGTCAAATGTTGAATCTCGCGCTCTTGTAGAGAGCTCGGCAGATCGCTGCCTTCCAGAACAATGATTGTAGCGTCATCCCGCTTTGCGGAGTCAATGAACGGAGACGTAAGGGGAATCAACACGAAACGTGGAGATACTCGCTCGACATGAGACCTTGGTTGCTCGACATATAACGGGTTCTGCCAAATAGTGAAAGGTATACTATTCAATAATATACCCAACGACCCTGAACGGGTATACAATTTGGGAGGGTACTATATTAGAGCTCAACTACCAGCTCGTCAAACTCATCGACAAGCTCTTCAAGATCCGCATCGACGTTGTCGATCTGCTCCTGTCCATCGACATTCTGCTCTCGTGCAAGCCACACTTGACGGAAGCGCTCACCGTAGACGTCGTGACGACTAATGTGCCAGTCTTCAAAGTTGTCGGAGAACCCAGCACCGAGAATGGAGTTCTCAACAACAGCTTGTGGGACCGCTTTCCAGGCGCTGTCCACCCAGCGTGCAACCGTCTCAACGGCGGGAGGCTTTGGGTTTCCGTGGCGTGTACTCGACCTGGTCTGATGTTTTCCAGGCGTCGATGACAGGAGAAGTGTGGTCTTTAAACGACTTGTAAATGCCAATATCGCCGGCTTGGAGATACGGTGTCATGCCACCGGGCACCACAACAGACTGAATTTGCTTCTCCTGGCAACGAGCCTTGACCGCCTTCGCAACGTGTGCGCGCATTGAGTCCCAGACGAGTGTTTTGCCTGGGTTTGCGTCAAAGACGCAAGGAAACACCACGTCCAACCACTTCAACAGAAGGCTCGTGTTTACCCACGCCTTCTCTTGAAGTGCTACGTACACGTTGCCAATGCGTCGGAAGTTTCCACCGCCTTTCCCTTTCCAAATCAGCAGTGGGATGAGTTTCTTGCCGGCGGCAGTCACCGCAAGTACGACAGTGATTCGCATTGAAGCGAATCCTGTCGACTTCAACACAACATGCCGAGCACCAAGGATGTCGACGGTATCGTGGCGCGGGTCTTCAAAATACACAGCCGTCTCGTCCATGAGAACGGTACGCATGGGCTCCAGAGTATTGCGTCGACCAGCAAGAAAGATCATATAGCTGATCGCTCGTGAGCGGCCAATGGTATACTAATTGGAACGGTTTACAATTTCTCCGGAGATTCAAGAATGCCCAGAAAAGCTCACTAAAATCAGTAGGGTATACAATCCAGACAGGGACATCAATTTGGCAGAACTCGTTAGTTGCCGATGCCCCCGCAGAACCTCACCCCCCGGGGAGGTTGGTATCTCACAATCATCGTCTTCTAACACGGGGGAGGAACAAAGTAGTGTCCTCAATGAGTGGCGTGTGGTTGGTGCCGCCGTCGGCGTTGCGTTTGAGGCGACCGTCATTGCATTCGTGTGGACAGATTCTGGTGCCGGTGTCGATGGTCTTGAGTCCCCGTGGATGGTGGAATATGAAGTCTCAAATGGGGCTTCCACAGCAGCCATTATATTGACATCCTGATCGAGCCACGAACCGTCCATTGTGCCATCGGAGTCTATCTTGTTTGTGAGAGGCTTCGATTCTTCTTCAGATGTGGCCCCCTTCACACTTTGTGGCTTGGAAAGACCGAGGTTTTTCGATCAAGATGTAAAACCCTGTGAGGTTTACAGTACGAGGTTACAGAATGCTCAGATAGTTACACTCAGTAACCCAGTTCCGTGTTGCCGTTGGCGATCGCGGGATACGCACCACCATGTTAGAGGCTGTGAGGTTGGGTGGGATACGTCGGTATCGATCTGGAACTCAGTGTCAAGTTGCCCAAGTCCCACTTGGACAACAAACGTATCCACGACGTGGTGACCTCTCGGTTGTCTGAGTTGCTGCAACGGACTGCGACGTGCACAAGTTCCACATTGGCTTCCCAGAATTCACAGTGCCGTTGCTGTTGCCGTTGACCAAGTTCACATAGACGTGTCACGTGCCTTGATGGAAGCCTCTGGCTCGAGGTCTTGTGGAAAACGACAAGACGGACAACTTCCTCAAGTCGGAACGAACGAGAGAACTATACTCATCCGGAGTAGAAACGACCAAAGAGCAGGTGCCATCGAACTACAAGCTAAAATGGACATCGTGAATTCTGCGGGTACTTGGCGAGCTTGGCGCACTTTGTCTAAGAAGCTTCTGTCTTTTCAATGCAGAAACTTTGGCACGAATCTTCTCTGGAGGCACCTCATTTGAATCCCAATCTGGAAATGACTTTTTGAATAAACTCAGCGCTTCGAGCGGCATCACATCTTTCCCCAGCACCAATTGCTCCAGGAACTGTGTATAGATTTCAGGCATGGGCGTCTTTGCTCGTTTTCTTGGATCGGGGTTACCTTGGTCGGCCGCTTTTCGCTTCTTCGCACTCGCAAACAGCTTCGATATCTCGGCTCGAATCTCACTTTCACTCGGCAGATTGTATCGATCAGGATACTTTTGTCGTAATTCTTCCAGCATTCGCCCTGCTCCGAGCTTCATTGAGCTAACTGTTGCACCCTGATCGAACATCTCGCGAATGTCTCCTGCGTACATCTGCATATACTTTGCACCGTACATCTTGCCACGACGTGGGCGTCGTGCCCAACCCTATGTAAGCTCAGGCAAAGGATGCGAGTCAAAGTCGACGTCTCGGTGATTCTCCAGCTTCGTGATCTCGTGTGGTAAGTCAGCTGTACTCACAGCACACAAGTCTCCAGTGTTTCGCAACGCGAGAAGGCTTCGTTTCGCGTACGATTTTAGATCACGGTCTCGAGGAGTGTTATCTGTCGTGGAATCGTGAATGGGGACTGAGCTTGCGTACTTCCACTTGCGAACGATTCTGCGCAATTGAGCTTGCCTTACAATGCTGACGTTTGTCACTGTACCAGTGGTGCAGCTTGGGGGGACAGTTTCGTCGTGTGAGTGATCTTTCGACACCTGTGCAGAATCATCATCATCGCTCTCGCTGCTGGCATCGTCGGAATCATTTTCGGTTTCAGCACTGGGAGATGAGTGGTTCGCTCCCACGTCTTCACTGTCGTCGTCGTCAACATCCACTCCAACAACTCCGTCATCGTCAAACACGTCTCCACTTCCATCGTCTTCAACGTCCTGGTTTGGTCCTGGTCGACCCAACACATTGCCAACTCCTGTCAGACGACGAGTACATTCCTTCCTCGAGAAAGACACGTCCAGTAGATCACCAGACCCAATAGATGAGTAGGCAAAAACAGTGAGTTGGAAGTCTGGTCACGTCCTGACAGCTGACGGATTCGCAATATCTCCACTTGGGAAGTGGTAGATGATCTCGTTTGCACGCTCCACAAACTTGGTAAACATTGCTTCAACTTCACTGGTTTGATCCAGAAAATTTGCAACAGCGCTTCGATTATATTCGACCAGCTCTGCCAAACAGTTCGGTAGCCCGCGGTTCGCAGAAAGAGCGAACACGAGCTGGTTTGGTGTCACGCAGTTGTTCTTCTGCTTCACCCAACGTTTGACCTTGCTCCACGCGCGGGCAAAATGAGCATCCAGCATTGATTTGCCATCTTGGGTCTCAGTATGAATGAATCTCTCAACACAAATGCCATGGACAGCTCCAATCACAGGGAGGAGGAGAGCGACTGCTGCATTTTGATATGAAGTATCGCTCTGTACCGTGATACGCTTGATGGCAGGTAGATCACGCTTGATCGACATGATGGCGCCCTCAAGCATCGACAAAACTGCTCCCTTGTCTTGCTTATTGCTACCACTCGATATACGATCGTAGTATAGTCGGGATTCAAGAGTCCTTGGCACCGAAGAACCTGGCTCAAGCACTACCTCCCAATAACGGATTAGGACACCGTGCCAGCTCATACCACGTTTGCCGAAGTGCTCCGATGTCTTATCTCGGTAGTAGATAGGTTCAGCTTTCATCTTGAAATCTACGATGACATGCGCAGAGTCTGCAACCACAAGCGCGTTGGCGACCATTCCGCTGGCGAGAGCTTGAATTGAGTTCTGCTGGTTGATCACACGTAATCTGTGACCCATGAAGAGAATGACCTTGTGGTAGATATCAGCAACGACGGCAGTAGCAGTAGGATCAGCGCCAATTGTGCGCAACTGGGTGCTGACACCAACGAAAAATTTGTGTAGACATACACACTCAAGGCAGTTGGCTTGGCGTTTCGCTTCGCCCTGGGAGGGAGGCGACAGACCGAAATTAATGTCATGTCGAGGGCACGTATTGTTGTTGCCGCTTCTCGCGTGTGAGTATTTGAGCCATGCCATCACTACTTCAGTGTTCCTGTCGTAGCACTCCAGTTGGTCTGGAAGAAGCGCCACAACGATAGCTCGAAGGTGGTCAAGTGCATCGTACACAAGATATCCGGTGGCATAGTCCACAGATGTACGCGCTTGTAGTTCTCCATCCGTCAAGGTCTTGGCAAGTCGGAAGAAGGAAGCACGGGACACCAGCTTCGATGACGCAGTGGTTACTGTTGGTGGCGCAGTGGATGCTGGTGGTGGAGTACTAGATGCTGTTGGCTCCACCTCACCGGAAGGTTGAGTCGAGTGAGCGTCCTTGTACTCTCTGTAGATGAGCTCGATATTCTTCTTTCGCAAAATCGATGGCACACCGTGTTTTGAGCCATCAAGTTGAATGCTTTTCGTACCCCAGGAGAGGTAAGACACGTTCTCAAATGAAAGAATCCAGCGAATAGCCACGTCGACCTTGATCTGATCAAAGCGCTGACGAGACTGCCTTGCATTGTCTAATCTTCCATTGATCTGAAGCACATCCTTGTCAGCTCGGGACTTGGCGTACGTGGTGTGCCCAATCTTCAAAGCCGGGATAGTCTTTGATGCCTCATCAAGTTGCTTCTGCGTGAACGCGCTACACAAGCTGGCTCGAAGAATTCGACGCTCCTGTGATCCCTTTTTGGTCGCAGCCAATGCGGTACCAAGCTGGTCAAGAAGTTTGTTAGCTGACTGGCTCTGCTTCATTGATTCGTAGAACCAATCCAAAGACACTTTGTGTGCCTCTCCGCACACTATACGAGCAATAGATCCCAGCATAGCACGATAGACGGCTGCCACCTTTTCGCAGCGCTTCTGATGATGTGGAGAACTCGCAGTAACCGGGTGCCAGAACGAGGGATCACATCGTTCCTCTATTGATATCAGCTTCTTCGGAACACTACCTTGAATACGTAGAAACGAGACGAGTTCTGCGTAGCTGGTGTTTGCCTGCTGTTGGGGTGTTGAAATTGAAATTGGAATTGGTGGATCAACGTACACAACAGACTGCGCTGCCCGAAGAAGGCGATGTGCGCGTTGAGTCTGGCGCTTGGGTCTACCAGGAGGGTTCCTCTTCTTGGCATGGCGACAGCAAAGGCTGCACTCCATGCATCCTTCGTCAGCACATCTTGGCGCTTCACATGAGCACGTGACCGTTGGCGGCGTCAGCAAAATGACACGTCTTCGACGGACTTGGTTCAACGGCGTTCGAAGAGGAGAGTCAAAGTTGAGACGGACGGCGATGTCTTGCGGGGTAGTCGACAGCTGACGCGAACGACGTAAAGGTGTTTGCAGAGATTGCGTGTTAATAGCCGTCGCCACCCGCTACGCGGGCGGTTTTTCACTGGAGGTCATGGTTGTGGGGAAAACAGAAGTATTCAATCTAGGGAATGGCGTGAGTGTGTCCACTGATCACTGAAAGATTTCCCTGAATTGACAATGTTGGCCGTATTCGCACTGGTCTCGTCCTCACCCACAGAAGTCTCGAAGAGATCTCGCAAATTGCTCTGTGACATGGCGCATCGTGGAGTTGGTCATGCTAAAAACCGTGTCGACGACTCGATCTAGCGTGGTTCTCACCAGTTCCAGCGCCCCACTGGGCAACAAAAACACAGCGAAAAGCCACAAAAACACAGGAAAGACCCCAAAACCTCAGGAAATGCCTTGACACAGGTATCTCTTGTGGTGTAGCACTCGGGAGATAGTCCCCTCCGCTTCAATATGGGACTATCGACAAAAAAGATCGTGAACTCAGGTCATTTTGTGAGTGATTTTAACCGTGAGGAAAACGACTCAGGCAACGCCTGCTTTTGTCAGAAGACATTCGAATGGATAAGATTTGATTTTAGGCCAATCATAAAAAGGTAATTGATGCATGAGAGGAGAAGCGGTTAGGTCTTTTGAAAAATGGTGCTTTGATTGGCTGAATAATCATCGATTCGATTCAAGAACCCTTCCCAAAACGATTCGATTGGGGCCTTCCTCCGTATTTTAACCAATGAAAAGTCCGGATTTGCATGACGGCTTTGGAGGCGACGACATGGCTTCCCGACAAAACGCGCTTACTTGGTTGTAGATTTTCTTGGAGCCCTGCTCTGGCGCGCAAATCACGGGCTTTTGGAGAAACTCATCGACGAGTTGATCGTACATCATCCACGAATAGTTTTTCTCCTTGTGGGTGGTTGACAGTGGCAATGCTCCTCGGGGTGGAGACCACCGCTTGATGTGTGCGCGTTCGCGTCAGTTTGCTTTCGCGTCTTGGCTGAGACTGGGCATTCTATTCGTTTGAAAACATCACCGCCGCAAATACTAGTATCGTCAAAGCACTCTCTGCATCTCTTCTGTCTATTTCTGACCACGTATTCCGATTGATATTTTCTGTGAGCAAACTTGCCAGGGCGACAGAGTGCGTTTCATCCTTTTCAATATTCTGCAGCCCATGTTTAGACGTGCGGATGCAAATAGCAAAACAATCCCGAAACGTGGACGGGAAACTGACGGCTGGTGGGGGATGATGTCGACGTGCCACTTCCAAAGACCCATCGGCGCTGATCGAAGAGCTCATAAGTTCTGATCCAAGACCCAATTCACGCGCATGGAGACAAAGGAAGAAACGACCAAGGATCCGCCTGACTCTCCAAAACAGGCGAAGTCTGATGCCCCGGTTCGGAAGAAGAAGTTGACGAACGCCCAACCAATGCTCCTCGGCTTCGCGCTTGTTGTGCTGATATGTCTCGGGTGGGCCATTTGGCTGATCATTCTTTCAGTGTCGCCTCAGCATACGATCAACTTCATCATGAAGACTGCTGACTTCGATTACGGCACTTTCTGGCATCTGAGTGATGCGTCACCGGTCGTTGTGGGTGTGGGAGTGGCTGGGCTTACGGGTGTCGCGTGTGGGTACATCGCGCTCCTGGTCAAGACTGCAGGGCTTGTGCGTGCAACTGAGCGGAAGCAGTACCGAGCAAAAAGTGGCGATGGCATCACACGATTCCAGGCTAAAGTTGCGAATGCCATGAAGCCTGGAGGAAAAGAAGACCTCGCGAAGGACGTGGCTATCAAAACAGACAGCCTCAGACAGCTGTCCAGGTCGTTCAAGAACCGTGCTAACTCCCTCGCACTGGAAGCTCTTGACCTCGAGAGTACCACACGGCGAAATATTGTACGTGGGCACATTGTTGGATGATAGCACGTTTTGTGTGACTTGGAAACCTATAGCACGCAGTCATTAAAGTGGTTGACTTGCTCATCCAATGCGTCTTCCTCGCTCAGCTCCTTGACGCGGGCATGCCGATCGAACTCATCGGAATCTTTGCGGCTACTGTCTCGCTGAACGCTTTTGTCAGTTGTATCTTTCTTATCCAATCATACGACAACTGCGGAAGAGCTCAGACACTTCTGGACACACTGTACGTGATTTTATTGCGCAGGAAAGCATTCCTCTGTTGATTTTCTGGCTCAAACGCAGTAATTCCATGCCATAGCTTCGACTTCATCGTGAGCGTTGCGTTCCCACTGATCGTCTTAGCCTTTTCACTCTGTTCGTTCACGTTCGATCGTCGTGTGTTCGCAATAAACCAAGAGGTGTTTCCACCAGGATTCTTCGAAGCCAACGCTGCTGTGATCGCCGATCCCGTCGAGGTCAACACTATCCACCAAGCCCTAGACTCGCTTCGCATCGACTCGGTGCTCAAAATCTTCACCCGTGTCGGCACAAATCTCGCCTTGTGCCGCCGGTGCTTTGGCCTGTTCGAGTTACTGGTGAAAAAGCGCGCTGGATTTGCGACACATCCGAACGTCTACCCCAAGAAGCATAGGCTATTCAGCGCCATCTTCTTCTTTTTGACAGTTGCGATCGTTGTGGGCACAGAGGAGAGTGTTCGCACGTCCTCAGCTGCGTGTGCTCCGTTTCCTGAGTGCGTTCAAATATCAAGGCGGTGGATTTGGCGTCACGATGATCCCCAACACTGTCCTTGCAGGACTGTGATCGACCGCAACACCACTATCGCAACGTACGCCGAATGGATGCAACCGATTAATCTTACGGACAGGATTGCGCAGCTCGCAGCATCCGGAGACCTTACAACGATTGATCTTGTGAACCGTGCATTTGAAATTCCTCCTGATTTGAGGCGATGCAAAGGACTCAAACATCTGTGAGCATCGAGAAAATGCCCCAGTTAGTACCGTTGCTAATGATGAATGGCCTCTTCCTCTTCAGATCTCTCTACTATACGCACACGCACACACTTCCCGACTGGTTCGAAGAATTTACAAGCTTGGAGTTTTTGTACGTCTGAGACAGCCATGCATGATTGTAAACTTGACAGAAATGCTATTGTAGGCACATCGAAGGCAAGTCCATGAGCGAGTCCCTGCAATCTTTACCTGACTCCGTCTTCGATCATATGCCCTCGCTGAAGTTCATTCATCTTGCAGTGCATGCACTACCCAAGCTGCCTTCGTTCAAAGGACTCGTTGGATTGCAATCCTTAACCCTCGCCGTGCTTCCAGCAGTTACTAGTCTGCCAAACTTTGATTCGATGCACAAGCTTGAGATGCTCGCAATTCCGGCAAACCCTTCCCTTGAGACCATTCCAGATCTGACAAGGGTACTTCACCTGCGCTCGCTCAGTTCGTCGGACCGTGGGCAATTCTGCTGCAACGGCTTTCTCGGTCCTGATCGCTGCAATCTTAGCCATTCGATGTGTCGCTACAGTGCCTTGAGGGGAGCGCCAGCATTGACGCAGTGTCTTCCTGCTGATCGCGTCGCGACCCCTGCAACTCGCGCCTACTTCGACAAGTTCAAGACGACTGCGTGCTATGGAGAAGCTCTCAAGCCTGGCGAAGACAAGCTCCCGCCTACCCCTGAGGAAATGATCCAGTGCAATGGCACGATGTACCGCGCTTGCATTGTACCAGGTTACAACGGCTCCGCAATGTGCTACAATGCTCGCTGGATGGCTGTGGCGTGCGATCCGAGTCCGTTCGCGATCGAAATGCGACGCAAACAAATCGCGCGGGGCGTGGGCGAGCCGTGCAACAAGGACTACGAGGCCTGGCTCGGGTGCTGAGGGTAAGAATGCTGCATTACGAGCACTCGATCGCAGTAACGTAGGTTTGCATACATTGTACACTGCATGTGGCTTGAATTAGGTTCGAAAGTGCACTGGAATGAAATCATTTTTCTCTTGGAGAGCTCAGGGTAGTTTCGTTTTCAGTAGTTGGCGCGTTTCCAAACGCCGAGCCCGTTGGTATGGAGCAAAGATGGCACTTCATCCAGTCAGTGATGATCTTCAGTGCTCAAATATTCTTCAGGCACGCTATCTCAGTGTGACAGGATTCCACGCCGTGATGGTTTGATGGTTGAGTTGAAGCCAGATATGGTCAAGTCCGTCGTCTTAAGCTAGTTGTCTAGTATTGGTGATATTGCATTGGTGAGCTGTCTAGAAACACAAAACGCCACCGCGTCATGACTACTTTAGAAGTGATGTTACAACCCGTGTTGGCCTGTCTCTGTCCATATCACAACGGTCTCCGATACCGAGCAAGCCCGCCATTGACCACCATGTCGCTGCTGCCGCTGCGCCCGCTGCCCGTGAACGACGCGCCCGCCGGCGGCTTCGTCATCCGCGTTGAGATGCGCTCGACGTCCGCGTCCATCTACGTGCGGCGTCAGGACGACAAGAAAACCTGGTGAGTCATCAGTTGACCCCGTGAGGAGCTCCGCTCACGGCGACTTCGGTTGCGCAGGTCGTGCAAAGTCAATTCAATCCAGGAGATCCTCGCGCCGTCGCAGCAGGCGCGGCAGCTGGACCTCATCGCGGTCGTGGCGTGTCTCTACCACGGTGTGGGCTTCGATTCGTCGGTGGCCGACGCGTTCGCGGGCGGTCCGCTCGAGCTCACGCGGCGAGAAGTCGCATTTTTCCAACCGGAGACCTGGACGGACGACAGCTATCGACTCACGACCCGGATTGCTATCCACGGCGCGGTGGCTGCACCCGTGGCAGCGTCTGTCGCTCCCGCCGACCACGCGACCCACGAGAACGGCAGCGTCGTCGCGGTCCCGATTGCCGAGATTCAAGATGAGGACATCGTGTTCGGCTTCCACTTCTCGCCGTCCTCGGCTTCCATTGACCTCGTCCCGAAGTACATGCCCGATGCGAAGAATATGGCTGAGTGTCTTCAGCTTCTTGGAGCGACGTTCCCGAACTCGTTCTTGAACTGGATGAGCGGCTCGAACAAGGACTTCGTGCGACCGATAAAGGACGGGGTCGTCGTGAAGGGAGGTGCGTTGATAGAGCTGACGCTTGAAATCGTGCATCCCAAGGGACCAGCTTTGTTCGTCGCGTCAGTTGGCGCTGTTATGGTCAAACCTACCAACTCTTGCACACACGAGCATGCACTAGGCAGCACACTATACCACACTGTGATCCAATTTTCTGGAGTGAAAGTCGCGCCAAAAGATCTGATTCAAGTGGCTGTACTCCCCGGATCTGCCTGCGCTCTGGCGGGGACAACTCTATCTCTTCGTGAGCTCTCGCGGATCCACGATTGGATGTGATAGAATATAAGATATTTGTGCTGTGTGTCTTGGCTGCACACAATACAAGGGATGTCTCCAAACTTAACTTCACCCCACTAAGACTTAGCTTCACCCACCCGCCCCCCTCTCCTCCTCCCCCTTTACTTCCTTCCTTGCAGTAGTGTTCTCACCTAATTGCACACGTACTTCCATGTATAGAGCCGCCTTATTCTTCCGCGACACTCTGAGAAAGTATCAAGTTACTTGAGTAGTGCGCTGACATCTCCCGAGCAAAGTACAAAACCTCCATGATGTACGGACGTGTTCCACGAGCATAAGCGACCACGGATCAAACCAGGATCATAGTGATCGCGTGTCGGCAGACCGTTGGACATTCAGGGAGCTTAGATAAGCCTCGCTTGACTTCGTGAACTCGAAGAACATCGCTCGGAATGTCAACTGGTCCAAATCGACTCCACTAGGCGCCGTCGTCCCTTTCCCTGAGGGTGGACAAGAAACGCGACCAGTAGCGACCCGCCAGGCCCAATAATTGAGACGTGACGAGGTAATAAATGGAACAACGATTCGATTTTTTTCTCGCTTCCCGCAAATTCCCTCGCGTGTCTGCGACGCTTCCCCAAGGCTTGGTTTCCTTGCTGCTTGGGCCAAGCAGCAAGGAAACACGCAGCACTGGCGTTCGCCATTAGCGAATGATGCTTCTTGCGAAGAAGAATTCGATGAGCACGATTACCTCTACCTTGATGTCGACAGTGTTGAGCTCGATGGATCGTGCGAGTCTCTAGAGACACGCACATGGAATTCTCCACGCCCGCAAAGAGTTGTGGGTTTCCACGGACGATCATTTCTCAAAACTCATTCCCAATCCGACACCGTTATCAGTTATGCTCAAGCTCATCGCAATCGCACTCTCATTTGGCTGTCTCGTGGCCACGGTGCGAGCTTGGGAAGGCACAGTGACGCTATTCGACGACACCAACTTTCACGGCGGCAACTACATCTTCCATGTGAGCGAAACACAAACGTGCTACAACGTCGACGGCTGCTTCGGGGACCGAGCGAGCTCGATCAAATGGGCCGGCGTGCCGATAGGCGGCAACTTTAGCGACGGCGCCCTAATCTTTTTCTACGAGAAGCCCGACTGCAACAAATTCGCGAGCGGTGACTGGCCCAACGCTTCACGAGGCAAAGTGCGTGGATGGCGAGTAAGCGAGCCGTATCCACCGCAGGACCTTGGCTACGACGGTCTCGACAATATGATCTCATCACTTATGATCTGGGAGTCTTCGGGCACGGCTGAGCGGTATCGAGATGCGTGTTGGCATGGTTGATAAGCGACTTGGAGCACCAAACGCTGTTGATAACAACGGATAAATATGAAAACACAAGATCATATCGAATTGTCACATAGTGCCGCAATCCTCTTTGCACTGTTTCGCTCGTGAAAACCTCGCCGAATTTTCTCACAGACGGCTGGAAGTAAACCACTGTGCAACTATCGAGCCGCTTAAAAACTCCTCATGAGAATAAGCAATCTTCCGTTGTGAATTTGACTGGGCGGCACAAATACTGGATACCTTCGCCTCGACTCGAGCGTAGCGTACTCGACATTGTGTTGTTTGATCGCCACTGTCAAAGTCAGAGCCATGTTCCTCCATTGACCGTAGTGGGATTGATTGGAAAGACTTCTCAAAACGTCATGCTGTCATCGGTACCATTACGACTGTACACACACACCGATGACGCGGTGATAGACGTCTGCAACACTGTGAATACTGAGCTCCATTTGGAGAGAAGCACGAGTTATAGGTCTTTGCTCTTGGTTCAAGATCTTCATATTCACTCGTCAGGTCAGGCTTTGAAATGACCCGGTTACTTTGCTTGGGAGCACCATCAAAATATTTTACTCCGATTTTTACTTGCTGTTGATGTGCATCTCGATCGCACCCATAAATATGCAAGTGGCTTCTCGTGTCTTGGAGGTAGCGTGCCAAGAAACTCGGATGTAGTGAGTTCGTCATTCCTGGAAGCCATTGGGCAGCAAACTCGGGGAAGCTGGGAGGATGCAAATATACTTGTTGAGCCTAGAATAGTTGCGCTTGACAGTGAGAGTTCGAATGAAATCAGTTGGGAGTTGCTATCCCCAACTCTTTGGTTCCTTGCAGACAAGTAAGTCGAGATAATCGAATGTCAGACGGGTAATCGTCTTGACTGTCTCATGTGGAGTAGCGAAACTAACGAGACCGAGAACGAGTCGTATCAGTGGTTCAGTAGACGATTAGGCTAGACAGACAAAGTCCACTCGCATGCGCTGACACAATTCCAGAGGCCCACCGTGAGAAATGTTCTGCGTCACGTTCAACGGTTTCACCGAGGGGAACACCCAGTCTTACTTCAATCATGACACTCAATGAATCTGTAACGACTTCGAATACCATCTGCGTCGCCCAGCTCAAGAAGAGGCGATAGGAAGTCAATCTTGTCTGGGTGAAAGGAAGATCAATCGAAGCGTTTTCGGCGAGGATACCCAGGAAGAGTGTTACCACGCCGATACCAGAATACTCTGCGGCCATTTCAGCGATAACACTAGCTGCGCAGACTCGAAGGTGGAGACGTTTCCAGCTCTGAAAGCCTTCCTCCAATTCCAGGATTCCCTGGCGAATAAGAGTGTCGTCTGCATGAGGATTGCGGACGATAAACTCTTCGGTCGCTTGCTTAAGTTTCCTCCTCTCGATTCTAATGATCACCAGATCGACGCCCACAGACATGACTCGCATCAATATTTCAATCATACTGAGCACCGCGCATGCTATGTGTAGTGGCAAAATCGGCTGGACACACAATAAAGCCATCCGGAGTTGAATCTCAACATGGAATATCGGTGCTGCGACCATGAAGAACACATTTCGAATCCCTTGTACGCGGGTTTTCGTTACGAATACTCTTGCGACGAGTGCGACAGACTTCTTGAGCACAGTGTCACCGACGGTAAAAGTTGCAAAAGGTATAGGTGAGTCGAGACGGAGACGACGGGCTACAGTGATGTACTGAACGGCCACCATAGCTGCAAGGGTCGAAGGAACACTTGTCAGCACAGCACGCCGAACTTTCGATTTTCGAGACCGCGGAGATTTCGTACGCTTGGCTGATGCTGGTGATATAATAGATGCACTTGCTGGGAGCACCTGGACCTGTTTTGACTTGGCGCGTTTTAGGGCGTTCGAAATCAGACGGATGCCGCCAAGCATGAGGAAGATACACATCAATAACGAGTGTGCGTTATATGGAACAAGCGGAACGCCAAGACTAAGCAATCCGGCAGTGGATGCGCCTGCTGCAGCAGTGAACGCGGCGATCGTGCTCCACGAAGCCTGTGCGGTTCTCCACGCACTCCTGCAAACGGACGCATCAGTTAAAGCCAAGGCTGTCGTCTTCGCGCTTCTTTGCGCTCCTCGCACAACGAAAACCGCAAGTGAACATAGCCCTATGAGTCCGAAGAAGATCGAGTACACGACGAGACACACGACAAAGCCCTGCAGCGACTTGTGATCCAAGTGGTTGTTAAACGGATTGCCAAAGCTAAACGCCGTCACGACGAATGCCGCAGCAGCATTGGCGATGATTCCAAGAACCGCCATCTCTCTCATCACGATCTTGGTCGCTCGCCAGCTCGACATTGATGGACTTGCGTCGTGGGCTGGCTCTTCACCCGTGGCGGCAATCGTCTGACGGTCTCAGGAGTCGAACCGAGCTATATTATTGAGGCGTCCCATGGAGAATCTCGTCCTGGCCAACTGGCCGAGCCAAGAATAGCGAGTTGGTCCGCGCTGCTCACGTCGACGACGCTCGACAGACCATCCCACGGACGTCAACGTCTTCCATTTGCCTTCCTCGGTTTCTCGAGCGACTCATTCCTGAAGCTCACTTGCCATATAATTATTCTGATTGGCTGATATTCAACAGCATGCTGATTAAATCTATATGATTGGTCAAAAGTAGCTCGCATTGCGTTGGTTGGTCGGTCTCGTCAGGAGCTCCGTGCCTCCAAGCGACAGAGAACCATTGGCCATGACGACGACGGTGGTCAAGGCGCAGGAGATCGCGCCGGCGGCCTACGCTGTCGGCAACACGAGCGACGTGCGCAAGGAGGACGATCTCACCTACGACCTGGGCAACCTCGCGGCGTTCGACACGCACCCGTTCGCGTACAGCAACGAGAAGGAGCTGCTGCTCCACGCGCGCGACAATGTGCAGCTGCTCGTGAACCGCATCTTCGACCTGCCGCGCGAGATGTCGGACATGGGCCCGCTCGCCAAGCTGCCCGCGCCCGAGCTCGTGATCCCGCGCGAGAAGCCGCTGCCCAAGCCCAAGGTCGAGACCAAGTGGGAAAAGTTCGCCAAGGAGAAGGGCATCGAGAAGAAGAAGAAGAGCCGCAAGGTCTTCGACGAGGCCACGGGCGAATGGGGCCACGCCTGGGGTTACAACCGCGCCAATGACGACCTCAAGGACTGGGCCATGGAGGTCAAGGAAGGCGACATGGAAGACCCGTGGACCAAGAAGAAGCAGGAGAAGCGCGCGCGCGTGCAGAAGAACCTCCAGGCCCACGCCAACAACCTCAAGAACGGCCGCGGCAAGCAGCCCACGGGCAACGCGGCTAAGACGCCTGCAGGTATCCCTGTGGAACTCATGAACACGGACGACACCAAGGCCAAGCAGCGCGGCAAGGAAGGCACGCTGAAGACGCTGCAGAAGGTCCAGTTCTCGACCGCGTCCATGGGCAAGTTCGACAAGATGCGAGAGGGCGAGATGGAGCGAAAGCAAAAGGGCAAGCGCAACAGCTTCCTGCCGCTGACTGGAAAGGAAGACGTCGAGAAGGAGCGAAGCATGAACGCGCTCAAGATGGTGCTCGGCCGTGAGGAGAACGCTGGCAAGAACAAGGGCAAGACGTACGACGACGAGGAAGAGGAAGGCGGACGCAAGGGCAAGAAGGTGGGTTTGTGTAGTTTTGTTGGGTGGTTCGGATTTGAGCTCACTCGTTTTTGTGGTATTTACAGCGCGGACTGAAGGTGAAGCGCGTCACGAAGGGCCAGGCAAACGGCAAGGTCGGCAACAAGAAGCAGCGACGCAAGTAGACTCCACGGCACGCTTTCTCATAGACGTACGGAGTCCAAGTGGGGCTCTTCCTAATATGCAAAATGTGATCATGTATTTTGAACCGACGAGCCGTGAACGGTCGCTCCGTTAGCCGCAGCAGCTTCCGCACCCCACTGCCCATGCAAGCATCATCATTCAAGCGCTCCATCTCTGCCCATAGTCCTCGCGACTTACTCGGCTGGTTGATGGTCTGCTGGTTGCGGATGCGGCCCATCGGACGCCGTGGGCCGGCGCCGCCGCCACTCCCACTCGAGCTGCCGTAGCCTCGTGCTGCGCCATCGCGTCGGATCGTCGATGGGTCCTACGCATCGTGAACACGCTCTCAGTCCATAGCCGTGAAAAGCGGTGTCAATGTGTCTCTGTACCGAAAAGAGAGACGTGACGCTTCGCGATCGTCAGACACACACAAGTCGTCAGGCAACTCTCCGTGCGCAGAGCCGCGGACTCGATGGACTCACAAGACGCCGACGAAGTTGACGACGCCCCAGAAGACGTCGGCGACGATGCTCACGCGCCAGAGCGAGCGCTTGGCCACGACGTCGCCGCCCGTGACGTAGGTCATGATAGTCAGCTTCTGAGCAGCTCCTGCCGGTTTAGAATGGAGGAAAAACCTACTTTTCGAGGTGCAACAGGTACTCGTGGATGCTTCCTGGTCGCCAACAAAAGGCCGAGTGCGATCTTGAAGAGACGCGAGAGAAAAGATCTCGGCCGATTGACTCAGCATGCGAGCCACTGCGCAGCAACTCTACCCGCCGGAGCCGCCCGTGACGTTCGCTCCGCCCACGCGCCGCGTCGAGGCCCAGCAGCTCTACCCGCCGGAGCCGCCGCTCAGCTTCCCGCCGGCGCGCGATGAGCTCGCCGACCAAACGTATCCGCCGGAGCCGCCGCCGACATTCCCACCTCAGAACGAGTTGACAGAAGAAGACTCAGGACATTGGGCACTTCCTCCTGCGCGGATGGATGCAAAGATAGCACACAGCGACATGCTTGGTGTTGTGAGTAGCGCAGATGTGACGGACCCGACGGCACTACAGGCCACTGGAGTCAGAGGACTGCGGGCGGAGGCAGAGGCTCTGACACAAAGTGATCTGTCGGAACTTAGTGTCGGCCATGTGAAGGTCGCTCGAGCGATGGATTTGTCGGAGTTGTACCTGGCAGGAGCTGTGCTGCTCGTGGTCGTTGGCGTGATGCTGCGAGCGGTAGTTGGGAAACGAGATAAAGCGAGCGATCCGGCAGATCGACGGGTCGCATTTAGCGCCTCGTACGAACCGTTCCTAGGGTAACTGCAAATGGATTTGTCCACAAGAGATGTCGATGAATGGAGGTAGGCCGCATCCGCTGGTGATACATTTTTGATTCATGATCGATAGACCTTCTTGGTCTTATCTCTACTCCGTCTCAACATCATTTTGCTATCAAAACATTGCTCTTTCACCCACTTGCAATCAACTCATTGGCCCTTGAGACAACGAAACATGGTATGCTCACCCTATCTGGAACTTCCCAACAACAATTGTATTGACATACGCTGGATTGTCGAGCGGTTTCAATCGATGGATCCGCAGAACCAGTCATGGAGCGGATGTCGCACGGTTCAGCGAGCGACTATCGAGTGCACCATTGAAGCGATACCGAGGGATCTGCTTGAGCTTCGATTCGAATCTCCTACTCACCATCCTCATTGGTATCGTTGGTAGTGTATAATTCGACAAGGCACTCATATCCAGCCAACGCACAACAGCTATATAAAGATGACTCGGCTGGGTGCGTGCGACCTCGTCGATCCAGTTCCGCGCTTGTCGTCCACAAGCATGCCCAAGGACGACGACTACATAGATGCGAAGACGCTATGCGATGATCTTGAAGGAGGTTCCCTTCGCGCTGGTGGCCGCCCAGACATCTGGAGTCGTGACTACGTCGGGGTCTTGATCCAATATGTGGGTGTTGGAATCGTCTACGGCACGTTGCCTGCCACAGTGTACCCCGTGCTACAACAATATCTCAACATGGAAGGAACACAGATCGTGTCGGCGAGCGTGTTGTTGAACCTGCCATGGTCGTTCAAGGTTGTGTACGGAGTAGTATCCGATTGCTTCCCCATCTTTGGGTATCGTCGCCGCCCATTCATGCTCATTGGCTGGACAGTGTGCTGCCTCATGTTGCTCGTTATGGCATGCACAAAGATTGGCAGGCCGTACTACCTCGTCAGAGCTCTTCACAACAAGAAGCCCTCTCTGTATACAGAGGAAGACTGGAAGAATATCAACCATGCAGCACCAGACAAAGGTGGAGAGCTCATAATCCTGATGATGCTAGCGGCTGTAGGCTACGTCGGTGCGGACGTAGCTGCTGATGGTGTCGTCGTAGAGCTCGCTCAACGCGAGCCAGAGGCCGTGCGCGGCACGACGCAGACGACGATCTACATGGTGCGCACGATCTTCGTCACGGTGGCACAGCTCCTGACAGGATTTTTGTTCAATGGAAAAGACTACGGTGGTGACTTCGACTTTTCGCTGTCATTTCCTCAGCTCATGCTCATCCTTACGATCTGCACAGCCCCAGTGATCCCTTCGACTTGGTTCTTCATCAAGGAAAAGAAGCACCCTGGCGTCAATGTGAAAACCTACTTCGCTGACTTCTGGGAACTGCTTCAATCCCGTGCCATGTACCAGATCATCGCGTACAAGTTCTTCTCCGGTATCTTCGAGAAGCTCTCAACCACCTGCAGTTCGCCGATGGCATCGTTCTGGGCTGGAGTCGAGCCAATCAACGACACGATTTCAGGCGTCATTGGCAGTACGATATTTGCTGTAGTGCTGTGGGCCACGATGAAGTACGGCCTCCACTGGAACTGGCGTTACATGCATGCCATCACTGTTGTCGGAGTTGTCACTGTCGACTCGATTGCGACATTTCTGACGACCTGGGGCGTCGTACGCAGCCAGTGGTTCTGGCTTGGCCCTCCCATCCTGGAGAACTTACCGTCAGGCGTTGGCTTCATCGTGGCCACGTATGTCGTGGTCGAGCTCGCCGGAGAGGGCAATGAAGGTGCAGTTTACGGTCTCCTGACGACAGTGTCGAATCTTTCCGCCACGTTTGCGAGCACGATCACCAAGAATGTCGACGCCGCCTTCAAGGTCAGCTCGGCAGACATCGCCGAGGACACACACGAAGTCCGCACGCATGTCACGTGTGTGCTGCTGATCATGTACCTGTCGAACCTCTTCGGACTCGTGTTCCTACCGATGCTTCCTCCTCAGAAGAAGGAGACCCAGGAGCTCAAGGCCAAGGGCGGCAAGAGCGTCTACATCGGGGCGCTCACTGTCTTCTACCTCGTGTTTGCGCTTTGCTGGGCTGTCATGGTGAACATCATGTCCATTTACCCAAGCACCAAGTGCCTCAAGATCGTCGGTGGGAAGGGCTGCAAGAAGCCCTGACTGACGGCGGCGTGCTGGGTTCAAAATTTGAACCCAAGCCGATCGACCTCTAATAACCGATCTAGGCTACTTCAACCCATCAACACTTCACATACCACATACAAATCGTACCTCCATAAAAATATACGTTCTGAGCTTCTAGCTGGACGGTCTCACTTCCCATCGTGTCCTCATGGCAGCACGACGTGGTCTGGTCTTTGAGGTGCGCGGCGACTCTGTGCGCCTCGCAGTGGCGTCAAGCTACGGCGACGAGTCGCATCTGCTTCGCGATCTGGTTGGACGCTCGTATCATCCACTAGATTTTCCTGCTTTCTGGCACGACCTCCGAACTGAGCTCACAGTCGCGGACGCCGTGCGTATCGTTCAGGAATTCTTTGAGAACGGCCACATCGCCGACCAAGACGAACTCGAAGACACACTCGCGTGCCTGATGGTTGGGCTGAAACGGTACGCCGAGTGCCGAGAAGAATGGGATCTCGAACGGACCACCGTGGTCGTTCCAGCTTGGTTTGGCGATAATCTGCGTTCTCTTGTCTCTTCAAGCTGCGATCGCGCTCGCTTCGAGAACTCAAGGCTGCTCAACAATGCATCAGCCGCTCTCTTTGCAAACGATGTGCACAAGAATTATGAAAGGACCAACAAGATCTGCCGTGCGCTGCTTGTGGACATCCGAAAAACGGTAGTCTCCGCCGCGATTGTTGAGATTGAAGATGAAATATTCGAAGTGATGGGAACGAGTCGCGCAACAGTTGGTGTCAGTTTGGATCGAGTCGCTCAGGCTGTTAGCGAGGCGTTCGAGACTACCCGCATTTATGGAAGCGATGTGAATGCGGTCGTTATTGTCGGAGAAAGTGACGAGATAGTGTACGAAGAAGCCATCAAATTCATGGATGTGCTGTTTCCTGACGCAAGGTTGTACGACGCACAACCACGTGAGGAGGCCTCTGTCATCGGTGGCATGCGCATATTATCGTATCAGCTGAATTCCTCCTCCTCTTCCATTGAGTGCACGATGTGCTTTCCCATGAACACACTGAGTATTGGGATTGAGGAGACATCTCACGGCATCTTCACGCCAATTTTGCTTCGGAATAGTTTTCTACCGACACGCAAGACAATTTACGTACGTACTTTCGCAGATCGCGAGAACGAAAGCGTTTCATTGCGCTTCTATGAAGGTGAGAGACCCTTTGTCCGAGACAACCGACTGACTGGTGAGCTTCGAGTAGCCGGCCTTCGTCCAGGAGTGAACACCATCTCCGTTTGTGTCGACATGGATTTAAATGATAACGTAACAATCACGGCACGCATTGTCGACGGAGGGGAAGATCATGATGAAAACCGATTAAGCTTTCTCCGCTTGGGATTGTCGGCTGGAGAATTGTACACGCTTGTCAGCGGACTGCGAGGTGAGGACGCAGACGAGGCTGACGAAGTCCGACGACAAGAAATTTGGTCACGAGGATGCTCCACTTCGCTTGTGCATCTGGCGTCGCAAATTATAGGCAAACCAACGCCTGCGGAAACCTACGAGCCTGGCGAGATTTTGGTTGTCCGCCAACGACTAAGTTCTATCCTCAGCGAAACAGCACACAAACGTTTGAGCAGCGATTTGAAGAATATCATGGACGCCATTATTTGGTCCGACTTCGATGTGAGCGCAGTCCAAAGTCACGTTCACGATGTTTTTCTGGAGAGACTAAAAGACGACATCATGTTTGATCTGGCACGTTGCTCATGCTGCGCAATGCGAACTTAGATATATATATATATATATATATATCACAACAGGAACGAAAGCCTAGATTCTCTGTCTCCAAACCACTCCGCATCAATAGACAAAGAGACGATCTTGGGTTGCCATTAAAGCTTGGTGATCGAGATGTACGATCCCGCCGAGTACACATACCCCGACGCTTTGTACTCGACACAGAGCTCCTCATCAGCGTTAACCTTGACAATTTTCTGCAGCGGACTTGAAACGTAGGTCCCGTTTGGGGAATAACCAGCGCATGTTGCAAGGATTTTTCCACATTTCGTTAGTGCATAGACGGTGTCGTTCGAAGAACGAGAGTGGACAATGCAGATGCTGACGGCGTACAGACCTGCCAAGCTGAGCTGGATTCGTCCGTCAGGATGTATCCTGATGTTTTTGTAGTCCGAGCAAACATCCGTCATCCACGGGACCGATCGGTGCGGGATATTCTGACTTTCAGCAGTGAGGATTGCGTGGACGCATACAGGTTTCATCCGTAACTCGATCTGGTGTTCGAGCTCTTTCACACGCTCCGCAAGACCATTGACCTTTTCCTCAAATGAAACGTTACTGGTGATGAGCTTTGTCTGGAGAACCGCCCTGTCCGTTTGGAGAAGGTCCTCAACGTCGCGCAAACGGGCACCAAGAATATCGACTCGTTCGAGTGGCACCTGGGTCAACGAGAAGATATAGTCGACAGTCAGCGTGTGAGATCCCCATGAAAGAGGCACGCTCAATTTCAGGGTGCGAACGCCCCCCTTCGCTTCGACAGATAGACTGTGGTGGTAATTGCTGGACTCGTCATCGTTCTCCAGACAAGCTGCAAATCGCTACTCCACATGGAGAGGTTGTTTTAGTCTTTCAAAGAAGTAATGAGCTCTTCGCGGCGTCTTACCGCAGCGTAATCGTCCGCACTTGCTTTCGGGATCGCGTTATCGCTCGTCACAAATTCCTTGAGTTCCAACGATGAAGTCTGCCTACAAAAAAAGGAAAAAAGAGATGAGTGAGAGTAGTTCAATGCTAAACCCATGCATGTGTAATGAACCATTGCTGCTTTGACTCGCGATTTTCGATCCAAATCACGACGTTGTTCTCGTTGGTTACGCACACCTCGAAGCGGAAGGGACAGAGCTTCTCGAGAAGAGTGAATAGCGTGTTGCCTGTGAAGGTTTGCGGCATCGGATTTTTCCAGAGACTTGAGTTGATTAGAGGAGATTTTGGAATGGCATGCGGGAGGCTCTCGAGATCAATGGCGTGAGTACATCTCATCAACCGGAGAAGATTGTTGAAATGGGGATATCCTCAGGATGTTTTGTCGTCGAGCCTGAATTCCTCGAGATGGAATCGAGAAAGAATAAAAAGGAAGAACAAATCAGCGCATTGGTGAAAATCACTGGAAAAAGCCGACTTGATTAGTAAATAATCAAGTATCCTGAGGATATGAAGCCTCTCACGTAAAGTTTAGGTGAGAGGCTTCATATCCTCAGGATACGTTGGCCCCAAAAGGTTTCAAATCCGAAGGGACCCGACAAGCGTTACGAAAGTCTGGAAAAAGGTGTGCAATGAAGCGAAACAGCACACCTTACACACCTGAGTGGATCCATCGCTCCTCAGGACTGCCGGTTCAGACTCGCAACGTTAATGGCTCACCGCCTGATGGGATTATGGGCGTCTCCGTTTTCACTGCAGTGATTCCCCATGAAGGTTTTGTACACGCGTTCATGAAGCCAAAAGGTCCATGGGTATCACTTCACCATCAAATTGATGTGAGGATATTGTGAAGGTCGAACGGTTGACTTGAGAAGTCGGGTCTATTGACATGTTCACAAGATCTCGTTGCCGGCTCTTCGATGGTAGAGCTACCTGAGAGATTTGCGAGCTTGGCTGCCTTCAGGCAGAGCCGGTTTGCACGGGCACATGGCCAGTGCGTTCTCTTCTCAGCCTCAAGGGGAGCAGAAGGAAGCGCGCGGCTTACATGCCGACAAGGTGGCCTCTTTATTACACTGGGATCATGGATGTGGTGCCAGCGGCTATGTGCGTTGCTGCACTCCAGAAAACTGAGTCATCTCTTGATGAGTGCAGCCCGGCACCACCAGATCCCGGGTTACGCGAGAACCGCCTTCGATAAAGAGGACGTGGACTCACTGGGTCAATAAGAGGACGTGAGGCGCGTCGCTTACTGTGTCAAGACTTTGTTGGGTGGCACTGCAGCGCCGGAGGGAACGCAGATCGTTTGCCGCACGCTTTCGACAGGGTTGTGCTCTATGGCCATCGTCACGGGCTTTCCACTGCGTCAATCCCTGCGGTTGAAGTTGCGAATCACTCCTGACGTCATTCGCATCTTTGCAACAAGTTCATAACGTACTGCAGCAGATTATGAGCGCAAATCGGGTACCTTAGCTTTTTGGCCATAACTTTGCACGGGTGGTAGAGATTTTGGCAGTTAAACCATGCCCGGATAGCTGAAATAAGCGGCTAGAACGTGATGATATCCAAACCCTTCGTGAAGCAGGTTGGTTGCCACACCTGCCCTCGAAAGTCGAAAATTCGGCTATTTCCGACATCAGTTTATGGCGGGGCCACTAATCGCACGGAAGACCACTATTTGAAGCATTATGTGATAGACGGGACAAAAAACAGTGGGAACAAACGAAAGATATATTGTTTCAGTAACTACAGGGTTGTGGGGTCAGCTTGAAGTCCCCCACCAGGCATGAGCTTAGCCGTCGGAAGCTTCGAGGTCGTCGTTTGTCAGCAGGCGGCGCTTGACGTCGACTGTCTTGCGCTGGCGCGGCTTGGCATCCATCTCTGCTACAGCCGCCTCGAAATCCTCCTGAGTCCACATCTTCCTCTGGCGCTTGGACTCGAAGCAATGTGTAGCTCTGGGTGGAATGCGCCATAAACTGCTGCCACAAAAATCACGCCAATCATTGATACCTATTCAGGAATAATTGATGCTGATTGGCTAATCTCACTTTTTGCGCTCATAAATTGACGTCGCTCATAATCTGCTGCGGTACGTTACGCAGTATTTTAGTACAACGTACAGTACAGGGCATTCAACTCGGTGATGCATGCCGCTGAGAAGGCACTCGAACCGGATGCCTCACCGGTACAGTTGGTCATGTCTCAGTCTCCGACTCGATTGCTCACAACCAGTGGATCTGTGTCTTGCATGCGCTGTCTCATGGATTAGTTGCTTGGTTATCGACTGTTTGAAACACAGTAAACTAGTGTTTCCATCGATCGCACCGTCTCGTCGTATGTAGACGAGAAGAGTGACAGGCGATGCCATAGTCAACGCTCAAGGCGGTGCTAAACGTCTTAGCGTCACTAGCGATGTTTAGACGGCAGCTGCCAAGACAGGTCACGTCCGATACGCTGCATCATTGAGCTGTCTATGTGCGTTTCTGTTTTGCCCGGCCCACGTGGTTTGTGCAAGCAAGTGGATCTCTCATATCGTAGCTCTCATTTCAAGTTTGGACTTGAGTAGTCATGAAGAGTTTCAAGCATTACCTCTTCACCAAGGAGGATGCCTTCGCGTCCTTCAGCATCTTCTGCGGCGCCTTCGGTATCGGCACGCTCGGTATGCCGGCGAACTTTGCACGCGCCAGCCCGCTGTACGCTCTGATCGCCATGGCGTTCATGGGCTTCGCCAATGTCTACGCGTCTGTAGTCGTCTCTAAGACGCTGCTGCATTCACCAAGATCCGTCAAGACATTCGGCGATCTCGGCGAGTGGGTCGCCGGACGCTTTGGCCGCTACTTGGTCGTGACGGCCCAGATGCTCGTGTGCTTGCTCACGGCAGCGGCCTTCCTCGTGCTTGGAGGCAACCTGCTGAGCTCGCTTTTCCCCCAGGCTTACAGCCAGGCCTTTTGGATCGCCTTTATGGCACTCATGGTGCTTCCTGTCTCGCTTACCCCGACGATGAAGGAAGGAGCGATCACCGCTCTGGTCGGCTGTATTGCAACGGTGATCGCAGATGTGTTCGGCGTTGGCATCTTACTTCAGGCCATGGACGGCCATCCGTCGGTACCAACACCAAACGTATCGCTCGAACAAGTCGCAACGACATTCGGTAATCTGGCGCTCGCATACGGTGGTGCCATTGTGATTCCGACCGTACAACGCCAGCACAAGCAACCCGACCGCGTGCCTCAGGTCGTCTGCATCACGCTGACGCTCGTGACCGTGCTCTTCGTCGCGCTCGCGGCCACGGGTTACTCAGCTGTGGGTTGCCAAATCTCCGGTAACTTGCTCTACAGCGTCTTCCCGGACAAGGACGGCTACTCATCCATCGGCTTCAAATCCAACTACGGCGCGGCGACCATTGCGTATCTCTTCATGCAGCTGCACATCACGATCGCGTTCGCTGTCTTCCTTCACCCAGCGTTCTATATTCTCGAGCGTCTCGTACTAGGTATGCATCGTCCACGAGATGAAGCGTTCGAGGCATTGCCATATCAGTCAGGCGAGACTCCTCAGGAGACGCAGAAGAGATCGACGACCTGGAGCGTCGCATCAAGCAAAGCTCCCGATGGCACGGAGATGGAAAACGACGAGAGCGACGTTGAGCTCGCCGAGTACAAAGGTGCAGGCGCTGTGTTCAAGTATGTTCTGTTGCGCCTTGCGCTCATCGTGTGCCTCGTGATCGTCGCTGTCGTACTCCGGAAGAAATTCGTGGACCTCTCTGATTTCATCGGCGCATTCTGCAACACCATCCTCTGTATCCTCATCCCGATTGCGTTCCACCTCAAGAAGAATGGATCCACGCTGCCCATGTGGGAGCGTGTTGTGGCCGTGCTGACGTTCGTTATCTGTGCTGGTTTGGGCGGATACGTCACCTACAAGAGCGGAAAGGCCCTGATCGTGACCGAAGACCCGGGCGTCAAATTCCCCTTCTGCAAGCCGGTCCACCAGAACGAGTTGTACTACCTTAAACCGTGATGAACGTAAAAAGCGGCTGACTTTCGCATTGAACGATAGAATAGACTCCTGTCGAACTGGGAGGATGTCGAACAAATTGTCTCTTAAATCCAATACCACAGCAGAAAATACTCTACTTGTGGCAGTTGGAGATTATCCAAAGTATGGCACAGGATACGATGCAGAAAAGCAAGATCACCCGCAGATCATCCAAAATGCAGCCAGGCAATGACGAGAGGATTTCGCACGATCGGGGAATTGACCCTGCATTTATATCGATGGACGCTCTGGTCGAATTCCATTTGCGCGAGAAGAAGGCTTCCGTGAAGAGAAAAGCTGAAGCTGCGGGTACAGAGAACTCAGTGGACACTCCAACTCAGCTTCAGTTGGAAACAGAGGAGCTCAAGGCAGTTCATGGCAAATACATGGACTCAGTCGAGCGAGGCCTCAACAGAATGCGAAAGAGACGTTTCTGACATGCGTCTTTCAAGATTGCATGCTGGAGTGCCCGAGTTTTCCTTCAGACTTCCAGATAGTTTTGTATTGAGGGAAAACCTTGTGCCCGACCAACTTTGTGAGTCGGGCAAACTTAGCACAACACACCTCATCAAGATATTGCTCAAATTAACTGTGCTTCTTGAAGAAGCGTTTCAGACAAGGCATTGATGTTTTTCCGATTTATTCTCGGTATGCGCACTGCAACAATTAAGCAGGTTTGAGCACAAAAGTAATTCTCACAAATGGATTCTACGAGATTCTTCGGCCTCCTTACACGAGAAGCTTCTTTGTGTACGATTCTAGTCGTTGTGAATCGGCTTCTTGGGTGTGGAGACCGTCTAGACGAAAACTAGAGCTCCAGTGCCTGTTTCTCGGCCTCAAAGGAAATCGACTCCGCCTTACAGGGTAGGAAGGCTTGTGTAGTTTCGTTCCATTTTGGGATGCCGATTACGCGATCGCCTGCATCGATCTGTTGGAGGATGGTATAGCAACGCGGGTGGCCAGTCGCGCAAAAGTTCTTCCGGAAGACAGGGTCATAGTCTTCAACTCCACCAAGACACTGGCGCTTGTGCACACACAAAATCATCTCCATCTGGTCACGTGCCGCTGAATCAGTGTAGCCAGCAAGCTTGGCCGACTCATAAATGGCGATTGTCCATCGACGCATTTTGGTATCAAATTCATTGGGAGCTCGCGTAGTTGGCTTCAGAACGGTGGATGTACCACGCTCATCGGCCAGTAGCTTCACAGTCGCGGCGTTGATCGTGTTGGAGTCTTTGCAGTTAGTGTACATGTTAGTCAGAGCACCTTGCAATGCGTACGTGTAGCTGTACACCCCCAGGTCCTTCGCGTCGACATAGTCAGAGAATCGACCAGGTAGGTCTTTAAAGAACGCGTACAACGTGTTTGTGGGGTTCGTGCGAACATCGACCCACTGCTGGCTTGTACTGAGCGTGTTCATGGTAATCGTGTCAGTATTGAGAAACGTTCCGCTCGAACGTCGTGGACAACTGTTCCAGAACCTTTCATCGCTACCTTTCTGGTTAGCTGACAGTAGCGCATTCTCGTCTCCGAGCTGGCACTTCACGTAAATGGTCTGTAGTGCGTCAATGAAGCCGTGGTGCGTGTAGAAAATTGGGTCAGCTGGTGATTGGAGCCACGTCATGACACCGCCTAAAGCACTGTGAACCATATCTGAGCAGTAGCGTCAGGGAGAGCACGCTAGATAAACCATCCTTAGAAGAAAGCAACGTACTGTGGACCCCGCGCTCGATAGACGTTGCATAATCCAGCCAATTGTCGTAGGTGAACATCTGTTGGTAGACAGACGTGAAGAAGGCCTCAGCTGGGTACGGTCTTCTGTAGGCTAAACCCCGCACCATGCACCGAGCGCAAGTTCTCGTGCTCCCGCAAAAGCTCGATAGCATCGACCCGGTCGCGCAGACGCCGCCCCATGTCCGAGGGATCGTGACGTTGAGAACGGTGACGCTGTACGTGGTGGAAGAACCGATTGAAGACCCACCAAAGTCTCGGTAAATCGGAGAACAGTTCTCGATTGTTGAACACACACCACTTGCCATGCGTGCTGTTGCCGACAAATGGTCCCAGTAGGGGATCGTCACGCACTTGTAGTCATCGCCGAGACTGCGGAGCATGTTCTCGTAGCCGAGCAAGAACATTCGGTGCCAGTACATAAACACGCACGTCTGGTGGGCCTCAAGCTCCGACCAGTACTCCGTGTGGAGCTCCACAAACTTGAGATGGTAGCCTTTCTGCATGGCGAGCTTGACGGCGTTGATGTACCGAGTCTTCTCCGCGTCCGAAAGGAGTTCCCATGGTTTACGGACACGCGGCTCCGTGCAGGCTGTTCCAGCGGGCTGCGCTGCAATGGCCGGCAAGGCACCAAGCAGCAGCAATAGCAAGGTTGCTATCTTCGACATGACGGCGGAAAATCCAAAGTGTGTATTGGTTGCTGCTTTGAGAACCAAATCCTTCGACATTCGACTCCTTGAAGGATCGCGACCTTTCACGTCTGACAAGATACGGATACCGGTTTCCAACACCGGTAGTGGATCTTGAAGAGACTCAAGTGCCTTCTCGGTTCGCTCGGGTGCATTGTCTCTCTTTGACTGTCTCTAAAGGATGATGAGACGGTACTGCGTTGCGATTCTTCTGCTTCCACTCTTAATGGCACTGGAGCGCTGGACTCCGGCTGGCTGAGCCCAGCGCTAGCTGGGCTCAGCCAGCAGGAACCTCATGCTCTACCGTTCGACGCCGCAGGTCATGGGACGCATATGACGCCAACGAGAAGGCTCGCTACTTGTCGGCAATCAAGCTAGCAATAAAACAAGGCTACCACCAGAAATTCGTCGAGTTACACACGGAGTATTGGTCCGAGCTCGAGGCTCACCAAACGTACGTTTTCATCTACTGGCACCGCATGTTCCTGCTCGGCTATGAGAATATGCTCAGTGTTCCTCACAATACCAGTATGTATTGATTGGGTTATTTTTTTCGACCCAATCAATTATTGCCCAATATCAATACTTTCTCCAATATCCGTGCATTAACGTGGAGTTCAGTCTCTGCGTGCCTTCTTCTTCCCGTTCTCGTTGTAAGTAATCGCATCCTTTTAGAGAGCTTCAGCAACAGTTTACACACCGCACGGATCGTCAATATATACTTGAGAAGTAGGGGCTTCTTGAGCGTTGCGGGATACAAGCGGTATCGTCGCTCTCTCAAGATAAGGCCAGCCGAGAAAAGAGGCATTCAACCTCGTTACATCCACTGCAGATTGGTATGTGCCGAAGTATTCGTGTTTGCAACTGACTCGCACTCGCCCGCGAACGACATGCCCACATCCTCGTCATTGCTGCCGATCTCAACACTTTTTAATCTCCTCAAGCTAATGGCTTCGGCTGCAGTGAGGCTCTCCTCAACTCCTCGCAACACATTAACGATGCTGCTCTCGAAGTCGGGTGACTTGAAAACAGTCTTTCCAGGCCCTCAGATAGTTCGAGCTGCTTAGTCTTCGCAGCTGGAAATTTGGACATGAAGCTGTCAAAGAGAGCTTGAATGTCCGACATTGTTGGTGTCAATTTGGCATTCTTCGAAGTCCTGTGGTTGACTGAGTCATCACCCTCGCAATCTTTGCCAGTCGTTACAACCTCCCAATCATGAACAGGGCAGGCTTGTAGGCGGTCGGTGATACAGTGGTCTGTATTCCTTTAACTTTGGCAAAGGGATCGATTGAGCAACTCAGGGTGGTGAGCCTCCCACCGCCACTAACATGAGAATGGAGTCTCCCATCGATTCAAACTGATCGGCACGAACTGATAACAACGGGGACACAGATCGGGTGGTTGGTGGACACCATGTTCGTCTCCGGCGGTGACGATTCCTGAACGGCGTTATTTGGGGGTATTGAAGCTGGCCCCAATAAATTATTTCAGCTAGATTTATTGATAATATTGGTAATCCAATATATTGTTGAGGAACACTGAATATGCTGCGCAGCCTCGGAGACGGTTATAAGTGCGTCACGATTCCGTACTGGGACCATCTGTCAGCAACCGCTCGGCGTGTGAGCCAAAAGTGCTACTCACTCGAGACGTGCGCGCCGATCGTCCTGGACTTCGGCGGTTCGACCACTGGAACAGACACAAGTCTCTGGATCTATGACACCCTGATCCCAGACGATGAAACGACCAAGTGTATCACGGCCCCACTCTTCTCCGACTTCTGCGCCAATAACTCCACAACCACGCAGTTTCTCTCAGACGTCTTCAGTCTACGTCTGTCTTCTACGCCGCCCAAGATCTGGGACCTAGCAACGCTTCACCGGAGCCGCAATCAAGAACTCGGCGCCGCGGCGGACCCGTTCCCAGTTCTACAAGCTGTGTGGCAGCAGCTCGTACTTGAGACGCTGGTGTTCCTTGCTACGTGGAGGTCTAAGCAATCATATGGGGATAACCCCTGGACTTTTGACAATGCTGCGGTTCTTCACGACGCCTCTTGTCATCGGGTCTTGAAGACGCTCAACTTCAGGTTCATGGCGGACCGCAACCGACCAGAGTGGCACGCGGCGCTAGTTGGCGACCTCAGAACTGTCTTCCGCAGTTCCCTCGAGTTTCCCCCGCCGGTACAGCTACAAGACCGCGCGATGCATCTCCTATTTTTCGACGGAGGCTCCCGTGGAAACCCAGGCCCAGGTGGGGCTGGGGCAGTACTGGTTCGAGCCGCTCCCCACTCAGGCGCGGCAGAGATCATCTGGAGTGCTGCGACCAGTCTCGCGTAACCACGAATGACAAACAATCAAGCTGAATATCAAGGCCTGCTTGTTGGGCTCCGCAAGGCTCATTCGCTTGGTCTTTCCTCTCTCCAAGTAATCGGTGACAGTGCCCTCGTTTTGCGTCAGCTGCGGGAACACAGACCACCGCGCAACTCAAAACTTCTGGTCAGCTATAACCGCGCCGGTCAGCTCGCAGATCGCCTTGGCATCCAGAGGTGGATCCATCAAGAAGCTCGTGCACATAACCGGATGGCTGATGCAAAGGCTAACCTGGTCATGGACTCACGACACAGTGCCCAAGTCAGCCACCCTACGAACCGCGAAGGTCATACTGATCTTCCCGCCCTGCAAGCCAATGACCTACGTCCGTGGTGGCCAATAACAGGCCTGCCCGTTGACCCCCTCTAGGTCGATACCCGCTAAGCTCCCAGCTATTAGGATTCACATAGTTGAACTCAATAGACTCCACCTGCATCATCATCATCATCATCATCTGCGCCAATAACACGCAGTGTGCACGGTGCGTCTTGCGGGGGCCAATGAGCAGCACACCATATCCTGCCGAGGCCTACTTCGCGTCGGTCACACAGCAGCTCTTCCGCTACTCTTCATGGCAGCTTGTGACCACATCTATCGAGCGTGGCATTCATAGTACGTAATAAACCCTACGCTTAGTGGATCCGTGCGTTGGAAGCACTCACGCATCTAAACATATCCTCAGATACAGTCCACGGCGCTGTTGGGGGGATCATGGACTGGTTCCAATCGCCATTCGACCCCCTCTTTTACTCATATCACGCGCTGATCAATCTGCTGCAAACCATCCATTTCAAGTGCAAGAATCGAGGCGAGGTCATTCTGTCGAGATCGAAGAAGGGGTCCGACTCGCGATTCTGAGCCAATTGCGCGCGAAGAAGCGCTGAGAAGTTCCAATCGTCGGATGTTATCACTATGAATACGCGTGACTTCTGGGGCAACAAATGGATCAGCGTACGATCCAACCCGAGTAATATCCTGAGTCAAAGATCGAATGTATATTGAGAAAGAAACTATGAAAAATCGTGAGTGATCCAGTCGAAAAGTTCGAGCGTGACTGTCGTCGTCCAAAATAGTTTGGCCAGCTGTCTACCACGCAAGATTGCGCACTACTGTGTTCACCTGTCCTGCAGGCTGGCGGCGCGCGTAGGCCTTGATTGACTCACTGTAGGTCCACGTGAGCATACCCGACCCGACGGCAATGAGCCAGGGAACATAGTCAACAGGGGCAGCGCCCATAATGTCCTGAAGTCCTGGCACGTACACGAAGATGACGAGCAAGCAGACCTCAACAATCGTACCGTAAATCATTGTCGCATTGCTGAAGATGCCGTGGCGGAAGAGCGAAACGCGACGAGTCTTGCACATCCAGACGTGGAAGAACTGGCAGAAAACGAGGCCGATGTAGCACGCAGCGCAAGCCTTGCGGTAGATCACAACCTGAGCATCTGCGTCAAAGCATCGGCCATTCGAGTTGCAGATTCTCGGCGAATCATCCTGCCAGTAGTCGTCACCAGTCATGTAAATATCTGAGAGTGAAAAATCGTGGCGCCAGTACACCGACGCGTAGGCGAGTAATGAGCCGATGACGTTGATCATCCCAGCGACGACGTAAGCGTAAATAAGTAGCGGTGGAGACATAAGCGGTCCTTTGCGAGGTTTCGAGGCGGGCGCTGCATGATCGTACTCTCGGCGGGCTCGTAGGCGAGTGAGATGGCAGGACCGAGTTCGGTTCCTAGGTCAACGCTGAGAATCTGGAGTGAGGAGAGTCCTGCAGGCATACCAAACGCCAGGTTGATTGCCACCGGCGCAATCTCAGGCCACAGGAGCGTGAGCGTGTACGCGATGGTCTTTTTGAGGTTGTCGAAGATGACACGTCCTTGCTCAATGCCGCGTACGATTGAGGAAAAATTATCGTCCATGAGCACGATGTCCGATGCTTCGCGTGCAACATCGCTTCCGTTCTTGCCCATGGCGACTCCGACGTCAGCTTGTTTCAATGCCGGAGCGTCGTTCACTCCGTCGCCAGTCACGCAGACGCACTCACCGATTGATTGACTCATCTGAACGATCTGGAGCTTATGTTGCGGCGTCGTGCGAGCAAATACCACGGCATTCTTGCGAAGGATCTTGGTGAACTGTTCCGGAGAAAGATGGTCAATTACTGCGCCGTGGACGACAGCAGAGTCGTATCTTTCCCAGCCAGCTGAGTTGATAAATTCCTTGTCACTGGCTGGTGGAGTGAGCAACTCGAGTGGCCTAGCCGAACTGTCAAGCAATTTTATCTCACGTGCAATTGCCTGTGCTGTCAGAGGATGGTCACCAGTGACCATGAACACCTTCACGCCGGCCTCTTTGCACTTTCTAATGGCCTCTGGGACGTCGTCACGAGGAGGATCCATGATCGCGATCATGCCAACAAAGCACAAGTCATTTTGAGGGAAGTTCTTGGCCTCGGCCGAGAACGCCGTGTCGTCCTCTGGTGAGAAGCGACGAGAAGCGATGGCGATGACACGACGCCCATTGCTGCCAAAGAGCTCGTACGCCTTGGAAAAGTCGCTACGAAAACTGTCATCCAGCGTTGCCTCTTCACCATTCATCGTGACATACGTCGAGCACTTGGTGATGATCACCTCTGGCGCACCTTTGATGAACACATCAAATGATTTGCGACTAGTTCGATGGCCTGGTGCTGGAACCACGACTAGTTGCCACTTATTTGTCGAGTTGAATGGGATTTCAAAAACCAATGGGAACTCTTTCCGCGTGGTCTCAGCCGAGGACTGCAACTCTGCGAAGTGCAGGAGGGCGATATCTGAGGGGTTCCCCTGATACTTACGGTTGCTCACAAACTCGCGTCGAGAACTGTAAGAAGCCGCGAGGTCCCCGGGCTTTTGAGCTGGCAAACGACTTCCGTCTCCCTTTCGGGCTACCGCAGTGCGTAGAACACTGGGTGCCATTGCGATGTTGTTAGTATCCGCAGGATCGGGTGTCGAGCGGTTGCAGAGCGTGGCGCCACGGAAAAGGAGTGCGCGAGCGGAGCTACCGGCAAGATAATCAACGCTCTCATCTGTGTCGATCACATAGCTGTCCATGGCTGACTGTCGTTGGAAGTCGCGACCGGTCCACGTATCGGTCACGGTCATGACGATCTTGGTGAGCGTGCCTGTCTTGTCGGTCGCAACGAGGGTGATGGATCCGAGCGTCTCAACACAGTCCAAGCGCTTCACAAAAATGCTGTGAACTGCCATGCGCTTGGCTGTGATCGTGAGCAGGGAGGTTACGGTGGCAGGAAGACCTTGCGGCACGTTGGCAACGATGATCACGAGGAAACCGTTGATGAATGTGTTTAGGACGTCGTGGCCCTTCTTGCGTGCGACGCCGATTGCGAAGAGCACGCTGGCCATCGAGATGGCGAGTGCCGAGATGAAGCGTACGAAAGTCTTAACTTCGCGCTGCATGTTGGTCTCACGCTGCGTCGTCGAGCTAGCAAGCTTCGCGATGCGACCAATCACGGTACAGTCACCGATGCTGAGCACAAGGCCAAGTGCCGAGCCGTCAAAGCACAATGAGCCGTTGAATGCGACGTTCTTGCACTCGAGCGGGGCAAGACTGTCTTCCATTTTCTTAGCCGTCAGGGACACGAGCTCCGATTCGCCTGTGAGGGACGAGTTTTCAACCTTGAGATTGCTGCAATGCAAAATACGGAGGTCTGCAGGCACCTTGTCCCCGTTGTGAATCCAGACGAGGTCACCAACAACGAGCTCCTCGGCGGGGATGAGCTGGCTTGTGCCATCACGAATAACAGTGCACTTTTGCGGTAGCATGTTCTTGAATGAGTCCATGACCTTGCTAGTCGATCGTTGCTGGAGAAAAGTCATCGTGCACGTACAAAAGACGATCGCAAAAAGCACCAGAACCAGGTACAAGTTGAGCGTGACCGAGGTGTCGAGCAAGTACGTGATCAAACTTAAGATCCCGGCGACGTTCAGCAGTACCATGAAGAGGTCGAGGAACTGGCGGAGGAATAGAATGTAGTCCGGAATACGCTCGGGTGGCGAGAGGCGATTAAACCCGTATTTCGTACGAAGTGACGGGATTGAATCAGACCCAAGCCCACGACTCTTTTCTATGTCTCCAACTGCAATTCCACTGTCTCCGAGCTACTGAGCAACCTCGTCAACATCGTCATAAGCTTGCCAGTAACGACTATTGTCGCTTTGCGTCCCGCCAGCCTCGGCAGAGACTACTTTGTCTGAAGCTGCTTGATTCCCCATCTCAACCCGAACAGAGTGAGGGTTAGCCGGAGCTTCCCTCATCGACGCCCCCATTGCTTGTGAACGAGAGTGCTGCTGTCCTTGATCTTCCTGGAACTTGGCCAACACCGAGCAAAATCGGAAGTGAGTACTTCAGAGTGGCTTGCAAATGCCAAAACTCAGCTCGCATCCCTGGAGTGCCCTGTCTCAAGGCGGAAAGATCGCACTAGGATTGTTCAATGCCGGCTGTGCTGTGACGGGGGAGCCTGGTATCACCATCAGTGCGCTTGCGTTGGTCACGTATCTAAAAATGGCGGTAAGCAGCGATGCCGCTGTGGACAAAGGGTATCCACGTTTAAACCGATATCCCTGAGCCGGGCTCCCTAGTCTATATATATATGGGGGTGGCTCAAGCTGGCTAGCGACACTGGGATCCTCTGTAAAGTAGTATTCGTCTACATGAATTCTACAACTGATGTCCGAGGAAGTGCACGTTCGAAGTACTTAATGCATCGATTAGTACTTCATGCAGGGAGAACAATTCTGGGCTCATGGTTCGGGGATGATGATGATGATGATAAAGTCTATTGAGCTCAACTCGTGAATCCTCATTTGGTTCGGGGATGCAAAGCAATAGACAGCCGCAGTCCTCGTTTGTTGTAGGAAGAGAACTGTCGGCTCAACAATGTGCGGTCCACAATCCCATATTGCTACAAATACGCGTCAAAGTAGCCCACGGTGCTCAATCTCATGATGACCTTTGGAGTTGCCAAAACCTTTGTCCAAGACTGCCGAGGTTTATCGAACTTTTATCTTACTTCAACTTCAGTATCGCACAACAACATTTGGCTGTCCGCGCAATCCACACCCGCACAAGCACCCAAGTCAACTACCCCACCTCTGGCACAGGTCACATTGACATTCACACCATGTGAGACAATGACCTGCGTACGCGGTGGTCCCACACGACCGCCGCCGCATTGAGTTGAAACAGGCACTTCATCAAGCCCCCTTCAAGCTATTCGGATTTACAAACAGGTCAATCCGCTTGGATCATCATCACGACTTCAGAATTGCACGAGCATGCTTGATAGCCGACGTCAACAGTCCTTAGTGGTACTTATACTGATTTCGCTTTGTGGGTTTCCGAGGAAGCGCAGCGAACGCGGAAATGGTGGTTTCCGGGATGTGAGAGAAACGACTCCGCCAACGGCTACACGATCTCCGCCGGCACCACCTCAGCTGCTTCCTCCCCAACTCCAAGAATAACTCGCGCTCGCTGAAAACCACCCTCCACATCCCTGGGCTGGCCTCTACGAGCCTTCGCTCGACTCACCGGGCGATTCCTCTCGCTCCGACTCTCCGAGTCCGGCATAATCTATGAATGGACTGCTCATTTGCCCCATGATCGTTTCTCGATGAAGGACGGAAACAGTCCACCGAATTTCCAGAGCATGTATTCGCCCAACAGACTCGTCCTCGGCATTACCTTGAATATCTTCTGTTAGAGCATTTCCACCAGTAAAGTGAAAAATCCGACAAATTTGAGGGCCAATTCGCTCGGCCAAAAGCCAAAATAGGAGTGTTCCCGCAACAGTCTAGGGTTAAAATAGAATCGCCATGTCTCGCGCATGTTTTGTCCAATGACGATCTGCCAACGTCCCAGAGCCCTGTCCCAGCTCGGTGGAATCCCACCAGATCTAGTGGGATTTCACCCGGCCAGTGGAATCTAGTCAGGATTTAACCAGACTGGTGCAAACTCTGAAAAGTTAAATTTCGACCAAATTTCACTTTTATCTCAGGTTTAACCCGACTGGTGGAGATGCTCTTAGAGCATCTCCACACGAGTTGAACTCGCCGTGTTGCGGCGAGAGAAAGCGGCGAGAGAACGAATAGATTGATGGATAGCCAGAATATGCGGGTCCAACTAAATCCTATCAAACTCGACCGGAACGACCATAGAATAGTCCAGTGGCTTGGCCACTGTCACGAGGAGATCCTTGGAAAATACCGCTTCATAATTCCGGTCTGGTTGAAAACCACTACCCCTGTCTATTTTTACTGCGTGCAGCGAGTGGCACCGCTGCCATTGCCCGACCACCAGAAAGGATTCCAATCCCCAAGAAAGACGACGGACAAGAAATCGTTCTACGAAATCACAACCTCTGTAAAATCATTACCCGTTGGATTGATTGCCAAAGCATGAGGTCTATTGGTCTTTAGTACCCGTCAAAATAAATCCCTTTGTGATATCAATGTGTATTGTACTTCACAGTAACATGGGTATCCAAGCTGATCTTGAAGAGTCGCGCGTGATTCCTCCAGCATTGATGCGACCTTCGCTTCACTGGCGACCCCGCGACCAGGATCTTTCCTCCCGTGGAACACCGACCTTTCACTGCTATTCGCGATCTTTTCCAGCGACCTCGAAAGCCCTCATTCCAGCTTTTCCTTCGCCACGAGATCAAAACCATTGAAGCCCGAACAAGATGAAGCTCTTGTCCCTGCTCGTTGCCGTCGGGTACGTGAACTTATCAAGCCTCGCGGATGCTGCACAACCTGCTGGCACAGCGTGCACGCAGCCTCGTATCCGAAAGCCCTGGGAGGCGTACTCGCAGGCGGAGAAGACCACGTACCTGAACGCCATCAAACTCGCTATGCAGCAAGGGTACCACCAGAAGTTCGTCGAGCTCCACACCGAGACGACATCCGAAGCTGAGGCCCACCGCAACTGCATGTTCATGTATTGGCACCGCATGTTCCTTCTCGGCTACGAGAACATGCTGCGTAGTCTTGGTGATGAGTACAAGTGTGTGACGCTGCCGTACTGGGACCACTTGTCTGCGACTGCACGAGCCGCGAGCAAGAAGTGCATCTATATACAGGACTGCTCTCCAATCTACAACGATTTCGGTGGCTCGACTGTCGGCGTCGATCGCAACATGCGCATCTACGATACGACAATCACGGACACACCCAGCACCAAGTGCGTCACGCAACCTCCAGTCTCCAGCTTTTGCGGCAACGTTACGGCGAGTGTCCCCAAGGCTTGCTGCATTTTACGCGGCCCCGTATCCCGCACGCGGTATCCAGCCGAAGCGACTTTTGCGTCCGTGTATCAGCAGGTTTTCACGTACTCGGATTGGCCAGGCTTCGCTACATCGGTCGAGCGCGGTGTTCACAGTACGTGGCTTCGTATCTTTCGGGATTTGTGGCATCTCTCCTGACTAATTGTTTGCTATTTGAAAATATTAGACATGGTACATAGCGTCCTTGGTGGCATTATGACGTACTTCCAGTCTCCTATCGATCCCGTCTTCTACACGCACCACGGCGTGATCGATCTCCTTCAGGCTATTTATCTCAAGTGCCAGCTCGGTGACGAGACAACCGTGCTCACATCGGACCAGAAGGGTAGCGACCCTCGAGTGTGGAATAACTGCCCGCGCCGCAGTGGCGTCCCCTACACGAACGCCGACACGGTCACGATGATGACGCGAGACTATAGTGGCAAGTGGGTCCATGTGCGCAACAACCCCAACAACATCCTCTACTCGTTTTTCAAGGACTTACCGGCCAAGTTTTCTGATTACGTGGACGCCAAGGATCTTGGAGTGTACAGCTATACGTATCAAATGCAGGGCGCCTTGGGCAACATGTACCGCAACTGCAAGGCCTCCAACACGATATCGGCCGCTGTGCTGTTGGACGACGAAGACCTTGGACGGAACCACCAAACCGGTAAAGAGCTACTACCCATCATCGACGGCCCGACAGCCACAGACACAAGATTCCGCCTATGGACCATCGCCGTGTACGAGTCGGCCAAGCTTGCAGGATACACGGACGAGGCAGCTCGTGACCAGATGGAGCTCATGCTCTGCGTTCACAGCGACGAGTGCCTCGGCGGCGTCATCGATTACGACGAGACCTTCCGCGCCAACTTCGGTGCGACAGGCCACCCGCGGTGCTTCACGCTTTTGAATCAGCTGCAATGTGGAAAGAAAATCATCGGTGTGCCCGAGTGGCATGACATCTCGAGCAAATTCCTCCCGTGTCCTTACCCCAAGCGCGACAAGAACGGCAAGCTCCACCACCACCGTGCTGATGACGATGGTAACGGCGACGACGATGACGACGACGTAGTCTACGGGGACAGCGCTGATCAGAAACAGGCGTTCGAATTTCTTAGCGCCAGCGCTGTTGATCGAAAGTGAGAACGACAAAGTGGGTCATGTCTTTCGTAATGCATATGCATGAACTGTTATTATACTGCCAATTTTAAAGAATACCTAGGCCATGACGCTAATAGCATGTGCCGGAGACTGGCATGGAAGAACCGGTGCGAGATCTTTCTCCATCCAGGCACACCGATCATAAGTTGGTCGTCGTTCACGAGCTGTAGGAGCGTATAGCAGCGTGGTGGCCCATCACACCAAAGTTTTTGCGGAAGGTCTCACTGTAGTCCGCGACACCCCCGTAGCACTCGTGCTTGAGCGTACAGAGAATGAGCTCCATCTGCTCTTGAGCAGCGTCTGGCTCGTAGCCGACGATGGGAGCGGCTTCGTAAATGGCAATTGACCAGTACCGCATCCTCTTGCCACTCTCCGAGTAACCCTTGATCACAGGGCGTGGCCTTGTGACCTGACGAGTTTGTTTCGTTCTCCTCGGTCGCTTCAACCTCACTATCCTCCAGTAGTAGAGCCGCTTTCATTGTCATCGAAGCTTCGCAGGCCGAGTAAAGTGTCGCGAGTCCGCCTTGGCGCTCGTACGAGTAGCTGTAGAGATCGAGATCCTTGGTGTCCACGTAGTCCACGTAGCTGCCTGGCAGGTCTTTGAAGAATGGAAACAATAATTTCCCGAATGTAGCCATTTTGCGATGCGATGCGAGACGCCGCATCCGTTTCAACTCCCACACCACGTCCCACTTACCAGAACTTGGTACGAACGGACACAATCCAGCTGCGCGGTGGATAAACTCACTACCCACTTCTGATGGATCTCGGGTTTCCAAACCTTGGAATGATCATGACTCACAGAAGAGCCGCAGCGTCTCATCCGCTCTTGCGCCAACTTTGTGAGCATCTCCCCATTCCACCACTCATTTCCGATCATCTTCACTGCCACCAAACTGTTGGGGATGCAGCCACTCGAGACACCAGATGTTCTCGTTGTCGCTCTGTCCAGGCCGACCTCGAATCGATCATCGTCGACGTGCACGTTTACAACAATCACAGATGAAACGGCGGTCCCAGGATGTATCCTGTCAAGTAACCTTGGTCAGCGAGTGCTTTCTGCGTCCGTAGTGGCGCCGCTTGTGCTCGTGCTCCTATTGTACTCCCCTAACGATGCAACGAGTATGGTCTGCTCCGTGCTGCTATCTGCGTGTGCATACGAGTTTAGCTGGATCGTCTATCGCATTCAGTGGCGATTTGTCACCCTGACCGATAGCTCTAACGCTCTACTTCCCGGCGGTACCGTCCAGCGATTCAACGATTTTTTCGTGTACAAGACAGAGAATCATGCAGCAGAAACAAGCCAAAGCGAGGAAGAAATCCGAGACGCGCTGAATCTGGACCATTGCGCGATCTCAAGTTTTGCGGATCACTACTTTGGGGGCATCAGGGTTGCCGCTGCGATCGCAGTCGCCATCCCACTGGCGCTCTCGCTAATCTTCCAGGGATGCCTACTCACCATGCCTGAGGAGTTCCGGGATACCGAGTTCTATCAGTACCACTGGCGATATTCTCTCGTGACCGACTTTGTGTGCGCCATGCTTGCGCTGCACACGCCAGACTGGCGATTCGCGTTTGTCGTCTTTGTTGAGAAGATCATCTTCTCCCTGCTCACAGCCCATTCAAGCATGTGCCCGATCAATCAGCTTACTTGCGGGCGGTCTTTAACCGCCTCTGACTTGTGCGCCACCGGATTGATCGTGTTGATCGTGTTCCACATGGCGCTGCGTGAGAAGGCAGTGACGACATTTATTCGCGTTGTGTTGGACGCTCTTGGTTTCATCTACCTCATCGGGACCATGTCAGTACTAGTTGGCTTCCTTGACGACGGCAACCGCAGCTTGTACCGCAAGTTGCTCATCTTGCTGCTCTGTGTTGTTTGGGCGGCCGACTCTGGGGCCTATTTCGTCGGGAAACTGCTGGAGCGCATGGGCTTTTCGGGCTACCACGCTATCGCGCCCCATATATCCAAGAACAAAGATTACGAAGGCACTCTCGCAGCCGTGGTATTTGGTGTGGCTGCGCTGTTTATCGTCGCGTCGCTCATCGACATCCCGGGAACCGACCGCGAGAAGGCGGTGATCGTGGCGCTCGCTGTCGTCGTCGGCCGCATGGGCGACCTCTTCGAAAGTCTCCTCAAGCGCGCAGCCGGCATCAAACACTCGGGAAGGCTGATTCCCGGCCACGGCGGCGTGCTCGACCGCGTCGACGCGTTGCTCTTCGCTGCACTGGTCTTTGGACGCTACTACGCCATGCTCATCTTGTGAGCAGGCCCCAACATGGCTACATCTCAGCGGGACGGTATCAGTTAGTGTTGGATATCTGAGTCCGTTACAAACCTCTCATCGGTTCTTATCTCTCTCCGCGCGCTCTGGTGTCCGAGTCGCGCGTGGTGCGCGCGCACCAACGTTGGAATGCGCGTCGTTGGCGTGCCGAGTGTTGGTTTGTTGGCTTCAACGCCCATCTCGCCAATGTCGGCGTCTCCTTGCGATTGGCTCGCTCGCGTCAGCCATCCCGCCGCGCCGCGTGGGCGTTGGCGCCAACATCCGCGCCGACGTTCCAACGCTCCAACGTTCCAACTCCAACTCGCCAACAACACGCATTCTGGAATCCGAGCTCCCCACACCAATGCAGCCACCCGCCTCGTCTACGCCAACGACGTCGCCCTCGCGCAAGCGCCGCCGCGCGCCGCCCGCCAAGCTCGACGCGCCACCGTCTCGCCGCCTGCGCCTGCGCCTGCGCGTGGACGCCAGCGCGCGCATCTGGGCCGGTCGCTGCGGCTGCAACGCGCCGCGCTGCATGGCCGACGACTTCGAGTTCTCGTCCGACACGGGCGTCAGCGACGAGAGCGACCAGGAAGACGGCGACGACGGCGATCCGCTCGACGGCGAGCGCGCCAAGAGACCCCCGCAGGACCCAGCGGACCTCGTGCCCATGATGCTCCATCTCATGCTCATGATGTGTGAGAGAGAGCTCTGCTGTACTTCCTTCACGACGGGTTTGGTCGTCACCATCGGGCCGCGCGCCTCGCTGCATTTGTGAAATGCGCCCATGCGGGTGTTCTTAGGTTTCCCGAGGACTTTGGCGGTTTTCTTCCTCCTCGCCTTATGCGCGATGCCCTTTTGCTAGCGTTCGTTGTTCAGATAAATAATGCTACGTTGTTCATATGTTGTGGCGTTTGCTATATTTGAAGTCTCTTCCGCGTGGAAAATTTGGATCGGATATGGTCTCTTCGTGACGTCGGCGCTGGCATCGTCAGTCAGGAGCCCAAGGCTCGCTACTCTGCTTCGTGAGCTCAATAGCACGCGAGATTAGTTCGGAACGAAGCGAGATGCAGAGCAAGACGTCGCCCAGCGCGCAGCCGTCGCCACCCGCTATCGCCAAGCCTGGGACAAGCCCCATTCACACGCCTGCGGTGAATGACATCGGCGACGGCAGCACGGCTTACAAGGCTGAGACCAAGGAGCCCAGTGACTTCGAGGACCTCGAAGGACGAGGGTACCTGCGTCGAGGCGAATCTGAGCTTGACACGTCAATTGGCCCCGACGTCAATTGCTGAATGCTTTTCTTATTCTGGGTACTCATACAAATCACTGGTTATTTCGGTATCTACCGGTATGTGCAGTTCGACATCTTCAAGATGAAGATGTCGAACTGCATGGATATTACCAGGCCTCTTAAGAATAGGAATGGTTACACGAGAAAGTGCAATTTTCCTAATCAGAATTCCTACTTCGAAATTGCCTCGGATTGGCTCGGATTCATGGTGAAGATGGCTTGGAGGTATGATAACTTGGGCATAATGCGGTCTCAATGGGCAACACAGCGACCGCTCTATTAATAGTTTGTAGCTGTGGCTCTCACGCGCTGCGTGGCAAGGCAGTGTGTGACTTTGCGGTTCAGGAATCCTCGCCACGAACATGGCTGCGCAGAGTGGTCGGAAGTCGGCCTCAAAGCAGCGACGCCAGAAACCTGTGGCGGCCAACACACGCGTGAAAGTAGGTGAACAGAGGAGTGTCAACCATGTTCTCGTTCAGACGAAAATCGAAAAGCCACAGCAACTAGCTCGTCGCGACCAGTGGTTCCCGAAGTACGAGTTCGAGCTTGGACTCCGCCCCAGCGCAACATGCCCCCCTATACATGTCGTTCAAGAAGCCACCTGCAAGTTCTGTGAATCCTTCGGTCGCGAAAAGAAGGCGTCAGAGCCACAATTACAGTTTATGGAGCCGTTCTCGACCGAGTTGCGAAACAAGAAGACAGTGAGGAAAACCACAAACATCAAGGTCTTCAAGAAGTTCCGTACAGACAACATCAAGGCTCATCACCAAGAGCAGCACCCTACCAGATTTGCCGAGTTCATCGCGCTACCTCTCGATCAAGAGATCCGGCGAAAATTTTTCCGCAAGGCTGTGCTCGAGCTCGACGGAGAGTGGCAGGTCACGATTCATGGAGGCATCTACGACATTATCGAGCGCCTGTTGAGCAACAACACCAGTGACGGGTTCCAGTCCATCGATAGTGACGTCGGGGTGCCGGAGCTCGACCGCGAGCTCATTGAGCTGGACAGTGGCGATCGCGTTTTGATCATCGAAGATCGTCGCCAGTTCAACACGGTCCTCCGGTGCCTCAACACAATCACTAGCTTCCGAGCCATCGTGCAGATGTTCGTGATTTTTGGGCAAGCGCACGGTACTGCGAAGTTGGGAAGGCCCTCAGAGTTAACCGTCGGGCGTGATGTGCGGCGTGTCGTTGCACTCAACTTGCAGGCAATTCGCGTTATCCTCAAATCAGCTTGGGGATTCGCCATCCTCGTTGACGGATCGACACATAATGCCCAAGGCTACCTCGATGTGCGTCTGTCGTTTGCAGTGAAGCACGAGCTGCACAATCTCCATCTCTTGGCGATTCCAATGGGAGAACGCTCTCACACAGCTTCCAACTACGCTGATCTCGTCAGAGAAACGTTAGAGAACAGGTTCTGCGCCGAGAGTTCTCCCATGCAGTGATAGATCTGGATGTGGTCGTGGTTACCCAGACATCGAAGCTCTGTGATGAGGGAACGACAGAATACGTGTTTTTTTCTGGTTAGTGTGCTTTTCGTTGATGTTCTGACACTTCTTTAAAGTGGTACTGATTAAAATCAGTACCACTTTAAAGAAGTGTAAATAATACAGCTTTGTAAGGCAATTGATTTGAAAATCAATTAGGGGGTTTCAGAGTTGCGATTTTTCACCAGAAATCTTTGCGAGGAATCACACCAGAAATCACTCGAGAAACCGACTCTTTTGTTTCAGTTGGAAGAGCAAGAAAATCGTGAACTAGAGACACACCAAAAGTTGACTCCCCTCCATCGGCTCCAATTCTCTATAAATCCATGGATCACTTTTGGACAGACCGCTCAGCAACGTCATTCTCCGCGAACCCAGACAAACAGAAGCAACCAGCAACGCCGTCTTGCCGCCAACGCGCGAGGCACACGGCAAGGTCGGGCTCGGAGACAGGGACTGCTGATCTGATAAGTACGAGGCGTGCGCCATGCTGCTAACGCCATCAATCGCTTCGGTTGCCGCCGAGATGACGTTTGTTTGCTTGGGGAGGGCGATCTGCAAGGGTTGCGAAAGGAAACCACTCGGATAATTTATATAACTACCAAATTCGATCGATCATTTTGAGGAGGAAAGAGAGTAACTTCTCGCTGGCAAGAAATCGCGTTCAAGAAAAGCACCTCCCGAGGTGCTTTTCTTGGAGTCTTTTCTTGCAAGAAATGATGCGAAAAACATGCTGTCAAAATCCAACTCTGAAACCCCCTATTGCTTTACAAAGCTGTATTATTTCTGATGCTGAATGCTTTTCTAATTCTGGGTACTCATACAAATCACTGGTTATTTCGGTATCTACCGGTATGTATAGTTCGACATCTTCAACTAGGCCTGTCAACGTTAAGACCCTTAACTCGCACCAACATCAACTAACGTCAACGTTACAGTTGCAGTAAATAACTAACGGAAATGACCGATTACAATCCGGTCTTCTAAATATTAGTACCAGGAAATTTTCAGAGAACGGACTCTTTTCGGGAATCGGTCTTTTATTCCTCCTCATGAAGAATGCTGATTTCATCTAGGCAGTCATCAAGCTCCTCCATGTTGAACACGTCGGTGTCATCGACGACTGCATCTGCCTCCCACGCGGCCACGAACTTATGGCCATAGACATCGTGGCGTGCAATGTGCCAGTCGTAAATGTTGTCGGAGAATCCTGCAGCAGCAATAGAGTTAGCAACCGTGGTTGAAACCACTCGTCGGTGAGAATCGTGAGATTTGTTCGGCGACGGAGAGAGAGCTCAAACCGGGCCATAAAGTTCGCAAGCCAATGCGTGGATGCGGAAAATGGCTTGGGGCTTTCGTCGTTCACGTGCAGCGAGACGTAGATGGCTTGGGCCATGTCCATGATCCATGCGTGTGTCACCTTCTCCTTCCGGAGTCTCTTCGAAATTATTTCGCCATAGAGGATGGCCTCCATATCAAGAGAGATGGGCTTGCGCCCCCCACCAGAAAGACGTTTCTGGTGCGGCTTTGCAGCCAAGATCTCATCCCGGTTACGCCACCACTTTCGGATTGCCGCGCCGTCCACGTCGAGACCGAGCTTGCGAAAATGTGCCTCTGCTCGCGAGGGCTTGTTGTCGCCTTCCTCCTGGATCCACACGATGACTTCTTGCTTGCGCCATATTGGGATGGCTTGGCGTCGCTCCGTCGGCATGTTCGAGAATGCGCCAGCATAGATTCTGTAGTTGCCGCACTAAATAATAGCCGGTCTTGTATTTTTGAATAGTGACTGGCGAAAACGCTGCCCGGACTCTAATAGGGACGGGTCTTTTAATCGGTCATTTCCGTTACAAGAGCTACACAACGACAATGAAATATTTCTTGAAAACTAGTCACAATTTCGACGAAATATTTCATTTTTGTCCATAAATTGCATGACAGTGTCTCCGACGGCATGAGGGTTTTCTGAAACACCTCACCTTTTCACGGCACCATGCTTTATTCAAGTCAAAAGTTAAGCTGTCGCTGGGAAACATCAACGACTGCCCCTAACATAACTGTAACGTTTACAGTTGGTGCCTAACGTTGACAGGTCTATCTTCAACATAACCAGTATCATCGGTATCGGATAGATATGTAATATCCATGCTTTTTTGTCTATATAGATAAATATATTTTGTACTAAATCACCCAAATGGGTTCTGTCAGATACCCAACGTTGGGTTGCACCGTTTGATTGGCTGAAATATGAATAGGGAGAACGTCCCTCACTCGCAGAAAGCAATCGGAAACATGGTGACGCTGGTGTGCGCGCTCGTCGGTGTGAAGGGATCTGCGTTCTCCATCGACATCGATGCGAGCGAGTCTGTGGATGACTTGAAGAAAGCGATTCAGAAGGCGAAGGAGAAGACGATCACATGCGATCCTGTTAGACTCTATGTTTAATACAGTTTTATACAAGTGCAATTCGGTAAAGGCCTCGGTCAGACTGGATGGATGATTTCCAAAAGTGGGTGAGAATGCCACTGAGGAAGAAAAGAACAAGGTAGAGCTGCTCAAGTTGATGACGAAGGAGCAAGAGTGGTACCTTCGGGACATGCTGAACCAAACGCTGCCCGAAACCTACCGAAGCCAACTGTCAGTGTCTGTGAACGTGGAGAAATTGCCCGTTCTATGGACACAGCTCGAGAGCTATTACGGCCAGAGCGGGGCACGCGGCATGGTGGATTTGCTCCAAGAGTTTGAGGCCGTGTTGGCTTCAGACTTTGCGTCTGTCCAACAGCTGGTCTCGGCGCTGAACTCCGTGAGGAACCGGATCAACCGTCTTGGGGCCCAAACCCTAAGTCGTCAACCCACAGAGCGGCTGCATCTGATCCCATCTCAGACGATGCTGCTCAGGGTCCTGTCTTTGCTCCCGAGCGAGTACTGGGGATCCACTGTGGTGTTTACCGCCGAAGAATTCACGGTTGAGAAAACTGTGGAAAGGCTGCGCAATGTTTTTGGGAACAAATCAAAGGCGCAAATCCTGGCAATGGATAGGGTTGCGGCAAACCCTGTTCAGGCGAGCAAGAAGGTCAAAAAGGTGTCAAACGCTGTCAAGAGCCACGTTTTGACCGGCCAGAAGCGGAAAGCCGCTGCTGGACCCGACAGTGATGAGTGCTTTTACTGTGCGGGAAAGTACAATGTACTCGGAGAGAACCACCGCAAGGCTGGTTGCCCGAAGAGGCTTGAAGATGTTGGTCGCGGTATCTACCGCCGCAACATTTTCAGCCAACCCAAACCCACTTCAGAGCACAAGAGACCGAACAAGGGTCCAGTTCCGTCTGCTCGTAAGGAAGTTGTGGTTGATACGGTCAAGGTCAAAAGGCCGGCTAAAAAGCCAGCTGGGCGACCACGACCAGAGTATCCTGGACGACCTGCTTACGTGGACAGTCCAGTGGGAAAGAGCACTGATGAGTCCGACTGTCTCGACTCGGATAACGATGAGTCCGATGACAATCGCTCTCAACACAGTGACTTCGATGAGTTCCACCGTGAAGCTGCTCAAGGGGGTGGTATCTCAGCGGCTGCGGTTAGGGCAACCAAGGGAAAACGCCCCAATCATCAGAAGCGCAAGGTTGTGCGCCCTATCCAGCTGGACTCAGAGTCGGATTGCTCTGAAGTGGAAAGTCCAGCTCCTCCTAACTCACTGCCTCCTCCCGCGACTGAGGTTGGGGTTGTGGGAGCGGATGGGGATACAGTCATGGAAGATTTGACTGTCAATGATGACGTTGCTATGGAAGAGCCAGAGCAGATCAAGGCTGCCGTGGCTAAGGCTGCGACAGAGTCAGCAGAGACGGGCTCAGACTCTGTCCAGTTGGTGGAAGAGCCGGCCAGTGCTGAGGCGGCTGAGACTGTCGTGGCTGAAGCAGCCGAGCAGATGAGCAGCCTCTGCAAGAAAGTGGAAGATACGGTAAGAGCAAACTACCCCTATCTACTCGCTCCTCTCCACACGCTGACTAAACATGATTGGGTTCTTGACTCAGGCTGTGGGTACGGACTGACAGCGGATGCGTCAGTCTTTCTGAGCAAGAAAGAGGACAGTAGATTCATGTTTACGTTTGGAGAAGGTAGTCAACTGCCTAATACACATGTTGGTTCCATCAAATTGCACTTTCTGGGTCCGAAAGGTATACAGCCCGTACAAATTGATAATATAGCATTTGTTCCAGGTGCTACGTCAAATCTGCTAAGTGAATACTGGCTGAAAAAGGCGGGTTATCAAATTGTAGAGAGTCGGGGCGGACAATATAAATTTGGAATGTGGAATCATAACCTGGTATTTGTGGCACATGCCGTTAATGGCGCGTACTATATTAGAGGGAGAACTCTACGAGAGAGGCAGCTACAGTGTAACGCTGTCAAGAGTTCTGCGCATAGGCCATTGGTCCTTCGAAATAGACTGGAGATAGGCTATACTAAAGGAATGGCACATTAAGCTTGGACACCTCAACCGAGAGAAGCTTATAGAGATGATAAGTCAACAGCTCGTAAGAGGCATGCCCTACGTGAATGCTGCAACACTGGCGAGAATTCCATTCTTCTGCCAAACGTGCGCAGAGATGAAGATGAACCACAGGAACTTGCATGGAACTCGGGACGAGTTTCCTATCAGTACGATCCACATGGACGCAAATGGACCAATGAAGACGATGGGCGTCTACGGATCTGTTGGGACGATCAGATACTTTCTGAGCATCGTTGACGACCAAACGTCGTGGAGGTGGAGCTTTGTACTTCGCCACAAACACGAGGTCAACGAGAAAGTAAGAGAGCTTCTCCTACAACTAGAGCGGGAAGGGAAGTTCCAGATCAGACGTATCCGCTCAGACGGCGGCACAGAGTTTGTGAACAAAGCCTTCAAGAGCTTCTGTGAGGAAAAGGGGATTGTCTTCCAGACATCAAACACGTACTCACCAGAAGAGAATGGTGCAGCCGAGAGAGACCATCAGAGCAAACTGGCTAAAGTGCGATGCGCACTTCAAGACGCTGACATGCATGACCGATGGTGGCCGGAAGTTCTTATGTACATGACGTATGTAGAACTCCTATGAGCAGACTGAGGAACAAAACACCATACGAGATGGTCTACGGGGAACCTCCAGATCTGAGTAAACTCCACATCTGGGGTAGTGTATGCTTTGCGCATATTCCCCAGGCCATGCGGAAGGATAAGAAGCTATCGGCGAGGGCAGTTAAGTGCCGCTTCTTAGGCATCTCTGAGAATACAAAGGGGTACCGATTGTGGGATGTATACAATCACAGGTACTTTGTTTCCCGAGATGTCATGTTCGATACAGAGTTCTGTGCGGGTATTGTACGGAGGGCTTTCCCGGGATCGGAACAGCCGGACGAAACCTCTCGAGGGTCTGATCCGGATCTGGACACGACAAGCATTGATCTTGGACCAAAGCGTCAACCGGGAGAACCAAACAGAGACACTGAGGGATCAGTGGGAGCCGCATCACCTGCGGAGTCTATGAATACAGTGGGAGCGCCTCCACCGACCCCACGTATCACGCGGAAGCGAATACGTGATGAGAAACGAGACAGCGCCCCCATTGCATCTCGTACGCGCAATAGAGCAGTCGAGCCTGATGTGGACCCTGGCTACACTACTCAAGACAAACGTCGCCGAGTCCGCTTTAGCGATTATGTGTCGTACGAGGAACAGCCAAGCGCTGCTTGTGTGGTTGACATCTCAGAGAGGAAGATGAAAGTACCGCGAACGCTCAAACAAGCCCTGAATGGACCAAACCATCGAGAGTGGAAGAGAGCACTTGATCGGGAGTACGACTCGTTGATGGTCAACGAGACGTGGAAGCTGGTTCGTCTACCTGCTGGGTGTAAAGCACTGCCGTGTCACTGGGTGCTTGCTATCAAGTACAATGCCGACGGGTCGATCGAGCGGTACAAAGCACGCCTTGTTGCCCAAGGTAACTACCAAGAGTACGGAGTTGATGTTGACGAGGTCTACGCTCCGGTTGCGCGCTTCGAGTCACTTCGACTGGTCTTGGCTATTGGGACCATTCTAGACTGCCACATCCATCAAATGGATGTCGAGACCGCATTCCTGAATGGAACAATGGAAGATGAGCAACGCATCTACATGAGACAACCACCAGGCTACGCAAAACCGGGTGAAGAGAATCTTGTCTGTGAGCTCAAAAAGAGTATATATGGGCTGAAACAGGCGCCACGAATATGGTACAAGGTACTTCATACCTTTCTCACAGGCATGGGTTTTGACCGATGCAACAAGGAGTACTGCATCTACGTTCAAAATTGGGAGTTGAATGGATCATTGTCGTTGTCTATGTTGACGACCTGACCATAATGTCACGAGATATGAACTTGATCATGAAGCTGAAGAGGGAGCTCTCACTTCGATTCAAGATGAAAGATCTCGGAGAAGTCCACTACATCCTGAAGATGGAGGTTCGGAGAGATAGAAAGCGCCGAGTGATGACAATATCGCAGCGCCAGTACATCAACAACCTTGTAGAGAAGTTTGGAGTCTCGAAAAGTAAGCCCGTAATGACACCACAACTCACAGGAGAGCAACTTCTGCCAGAAACAAACATGACGGCCGAACAAATTGCTGCCCAAGGATTTGATTACAGAGGCCTGGTTGGGTCACTCCAATACCTTGTGAGGGGTACGCGGCCCGACATAGCGAACGCAGTAAGAGAATTGAGTAAGTTCCTATCGTGCTACAACCGTACACACTGGGAAGCCGCGAGGAGAGTACTAAAATACTTGAAAGGGACGTCGACGTACGGTCTCTGCTTAGACGGGAATGCCGAGCAGGTGACGTATGAAGTGTACACAGACGCGAGCTTCGCGTGTCAAACAAAAGAACGCAAATCTGTCACAGGGTACGTGATCACGATGGCGGGCACTAGTGTGTCATGGTGTAGTAGGAAACAGGCGTCTGTGTCGCTATCGACAGCAGAGGCCGAGCTCATCGCACTTAGTGAGGGAGCCAAGGAGAGTGAGTGGATCTGGCACCTACTTGGAGAGATGGGCTTTCCTCAGAGAAGCCCAGTGCAAGTCTGGTGTGACAGCAAAGCTGCAATAAGCACTGTCAAGAATCCCGGAAACCACAAAAGCACAAAGCACGTTGAAATTAGGTATCTGTTCACACGTGACTTAATAGAGCAAGGCAGGCTGAATATCCAATATTGTCGGACGACCGACATGGCGGCGGATATTCTAACAAAGCCTTTGCCAACAAACCAATTCCTGAAATTGAGAGAAAAGATCGGAGTCTGCGATCTTGAAAGGCCACGCCGAAGTGCACTTAGTGGGAGTGTTAGACTCTATGTTTAACCCATCAAGCCCCGGCCATATCCCGAATATTCGGGATATAAATAAGCTTGATTTGACTATATACTAGGGTCAGGTTAATAATTGTCCGTGAGGTTATCTACAAACTTTTCGCACCCAATGGGATGACGATCCCGTCTCTTCGGGTTAGGTTTGGTTGAGGCCAAAAGTGAGTCGCGTCCCAGATGAGAGGGGTGTTATTCGGGGTCACACCTGGTTGAACAACAGAAGGAAATTGATGAACATGATAACGTCCGAGGAAATCTTCGAGGAGATGATCAAGCGTGGGTGGAAGGCGAAGTTCCCGAGCGCGCGCAGCCTCCGCCGTGAGTACGAATACTTCGACTCAGCGGTTCCAGCCAAGGAGAGGAAGGAAGGCGTGAGCTGGTTCCGCAACAAGGCCGCTCTCGTTGCGTATGGACGCAAGCTTCTCTCTACAGAGAAAGCTGACCGCGTTCCCAGCCCATTTGCCGCCTCCACCACAACAGCGCCAGACCCAGTCCCCAGTGCGCCGCCACAAAGCGAAGTCCCCAGCACCGCCGCGCCGCCAAGCGCACCATCCACGGCTGCCACCCACCCACGAAGCGAAGCCCCGGTCGAGCCAGCGCCAGCCACAGTCAACAGCGCACCCGCGACGAGCCCGCGAGCAATGACGGCTCCTTCTACCCCCGCCAGTCGCCAGACCCCTCTATCGTCGGGTCGACACCTGCTTCCACTGTCCCATTGACCACCACCCCATCCTCCACCCCTGTACCGACCGCAGCCCCGTCGACCGCTCAGCGACGTCAGAATCCAGGCAAGCGCAAGCGTCGCGAGCGGTCCCCATCACCGCAGCAATCGCATGGCCGTGTCTCACCACACGACGAGCTCAATCATGGTGTGGATGAAGTCCACGAGTTTCTCAGCTCGGACGGTGGTAGTGACGATGATGATGAATGATGATGCCGATGGGTTTGTTCTCGTTGACAGACGGCCTGAGAACTCGAATGTATCCAACCAGAGTGAAGATCAACTCGGTGTTGACGATCTCCTTACTGCCACGGGCGAGTTCAGCAAAAAAGAAATGGCCGCGATGGCAACTTCGGGGTGGAAAGGCCAAACGGGTGTGCACCAAATGCAACCAGATTTGCACAACGACGTTGCAAGCCCATCGCGAGCAGCATCGGCAGCCGCCGCGTCAGGCAATTTGCTCGATCTCTTTTTTTCTTTCTACCTCGCGCGTTTTGGCTCGATGTCGCTCAACAGACGGACCTTTACGAAGTGCAGAGCCGTTTGTCTGTAGCGACTAGGCGTCTGGAACGCCAGCTGTCTCGTTTGGCACGCGATGGTGTCATACTCACACCAGCATCCCGGCAAGCGCGCGAGCAAGGTATCCTTCAGGAGCTTGCTCAGTTTCAAGCTATTGGTGCTCACGAGATTTTGCATTTTGTCGGCCTACTTATTGCTCGTGTCATTTCGCCTCAGCGACGTACGATCGCCGACCATTTTGTCAAGCATCGGCGCGGGGTGGTTCATGTTGGGACGTGGAGTCAGGTGATGAGCAAGCGACGATTTGAAGAAATCAATCGAAATTTGCATTTCACGGACAACAAGGACCCGTTGGCCAAGGTGGATCGCATATGGAAGATCCGGCCCGTCATTGATTGCCTCCAGAAAACTTTCGCTGCCGGCATGGAGATTGGTCGATGGGTCAGCTTCGACGAGATGGTGATCCCATCGCGTAGCTCAATGAACACAGCCCGTATCTACATCAAGAATAAGCCACACAAGTACGGCACGAAGCTGTTTGCAATTTGCTGTGCAGTAACACACTACTGCTCAAGGTCCGTACCCCCACATTTCGGGATAGCTTCGGGATAAAGTTTTGGTTGTCATGACTAACCCGTACATAAACCGGATGTTCGGGATAACGTAGGATCGAGATGTACTGCGGCCCACGCAAAGGCGCCACCTCATCCGAGACGAAGGGCGGACCGATTGCTGTTGTCCGCAACCTGAATACATTATGGCCCGCACCAGATAAGACCAAGAAGCGGATAGTTGTCATGGATCGCGAGTACACCAGTGTCTCGCTCGCGATTCAATTCGAGCGCATGGGGTTTTACTCTGTCGGAACTATCAATCCTCTTCGCCAAGGGTATCCAAAAGATCTCCGTGGTGCCAACGTGAGCGAGATGGTGCGAGGTCAACATAAAATACTTGTCAACAAGAAACACAAGAACGTCGTGGCCACGGTGTGGGTGGACAAGCGCCCGGTAAGCTTTTTGAGCTGTGGATTATCAGCGGCCCAAACATCTGTTCTGCGGAAGAATCAAACTGGTGTTCGCGAGACCGTTCCTTGCCCCCAGCTCGTATCGGACTACAACCGATACATGGCAGGTGTCGACAGTCATGATCAACTCCGTCTACAACGCTACTCTATCCAGATGACGCACCGAAGCAAAAAATACTACAAGACTCTGTTTTACGGATTGCTCGACATGGCAATTGTGAACGCATTTGTGATTCATCGCGTCCATGCTGAACGAATCGGCGAGGTTCCAATGTCGCACGCAGATTTCCTTGAGTTGCTCCACGAGGAGCTCATCAATGTATCTCCAGCGGACTTCAACGACAATGAGCCTCCAATGCCCAGCTCGTCTGGTATAAGAGTGTCGGCGGCGCCTGTCGATGCGAGAATTCCACGAGACCCGTCCCAGCCTTCACATCGGCCAGTCAAGTCAGCTGACAAGAACGCCAAGGGTTACATAATTGGACGGACCTGCAAAGTGTGTTCTGTGTTGACACTACGGCAAGATGGCCAGAGATTCCGCGTGAAGGAGAGCAAGTGGTACGTATCCCGTAATATCGGGTTAAGTTCGGACGTCAAAGGGATATTGGAGGCTAACCAGAACATATCCCGAAATGTGTGATAGGCACTGTGACACTTGTAGGCATGGATCGCGGGTGGTGTATCTGTGCCCTGATGCGAGGCACATCGATTCGGGTGATATGAGATCGTGTTTCCAGATATGGCACGAGGCATGGGCAAACGGATTGGCTATACCTGCTACTGCTCCCGTCCAGATCCGGTTTCGCCGGACGAAAGCGCAGTTGGAGTCCGCCTCGGCGCCAGAAGAGTCAAAGAGAGAAGAAAACTCAAGCGATGAAAACACCTAGAATGCTGTAGACTGAGGTCACGTGAAGATGACGCCTAGACTGCGGAGGAGCCAGATACAGTTAGGAGCACGATTCGCAAGTAAGAAACAGGAGACTGTGTGAAACGACAGACATACCTTGGCCATGTAGCTCTCGTACTGAGCCAATCTTCTCGTGTCGTGTCAAGAAGGCGCTAAGTGAGTTGGGCAAGCGCGCACGAGCGCGCACTCCTGCGCGATTCGCGCCATTTATATCTATCATTTTGATAAATGGCGCGAATCGCGCAGGAGTGCGCGCTCCCAGAGCCCCTAAGAAGGGTTTGGCGCGCGCAGGAAGTGGAGTTCAAAGAGGGTGGCGGGGATTTGTAGTCTGCTCGCTGGCGAGCCGGTGATTGGTGGAATCAACAAATGTCCTTTTTGTGCGTAACGACAAAGTGATGACAACAAAGGAAACACTTGATCTTTGTATAACTGAGAAATTTCCGATTATCCCGGAAATTCGGGATAGATTGCTTATCCCGAAAATTCGGGATAGATTGCTTATCCCGAAATTTCGGGATAATGGGGCTTGATGGGTTAATACAGTTTTATACAAGTGCAATTCGGTAAAGGCCTCGGTCAGACTGGACGGATGGGTGGCAACCTCTCCGGCCTGACCGAGGCCAACAACCAGTGCGGTGAGCAACAAGAAGCGAGGAAAGTGGAGCTCACTTTCCTTTTTGCTTCAGACTGAGCACGTCTAGAGCTAGCAACTAGGATTAAAGGGAACGAATAATAAAGGGAACTTTTGTTCAATAGAGTCTTGCTGTGTTCATTCCAACAGATCCGGATGAACTGGAGCTGTTCCTCGCCAAGAAGGGCGACGACACGTGGCTCGAATCAAGCACAGATGACGTGAAGAAGCTCAAGAAAGGGGAAAAGACTGCTCTAATCGAAGCGCTGACACACGAAGACAATGAACTGCAGGGAGAGTTTGGCCTTGAGGAGGTTCTCGAGGGGATACCAGAACTGAAAACCAAGCAAATTCACGTGTTGGTGGTGCTTCCTGCGCAATCGTTTGTCTCGACAGAGGTGGTCGCTGTTGTCAAGAAAAGAAAACTCGCTCAAGTGAGGGAATTAATCACGCCGTCTTCTTTTGCAAAGTGCAAGGGAGGCGGTAGCTGGGTGAAATGGCTGAGAAAACTCGATGGTCAGATTGAGTGTCACCGCATCGAACGTTCAGTCGACGAGACGCCGATTCCGCTTGTGCTGTTGAACAAGACGTTCGCGCGGTTCGAGGAGAATTGCAAGCAGATCGAGTTTGGCAACGAAGATTGCGAGTTTGTGACGAAGCTTTGCCATGGCATGTCAACTCCTTACGAGAGCGAAGCAGCTTTTGCCGAAAAGGCACGGGAATTGCTGAGAGAGTATCTGCTTGCTGACTTTCCTGCTTCGACGATCACGCCTGTGACGGTCAATGGATCAGTATCAGATGGTTCGTATCGCTACGGAGAAACGCTGCTGTTGAACTTGGAATGCAAACTCCAGAAAGGAGATGGTGGTGGAGATCCGACAATGCAGAACGTTGCTTACTACATCAAGAACTTGCCAGACGAGATCGACCGCCAGTTCCCATGTTTTTTGGTGGATATATGTGGACCACTCATGAGCGTGTTTGGAATTGTGAACACTGGCGACGAAAATGCGATTTGCGAGCCTCTAGTCATGAGCTTTCCGCTTCTTTTCTTCGACAACGAGTGGTTAATGGTGTCGTTGACTCGTGCGTGTGTGTCTCTAAAAGCTGCACTAAGGGAACTCACGGAGGAATGCCAGCAGCTCGTTGCCAACCGTCGAAATCTCGCGAGATGTCAGTATGCAATCGACCTCGATCGATTGAGTTTCCCGTACAAAGATTCTGTCGAAGTTAACGGGGCAACTATCTCACTGCAATACGTCGAAGTGGTGCAGCGGTACGTTTTTGTCGCGAAAGTTCAAGACGGAAATGAAGTTATCGTCAAGTTTGCCAAGCGATATGGTATGGAAGTCCATCAGTATTGTTCGAGTGCAGGGTTTGCTCCAGCGCTGATCTGCTGTGAATCCTTGCCCAATGGTTGGTTTTTCGTCGTCATGGAAAGACTTCCGTTGATACCACTTTCGCGAGTGGAAAAAGTCAATGGTAGGATGGTTCGTGACCAACTGATTGAGATCAAGAGTCGTTTGGCAGCTGCCTCTCTCGTCCATGGCGATCTTCGAGAGAACAACGTTATGTGGGATCCTGTCAAACATCGAGTCGCACTGATTGATTTCGATTGGTCTGGAAAAGATGGAGCTGACACGTACCCGCCGTTTATGAACCCAGAGATAATGTGGCCACCAGGAGCGGAGTCAGGGAAGCCTCTTCGAGTTGCCCATGATGCGTATTGGTTTGACGCGATGTGGTCCCGCTTGCATTGCGATTGAGTGTCAGTTTTTTAGGAGAATGTATTTTCATTTTGCTTGGTGCAGCTTTTGTTGGGCAGGACGCAGGAACAACAACAGCATCTCTCTGATAGCCTGTCCAAACCGACAGTGGCGAGGTGGTAGTGATTTGCCACCTATCCTGAGCGACTTCTTGAACAATATATTGATTTCCCTACGCTTGTTGGTTCTGATCACCTCTATTATGATTTAATAACCTGCAGAACCGTGACAACGACTTGACAGATGGTACAATTCACATACCAGTTTCACATATGGAGGTTAAGACAAACAAAATGATTTTTTTAATTCTGTGCTGTAAATTCGTTCAGGTTTTCTTTCAATGATGGGCATTTATTCTTGATATATTCATTTTTACACATCCAATTGAAATATTGGGTATCGTTCTCAACAATCCACTTTACGGATTTGTTGTTATGTTTGCCCCACACAGAAGTTTCGCTTCGTTGATATAGAGCGGGGCTTAGAGAACTTGTTCGAAAAGCTCTGTGACTTTTCGAACTTCGTTCTAATAATTATGAATAGAATCGGACGTTATAGAGATACTGGACTTAATGAAATTGCTCCAAAAGATTATCATAGAATCGATGTAATAATGAAAGAATTCGAGTATCTTCGATCTGAATTAGCTCAAAAAAAGGTTGGAACATTCATATCAAAATACTTCAAAGAAGAGATATTTACAAAAGATAGAGAATCTTTACTCAAAGATGGATTTGTTAGCAAAGGAGATTATCTTGAAATCCCACTAACAATACTGAATGCCAGATACAATGATGATGATGAAGATGAAGTCTATTGAGCGCAATTAATGTACCCAAATAGCTGGAGCTCTGATGCAATCCTGGGCTTACCGTGGGTCAACCTGGCTGGTTAGCCAGGGCTGTAAGTCGGAGGCGGCGAGCCGAGGCAAGTCTGCATGGCAGATCCTGTCTGTGGGATGAAGGACACGGCTCGTGAGAGCTGTGTCCATCGCATGGGAGGCCATCGTCACGGCCATAGTGTTGTGGTTCTTCACTTGGTGGTGCCATAAGGTGACGCCGACCATGTCGGCGAGGCGTCGCGCCCGGTGGTAGAGCAGCCGGAGCCGCTCATCCTTCGGCGCTCGATATTCCCGGAGCTGCCGTAGAACTAATCCGCAGGTGCCGATGACTATTAGGTCGCGCCATCCATAGGCGTATGCAGCTTGGAGGCCTTCCAAGATACCTTTGTAAGTGGCGTGGTTGTTGTTGGTGGTGGGGTCGGGGATGGAAACTGCAGAACCCCACAAGACCTCGGGGACAGATCCGGCTCTGGAGACTAGAGCAATGGCTGCTCCGGCACCTCCAGGGCCGGGGTTGCCAGGGGAGGTCCCGGCAAAGAAGAGCACTCTCGTGGTGGCCTCGGTGCACGGCGGGAGGATAGAGAACGGATCAGCTCCTGTGTCTGCGTCTTCTGGCATACACTTGCGGAGGGTGGGTAGTTCCCAGACCTTGGGTGGAACTCGTGGCAGCCGTAGACTGAATACCACAGTGAGGAGTTCTGTTCTAGTTGCCGCGTCCAGCGTCCGCCATAGCCCGAGGGCGGCGAACACTTGGCGTAGCCTGGCCCAGAGGGCCTGCGCGGCCGGGCATTCCCAGACAATATGATTGACCGATCCGCCAGCGGCTCCAGCGTCGTCACAATGTGGACACCCCCTGCGATTGTGGAGGCGGTCCCATCCGGACATGCGTAGACCTTTGATTCTGAAGAAGAGCAGGCGTTGACAGCTGGAGCTATGTGGTAGCTGATGAATGATCTTCCACCCGACGAAGTCGAGGGCTGTCCCGAACTCGATGGAGGACTCGAGCGCAAGATCCCGACGGCGGCGGATATCTTGACCTTCTAGCTGAGTCTTCGTTTTCGATACGAGCATCTTGAGAGTGGTTCTGTCGTGGAGTTGCGAAGTGCCCCACAAAGGCAAGACTGGGCTGAGGGAGGGAAGCGGAGCGAACTTGAGTGAGGTTCGACGGGTGGCACTGCGTGCCACGGACTCAGCATGATGTAGGGAGACAATTTCGCCTAGGTCGCGTGTCTCGTTGCTGGCGTCAAGCCGGACGAGCCTGATGCCCTGAGTTGTCGTCTGTAGAGTCCAGGTGTCGGCAGACTTACCTTTCTCTTCGAGGTGTGTCAAGAATATATGTCGCTGGAGCAGTTCCGGGTAGCTGAACACAAGCGTATCACAGAGTAGCCTGAAGCTGTCCACAGCCCCATACGGGTAGGAGCTGCCACGTAACTTGAAGCGCAAGGTAGTAGCGGAGACCCAGACCAGTTCAAGGACTTCGTGAACAGTGGCTTCACCGACGTTGAGGCCGGGTAGATCCGAGGATCGGAGAGGCCGGCCAGTGGAGTGCAGGAGCAGATCAGATCCGACCACACGGGTGTGGAGGAGAGCTTGTAAATTCAGCCGGCCTGCCCGCGTTCTCTGGATCGCGCGAATCTCGTTGAGGGCACTCTTGACCTGTGTGTAGTCGCGTTGGTACCATCCATCCGTCCACCTACCGTCCCGCAGCGGCGCCTGGCCGGCTTGTGGGAGTAGGGCGAGGACCGCGTCCCGTTCTCGGCTGTCCCAGGCCGTCGCACGTCGTAGAACCGACCGGCCCGTGGCAGCGAGCGTGTGTTCGAGACGTGGGGTGTGATCGGGTCCGCGACCAGCTGCTATGTGTGTCGCCTTTGCAAATGTTGTCGTCGCCGCCAGGACTGCGCCTACTGCCTTCGCGACGGAGTCTTTTGCCGAGTACCAGCGCTGGATAGTTGTAGCACTGAGTAGGAGTAGAGCGTCCCGGACTGACGGGATTTGCAGGCCGCCATCGTTGCGGTCGGCCGTCGCCGTCGGTGCGTTCATCCGGGCCCTCCCTGTGTCGTCTCGACGCACGAGCAGGCCGTGCCAAGCATACAAGTTGACGAAGTTTTGTAGACGGGTTACCATCTCTGCAGTCGGCCACGAGTGTCTAGCAACGAAGAGAAGCTTGGGCAGCATCACAGCTTGGCACACTTGGACTCGCTGCAGGATATCCGTTGTCTTGATTTCCGCGATGTGTAGTCTGGTCCGGAGTTGTTGCAGGGTTACATCCCAGACCTGATGTCCGCTCGGTTCGGTGGCAATTTGCCCACCGAGATACCTGACGAGTTGCGACCGGTCGGCAACGGGAAAGCCATGAGCATCGTTTCTCTCCTTCCACCCCTCAGAGGTGAGGAACACCGCTGTGCTCTTCTCGACATTGACACGAAGCCCGGAGGCATTTCCAAAGAGATCGAGCGTGTTGAGGAGCACAGGAAGTTCCGCAGGCGAGCGCAGGTAGATACTGGTATCATCAGCGAATCCTACAATGGACACGGATACGGTGTCGGAGACCTGCAGCCCCGGGAGGCTCTGTGTCGCCGCCACTAGATCGTAGAGGACGTCCACAGCCAGCACGAAGAGCGTTGGCGCGAGAGGGCAGCCTTGGCGTATACCCGTGAGTACCTCGTGCGTGGCAGAGACTTGCCCGTCGACTGAATACAAACGCGGCAGTCGTACCGATGTGCATTTGTTCGATCGCAGTGATCATGGCGGCAGGTAACCCGTGCCGTCTGAGCGCACGCGATAAGAAGGTCCGATCAAGCGAGTCATAGGCCTTGGCAAAGTCGAGGAGCACCGCGAGCGCCTCACTCGGAAGCTCCTTGTGCGCAGCTCGCCTTTGCAACACCGACCAAACATCAATTGCATCATGGACTTGCCTTCCCTTAACGAAGCCGTATTGTGTCGAGGAGACTAGTCCAGGCACGTGGTTCCGGATGCGATTGAGAAGAATCTTCGCGTAGATCTTGTAGTCGGTGTTGAGGAGCGCAATCGGGCGGAAGTTTAGACCAGATGCGGGGTGGCTTTTCTTCGGCAGGCAACATACTGAGGCGGCCTTGAAGCTCGTAGGTAGGACATTGGCTTTGTACCATTGAGTGAAGAGATTCGCCAGAAGAGGTGCCACTGCGTCACAATGTTCGCGATACCAGTCGTTGGGGATGCCATCTGGGCCGCTCACTTTTCCTCGCGGACAGGCCTTGATCGCCGCGCCAACCACCTCTGGCGTAAAGAGGTGTTCGTCGAGGTCAACTCCGAGGTTGTTCGTCTTGGGCGGGATCAACTCGAATACACGGTCTTGTGCGGTTGGATCGCATGGTGGCTTCTGAATGATCGGGAGCCAGTCCTGTCCGACTATATCCGCCACTGCAAGGTTAGAGTTGGGCTGCTGGAGTAGAGTCGTCGTCGGTCTCCGTGATAGTTTGATTGAGATGCGCCGAAAGAACGCTAGCATGGACTCGTGGGAACGGCCCGCATGCGACGCATTGCGACTGCGCCGCGTCCGTAAGATACGCGTCGTCTGCAGGCGGATGAGATCTTGCCGGAGTGACTTGAACCGCGCCGCAGGATCTATCGAGAGCGTTGCCATCGCCGTCATGATCGCGTCGATACTCGCTGCCACCGTATGCACCCGGATGTTCACGTTGCGTTTAGCTTCTCGGAGCGCTGAGGCGAGTCGTTTCATCTGTTTGTCGCGTTGCCAGAGTGAGTTGTTCGCGTTGGACTACTAGACTTTCTCGCCGGATTTGCGTCTTCACCGTGTCCCACTGTGAAGCCGACTGGTCTGCAGGCAAGTCGACAAGTGTTGGACTGACGTTCATCAGAATCTTCTCGCCTACCTCGTGGACGGCTTCTCTTGCACAGTCCGGTAGCGGGTCCCGCAACCTCGGTGATCGAAGTTGATTCCGACGTTGACCTTTCCCTGTGGCCTCGAGCTGTATGATGACCCCGTCATGATCTGTTCTGCAGAAAGGAGCCGTCGTGGCGATCCTTTGGAGGCGCGGATAGGCAACCGACGACATGTACCACCGATCCAGACGAGCCGTCGCAATCCGATCGTCTCGGAGGGTGTACATGTACGTGTGATGGGCCGCATGAAAATCGAGCACGTCTTGAGTCGACTCGGCGGCAAGCATGTCATTTGTGGCCGCATCGACAAGGTTCCATGAGGCGAGTAGTTCCGTCAAACCTTCCGTGAGGTGCTGAGAGGCAGACCGTCGGCTCCTATCAAGTTCGTAGTCGAGGACACAGTTGAAATCGCCTCCGAGGAGCACTACGCCGTCTGGTTTGGGAAGCTGAGCGAGCTGGCGGAAGTGTTGATCGCGTGTAGCATGATGTATACTTCCGTATACACAAACCACCGTCACTATTTCACCATCTAATCGGCCCTGAATGGCCACAAAGTGCGCTGACCACATGTCTTTCCTCCACGGTTGAACATCGCTGAGTCCGGATTGGGGATGTAGCAGGATAGCTACTCCTCCGGCCGCTTGCTCGGTCGCGGGCCAGAAGGATAGCGGCTGTGGCAGCTTCCGTGGATCATATCCCCAAGCGCGCGCATACATATCCTCAAGCACCGGAGCCCATCTCTCAGTCGCACGCGTTTCTTGAAGGATGACCACGTCGAAGTGGCGCTTATCATGTTTGCGCCTGAAATCTTCGAACCAGTTGTCGAGATGCTCGCGGTTTTTCAGAAGGCCTTGGACGTTCTGGGTAAGTAGTTGGAAATGTGGCGGGGGAAAAGACCTGGCAGATCGCCACGTGGCGGTCATTGGGGCCTTATGGGACCTGCTCCTTTCCCGCGAGGAAGTGGTGCAGGAATTTGTGCTGGTGTGCTGGAGCGTCGACGCTCCCTGCACGGGCTCCTCGTCTAGACGCCGCACTTGCGTCTGCGAGGTGGGCCGGTGGACTCTCATTCGCGACCACTAGCCTGCCGCAAGGCAGACTGTGTCGAATGAGCGAGTTCGCCCGCCAGAGCGAGCATGGTGCCTACTGTCAAGTCGTGTAGGCGCAAATCGTGAAGTGCAGCCACCGTGTCTTCTGGGTGAGCTCTCAACCAGTCGATAACGCGGGGATTGATGAGCTCGTCCGTGCTGGCGATCACTACGAGGGCCACCAAACGGGACCATTCGAATCGAGCTTGGTCGTTGTCGTTCGCAACTACGAAGTGTGGGATCGAGCTGTCCTCCGCGAGTGCATTCAGTTCGTTGCCGAGACGTTTGAGCAGCGCCGGTGGCAGTAAGCTGAGGGCAACTTCCGGGTACGGCAGAGCGCGTAGGAGTGTCACTAACTGGGCCGTTGACCGGCTCCAATACTCGCAGCCGGCGTTAACCGTGTCAGCTTCATCGCGTTCCGTACAATCATCTTGTTGACCGTCCCAGTGCCGGTAGGCCACCAAGTTAGCCGCTTCTGCCTGTCGCCAAAGATCCGCAAGTGCTCCTCGTCGCCGACGCCTCGGGTTGAGCGCGCTGATCAGCGCAAGCCCCGCCGGCGGCGAGAGTAACGCCGACGACGGTGGAGGAGAGGGCGATGGGGACGGCGTGACAGAAGGAACATAGGTGGAGTCGCTTTCCGAAATGAGGTCTATCATCTCACGTTTGGGGATGCCACGATTTGTGCGTGGGGCCACGTACCAACCGAGTGGGACCAGGACTTGGTCCATCCGCTCGCGCATCGCCAACCCTTCTTTGTCGTCGCTGGTCCATTCCTAATAGAGGCTCTCATGGAATCTGAAGCTGTCGAAGTGGCCGTTGCCTCCATTCGGTCTGAAGACCAAAATCGTCGGGAGCACCCGGTGCCGGAGAAAGGTGCGGATGATCGCAAAAGCCTCCGACGGTGCTGGAAAGAGCTGTTTGATCTTTTCCGGGCCACGGGCGCTGTGCCTTTCGAGATGGACGACGCGGACAGTGGTAGCTTGAGTGTCGCCATCTTCGGCAATAACGATGACCGGCTCGCGGAGGTACCATGCAAGGCCGAAGATGTCCTCATCTGAGCCCCATTGATCACGGGTGAGGCCTTGTGCCAAGGTTGCGGCCTTGATGCCTTCGATGAATTGTCGAATAGCTCGGGTGGCAGCTTCACTGTCTTCAGGAGGGCCTGTTCGGAAGAACCGCCGATTGAAATCTGCCAGCGTCACCGTCCCATCCTCCAGCATGGGCGACAAGTACTCGAGGAGACTGGAGCACATGCCAGCCTTGTAGTGGTTACCTTCATTGACCGTGGTGCGGCAGACAAACATTTCTTCGCCTCGAATGAAGCGGGCTCTGCAGCTGTGGACTGCAAAGTGGAGGCACCCTCCGTTCGACGGTGTCTTCACGATTCGGGCCCGAAACGCTGACTTCCAGTCGTCAAGCGAGGATGGGGACCACAGCTGCTGAAGGAGGGCGTCCAACAGCGGGCTCGGGAATTGACTTTGCCAGTGGTCCTCGGGTCGAAGCTTCCGCATGGCAACTTCCTGCTCGAGGTGAGCCTGCGCGTCTCCCAATGTTTGCGGCGCGAAGAAGGCGGAGAGAGGCATCTGGCGTTGCGGCCGCCGAGGCGGTTTAGGTGCTTCTGCCTGCGCTCCCTGCGCTGCTGTCACGTCAGTCGGCGCACCAGTCGGACCACCCGGTTGGGGCAGCGAAAGCTCACGCTCATCGGCCAACGTCGGGGGGGGGGGGGGGGGGGGGGGGGTCAAAGCCTTCACTGATAGTCGAGTCGAACTGGTGGGCTTTGCTCGCCGGCTGACCTGAGTCACTCGCAGTGGGCGAAGGTGGCTCCTGTCGTTTACCGATTTGCAGTGCCGGTTCAACGTAGGGGACGAGGGCAAGCTCAGGCGTCGCCGGCGATTCCACCGGCTGTGCGGCAGGACGGGCGACTGGCTCTGATTGATCAGCTCCGCTCTCGGTTGGGACCTTGGCTGCCTCCGTCGTCGGCGTTGTCGACGAAGTAGCTGAGCCTGCGCCTTCGGAACGCCTGAAGGACTTGAGTGCCGGTCGTGCCTGGAGCTGCACTTGGCGCAGCTGCGCACGGACACGATTGTGGGCCTGGAGGGTTTGGTTCTGCGCTTGCTCCTTGCGATCGCGCTCAACCTGCTCTTTTGCGAGGCGTTGGGCATTCGCCTGTTCCGCGGCCTCCTTGGCCGCTAGACATGCGGCGGCCTTGGTTTTGCGCTCGACTTTCTGAAGCCTACGTTGCTCGTCAGCGTCAAGGGAGCGCGCCAGTTCCGGTGCGACCGTTTCTCGCATCTCTTTGAGTTGACGGGCAAACTTCTTTGGCGAGATTGGAGCCGTTAGATGGAATATCTCAGCTTTTGGAACGTCCAGTGCGATCGTGCGGCTCGCGGCTGAGCTCTCAGCGAACTTGTTCTTACAGTCCTTGGTAGCATGCCGGATGCTAAGGCACCGCGTGCAGGGCGCGCGGCGTGACGCGCGCGGGTGGTGCACATCAAACATGATCGGGACGTTGTCGTATACAACTTGAAGTCGCCGGACTCGCTCGAGCGGTGCAGGGCATGTGATTTGGTCAAAAATGAGTTTCCATCGAGTAGGACGAAAGTCACGCAGCGCGATTGACTTTACCAGGTTGATGTGTAGCGCTGGCATACCCGCAGCTGCTCGCCCAATCGCACGGATAGCGTGCTGTACCAAGTCTGTCCCTCCATTGAAGTAGACGTGGTATAAGAGTTTCCGGGCTGGCGGATCGAAACCAACTTTTGGGAGTGCCGTCGTGAGGGAGTCGGTCGCTTGCAGGCGCACTGTGCCTTTTCCGAGTGCGAATTCGAATCCTTCCCAGGCGTCTCGCACCATCGGGAGAACGAACCTGACAGACAGGATCATGGACTTTGGATCAACTGTGATCGTGTGCGTCGCGTTGAAGAACGCGAGAACTTTGTGACGGCGGACCTCATCAGTACCACAGGCAAGTAGCGCCGCGTGGCAGAGATGATATTTGGCTGCCGCATCCGGCAAGGTAACTCCTGGCGGAATGACGCCATAAAGCCTCGCCCCTAGGTGCCGACGGTCGAACTCTGCAATCGAGTCCCGCTCCGCGGACGTGTGGGTTTCCATGAGGAATCGAGGCGGCTTAGCTAGATGAAGCTTTTGTCCCATCCAAGCATATAAGGCGTCTGTCTCTCGCTTCGTGAGTGGGCGTTGGTCTCCGTCACCTCTCAAGTTAGCCGGCTTGGTCGCGCACGTGAACAGATTCAACAGAGCCGGATCGGGCGGCGGCGGCTGTGCAGAGTCAGGTTGGTTCGCTGGTTGCAACACTGTTCCGCTAAGCTTCGCCCGCAGCTGCGCTGTCCCGGCTTTACTCCAGATCGTGTGCTGATCAGTCTTCGTTTGGCCTGTCTGTGGAAGCCCCTGCGGAGCGTGGCTCGTCTTTGTCGGCCGATCTGATGGAGCAGGTTTCGACGCGGCCTTCTTCTTCTTCGGCTTTTTGCCCGCTGGCATGGTTGGTGTCGTCGGGGGCGGTTGGCCGATCGTAAATCCGTCAATCGCTGTCTGCTGCGCATCTGTCGGTTGCGGCGGCGGCGAAGTCGGGGATGGAGCGGCATCTTCGATGTGCGCGTCTCCGGCGGATGCGGACTTGCGCGTTGGGTGCTGCTGTTGCTCGGTCGAGATCCCGTCGGGTGGGCTCGGCTCGTTGGCCTGGGTAGGCGTCGACTGGAGCGCCGACGTCCCGGAGGGCGTCAGCGTAATCGATGACAAATCCTACGCATCCACAGAGGAGGCTCCAGGCGAGGGGGTTGGGAACGCTGCCAAGTCGTGGTTGTTTGGCGACAGTGAGCTTCCCGACGGTGCTGTCGGTGGGCTCTCTGCCCCCTCCACGCCTCTGGGAGCGTCTGGCGGAGGTCCGGTGTCCACTGGAAGCAGCCGAGCTGCTTCGAGTGAGGTAGGCGGCATGGCTGCCGCTCGCGAGGCTTGCGCTGCCTGCTTGTCGGTCCGAGTTGAGTTGGGCTGTGCGGAACAGAAAAGGGGATCTGTTCGCTGGAAGGCGAATTCGGAACTGAATGCCAGATACAAACAATGGTGCATTGATACTGGACATAACCGTATGTTGCGTAAAGCTATCATTGAGAACGTCCGAAACGATAAGGTTGATGGAGTTGTGTTCAAATATTATGATGGACTAGTAACCCCGTTCAGTTCGTAGCGAACTGAAAGACAGTATTATTGATCATAGCATGTCCCCCGTACGTTCTTACATGTGTATCGTATGCACACCAGTATACACGACAACTGGGATCTTTAGTATCACATGGCATCCTGAGTTGAAGTGTGTCAAACACCTAGTTTTCGGATGTCGCCGCATGCGTGACATGCTCTTATCGTGCTACGTAAACCCGAAATCTGTGGTGCTCCCCCGTCGTGAGGATGCTTGAACTTTCTCTCAACGAAGTCTGAGTGGTGGTGTGGACCTTAGTCACCTTTTGATCTTACCGTATGGAAGAAGAAGACACGGAGGCTCCTTCCGGGTGGAGCACCCGATCTTGGGCGTCTTTCTCGCATAAAACACAACCGCCCATGATTTCAATTGTATTAGTTGCTTGCGAGCGACCCGTTCGTGTAATGGGCCCACAGCCCATTACAAGAGAGTAGGTTCTATAAGAGAGAGTTGTCCCTCCCGTGTCTCTGATTGGTCAGAGACGCGTGTGTTCTTGTTGCATTTCCATTGGTGGAAATTCTCTGATATTTCATCCTATCAGAGGACGACACCGCATACATAGGTTTTATTAGGGACACCAGAGTAGGTTTAATGAGGTCCAGGGATGTCTGGACCTCTCAACGCAGAGTCCAATTTACCGTCAAGTCAAGAGCCCAATCTGAGCGTCGGGACAGGGGTCTCGACGCTGTGTAACGGATCTGCGCCCGTTACACCTGGTAGCACTTCGTGGTCCGTCCACACGACCAAGACATCAAGATGGCCGACCTCAGCTTCGACCTCAGCCAGCTGACTCGTGCGGAACACTTCCCGCGCCTCACCCAGTTTGAATGGGAGGCCCTCGGCCGCATGGCTGAGGCCGCTGGCCCTCTTGCTGTGAAGGCCCTCCTACGCAGCGGTGACGCGGAAGCCCAACGTCTCGCTGCTCAAGAGTTCATGATGCGTGAACTCGATGACGCGCGCGCCCAGGCGCAGACTCTCGCGCGTCAGAAGAGTTCGCCGCGTGTCGAACCGCTCAAGATCGACACATCCAAATATGGTAGCGACGAGAAGACGCCACTTCGTCGCTGGTTCTGCGAGCTGGACGAGGCAATCGATGCCCGGCTCATCGTCGACGAAGAACAGAGGATCCGCTATGCCATGTCGCAACTGACTGGGAAGGTGAAGACTTGGGCCTATGGCCTCAGGTCTGCCGACCGGAAATGCTTTCGGTCGCTCGAAGACTTCAAGTCGAAGTTGCAGTCGACTTTCGAGCCGCCGCAGAGCGAATTCCGCATGCGTGCTGAGTTTCTTAGCGCGAAACAAGGTAATACCGACCTCCACTCTTATATCCAGCGGATGCGGTACCTCGCATCGTGCGTCGTCGGAAAGCCGACCGACATGGCTACACAAGTCGCGATGTTTATGACGGGTCTCCGCGATGGTCCAGCGAAGACACAACTTTTCCGGACTTATCGAGATGAAGGAGAGAAGATGACGATTCGGCTTGCAGACGGCAGGCCGCGAGAAGTACCGAAGCATTCGGTACACATGAAGTATGTTCTCGGTGGATCCGAGAAGGAAGATGTGTTTTTCGCAATCGACATGGACAAGAGGTTCGATTGCATCTTCGGTTTGCCGTGGTTCGAACACCACGAACTCCGGATCGACTGGAAAAGTCGGTCCGTGAAGAGTGTCGGCGCTGTCGCGTCCGGCACCATCGATGATGAAGCGTTCGCCGTTGTCGACGAAGTCTGGTGGATGAACATGTCCGTATGTTCATCCGCAGCTACTACAGCCGCCACAGAGAGCGATGGCCCTGTCGGCGCTGATAGCTGCGAGTCGACCAGTTCGACTCCCGTCACGGATGCTCCATCGATGGCGCCGTCGACGCGGCGTCGACGACGAGCTCGACGCAAGTCGGGCTCACATGCTGGGAAGCGCAAGCGTCTGCGCGCGAAACGTGCGCGCGCTGCACACGAGGCGTCGGTCGATTACATCGTCGACGCATTTCTTGCTGAAGAGGAAGCGCAACGTGGCGGTTCCACAACGATTTGTGAAGATGACGCCGGCTTAGAGACCGGGTCCCAAGATTGCGATGAGAAACCGTGTCTCATCGCTTGCGAAGATGGAGACCGTGTATGCGACGAGAAACCGTGTCTCGTCGCTTTGGAAGACGGCGAGGAAGACATCCTGGCGGCTGTCTATACAACCGCGGCGCCGGCGTTCCAGCGCATCCGAGCGTCAACCCCCCCCCCCCCCCCCCCCCCCGTATGGCAGCGGAGATCGTGCAATGTGGCACGATCTCGATGAAGACATTTCTGAAGGATCTCAAGCGTGGTGAGATCGAACAGGTGTGCGTGATCGTTGCAGAGGATGATCACTTCATGACAGCGTCGACAATGAATTCCGACGCGACCTCAAAGACCCAGCGTGAGCAGCGCTACGCAGCGCAGTCTCTAGAGGCCCTCAAGGAATCAGGTAGCAAGGCGTACGAACTCGTCTTGGAGTTCCAAGACATCTTTCCGGACGAAGTCCCGAAAGCATTACCGCCTGACCGCGGTGTTCGACACGAGATCGATCTCGTGCCAGGCTCAAAGTACTGTGTGATGCGCCAGTGGTCGCTTCCCCGCGATCAAGTTGAGGCTATTGATGCCTTTTTCGAGGCCCGCAGACAAGCAGGTCACGTTCGTGAGTCGGTTTCCCCGCACTCGAGCCCAACATTCTGCGTCAAGAAAGCTACTGGCGGCTGGCGGATTGCTCACGCATTCAACAAGCTGAACGACGCTACGATACCGGCACAAACGCCGATACCTCGGAAGGACATGATCCTGGACTCGATGTCCGGGTCGGTCGTGTTCAGTGCCATCGATTTGATGGATGGCTTCTACCAGATCCTTATGCGCGAGCAGGATGTCCCGCTCACGGCTGTCAGCACGCCGAGTGGAATGCTCTGGGAGTGGTTAGTGATGCCTCAGGGTCTCAAGAACGCACCAGCGACCTTCAACAGGATGGTATCGCACGTGCTGCGGCCGTTCCGCAGCTTTGCGCCGAGCTACTTCGACGACATCTTTGTCCACAGCAAGGCCGAGGACGGCAGGGCGCCGGAGGATGTTCACACTGAACATCTTCGCCAAGTGTTCGAAGCGATGCGAACACACAAGCTCTACGCGAATCTGAAGAAGTGTGTATTCTTCGCACCGGAAATTCCGGTGCTAGGCTGCTATGTGAGCAAGGACGGTGTCCGTTCCGATCCTGAGAAAGTCGCCTCGATCTGTGCCTGGCCAATGCCCAAGGACCAGAAGCAACTCCGGCAGTGGCTGGGGCTCGCAAATTATCTGCACAAGTATACGAAGAATTATGCAGCCCTCGTCCAGCCGCTGTCGCAGCTTCTGCGGAAGGATGTCGAGTGGAAATGGTCCGCTGAGCACCAGCAGGCCTTTGACCCGGTCAAGTCGAGCCTACAAGAAGCGCCGATCTTGGCGCTCCCCGACTACGATCGATCCTTCCACGTCGTTTGCGACGCGAGTGACTATGCTATCGGCTGCGCCCTCATGCAGTTTGATGCTGAGGGCCGTGAGCGAGTGATCAGCTACCAGTCACGGCAGCTGAAGACGGCCGAGCGGAATTACCCGGTCCACGACAAGGAACTCCTTGCCATGAAGTACGCACTCGCCAAGTTCCGAGTGTATCTGCTGGGCGAACAGCAGTTCGCCATCTACACGGATCATGCGTCGTTGCGAACGGCGAGGAAGTCTCCGCACCTGTCCCAACGTATGGCCCGTTGGCTGTCGTTCTTCGCCGAGTACAACTTTGTTGTACACTACAAGCCGGGAAAGAGTAACATCCTTGCGGATGCGCTCTCACGTCGCCCGGACTACGACCCGCGCGCGCCGATCGATGAGTCGTCGGCGCCCCAAGAATGTCCAAGGTGCGTTGAGGAAGGTCTCAACGCTTTGATTCACTCTGTGCAGTCGTCGCTCACCGACGACATTCGCCGAGCCTACTATAGCGTCGATAAGACCGACGCTCCTAGCGTCGTCGTCCCCAATGACGACGACATTCGACTTCGTCTCTTCCACGAGCATCATGATGCGCCCGTCGGAGGTCATTTAGGGCGAGAGAAGACATTTCTCTCACTTTCGAGGAACTATTACTGGCCTCATCAGTACAAGTGGGTGCGGAAATGGGTCCGCACGTGCGAAGTTTGCCAGCGCGTGAAGCCGTCACCCGCTCAACAGGCGCCGCTCCGGCCTCTCCCAGTCCCACGTGATGTCTGGGACTCCGTCAGCCTCGACTTCGTCTTCGGATTCCCCAAAGACTCGCAAGACCGTGATGGGATCATGGTCTTTGTGGACCGTCTCTCCAAGATGGTTCATCTCGCGGCGGTGAAGCAAACGATCACAGCAGAAGAGGCCGCCGCTGTGTTTCTCGAAAGTGTCTTCCACCTCCACGGCCTCCCGGAGACCATCGTGTCGGATCGAGACGTTGCTGCCGTCGTGACTTCCGTTGTCGCCGCCGTCGTTGGCGTCGTTGTGCTCGGCGCCACTGTCGTTGCTTGAGTTGTCGTTGTCGTCGGTGCGTCCGCGTTGCCGCGGGCGCCAGCTTGTTGTTGCGACGGTAGAGCCATCGCGCCTTGACGTCTGGGTGTCTTGGTGCCGTCCGAAGAAGATTGAAGACTGCGCTGGCCTCCGCCGGCGCTCTCGCCTAACTGCCTGATCCCGGGTGCGCCGGGATCGCCCGTTGAAGAAAGCGCGCGCGCCCGCTCGTGCGCGCTCCGTGTCCTCGTCCCTTGGGTTGACTTCCCGTTGGTCAGTTCTTGAAGAGGGGGATGATGTAATGGGCCCACAGCCCATTACAAGAGAGTAGGTTCTATAAGAGAGAGTTGTCCCTCCCGTGTCTCTGATTGGTCAGAGACGCGTGTGTTCTTGTTGCATTTCCATTGGTGGAAATTCTCTGATATTTCATCCTATCAGAGGACGACACCGCATACATAGGTTTTATTAGGGACACCAGAGTAGGTTTAATGAGGTCCAGGGATGTCTGGACCTCTCAACGCAGAGTCCAATTTACCGTCAAGTCAAGAGCCCAATCTGAGCGTCGGGACAGGGGTCTCGACGCTGTGTAACGGATCTGCGCCCGTTACAGTTCGTAGATACGTTAAGCTTCAATACGAAGTCACAGACCGGTCTCAACCTTGGCTTGCAATTGCTTATTTGCGCTTCTCCCGTCGCTACATAGTAACCCTACAGAGCTCAATTGAGTCCGCTTCTCCTGTCGCTCACAACCGACATATTGTTCAAGGAGTCGCTCAGGATAGGTGGCAAATCACTACCACCTCGCTACTCTCGGTTTAGACAGGCTATCAGAGAGATGCTGTTGTTGTTCCTACGTCCTGTCCAACGAAAGCTGCACCAAGCAAAATGAAAATACATTCTCCTAAAAAACTGACACTCAATCGCAATGCAAGCGGGACCACATCGCGTCAAACCAATACGCATCATGGGCAACTCGAAGAGGCTTCCCTGACTCCGCTCCTGGTGGCCACATTATCTCTGGGTTCATAAACGGCGGGTACGTGTCAGCTCCATCTTTTCCAGACCAATCGAAATCAATCAGTGCGACTCGATGTTTGACAGGATCCCACATAACGTTCTCTCGAAGATCGCCATGGACGAGAGAGGCAGCTGCCAAACGACTCTTGATCTCAATCAGTTGGCCACAAACCATCCTACCATTGACTTTTTCCACTCGCGAAAGTGGTATCAACGGAAGTCTTTCCATGACGACGAAAAACCAACCATTGGGCAAGGATTCACAGCAGATCAGCGCTGGAGCAAACCCTGCACTCGAACAATACTGATGGACTTCCATACCATATCGCTTGGCAAACTTGACGATAACTTCATTTCCGTCTTGAACTTTCGCGACAAAAACGTACCGCTGCACCACTTCGACGTATTGCAGTGAGATAGTTGCCCCGTTAACTTCGACAGAATCTTTGTACGGGAAACTCAATCGATCGAGGTCGATTGCATACTGACATCTCGCGAGATTTCGACGGTTGGCAACGAGCTGCTGGCATTCCTCCGTGAGTTCCCTTAGTGCAGCTTTTAGAGACACACACGCACGAGTCAACGACACCATTAACCACTCGTTGTCGAAGAAAAGAAGCGGAAAGCTCATGACTAGAGGCTCGCAAATCGCATTTTCGTCGCCAGTGTTCACAATTCCAAACACGCTCATGAGTGGTCCACATATATCCACCAAAAAACATGGGAACTGGCGGTCGATCTCGTCTGGCAAGTTCTTGATGTAGTAAGCAACGTTCTGCATTGTCGGATCTCCACCACCATCTCCTTTCTGGAGTTTGCATTCCAAGTTCAACAGCAGCGTTTCTCCGTAGCGATACGAACCATCTGATACTGATCCATTGACCGTCATAGGCGTGATCGTCGAAGCAGGAAAGTCAGCAAGCAGATACTCTTTCAGCAATTCCCGTGCCTTTTCGGCAAAAGCTGCTTCGCTTTCGTAAGGAGTTGACATGCCATGGCAAAGCTTCGTCACAAACTCGCAATCTTCGTTGCCAAACTCGATCTGCTTGCAATTCTCCTCGAACCGCGCGAACGTCTTGTTCAACAGCACAAGCGGAATCGGCGTCTCGTCGACTGAACGTTCGATGCGATGACACTCAATCTGACCATCGAGTTTTCTCAGCCATTTCACCCAGCTACCGCCTCCCTTGCACTTTGCAAAAGAAGACGGCGTGATTAATTCCCTCACTTGAGCGAGTTTTCTTTTCTTGACAACAGCGACCACCTCTGTCGAGACAAACGATTGCGCAGGAAGCACCACCAACACGTGAATTTGCTTGGTTTTCAGTTCTGGCATCACCTCGAGAACCTCCTCAAGGCCAAACTCTCCCTGCAGTTCATTGTCTTTGTGTGTCAGCGCTTCGATTAGAGCAGTCTTTTCCCCTTTCTTGAGCTTCTTCACGTCATCTGTGCTTGATTCGAGCCACGTGTCGTCGCCCTTCTTGGCGAGGAACAGCTCCAGTTCCCGTGGATCACACTTGATCTTGTTCTCATTCTTCGCCTTGATCGCTTTCTTCAAGTGGTCCACTAACCTGCTCGCATCGATGTCGATGGAGAACGCGGATCCCTTCACGCCGACGAGCGCGCACACCAGCGTCACCATGTTTCCGATTGCTTTCTGCGAGTGAGGGACGTTCTCCCTATTCATATTTCAGCCAATCAAACGGCGCAACCCAACGTTGGGTGTCTGACAGAACCCATTTGGGTGATTTAGTACAAAATATATTTATCTATATAGACAAAAAAGCATGGATACTACATATCTATCCGATACCGATGATACTGGTTATGTTGAAGATGTCAAACTGCACATACCGGTAGATACCGATATAACCAGTGATTTGTATGAGTACCCAGAATTAGAAAAGCATTCAGCATCAGAAATAATACAGCTTTGTAAGGCAATTGATTTAATCAGTACCACTTTAAAGAAGTGTCAGAACATCAACGAAAAGCACACTAACCAGAAAAAACACGTATTCTGTCGTTCCCTCATCACAGAGCTTCGATGTCTGGGTAACCACGACCACATCCAGATCTATCACTGCATGGGAGAACTCTCGGCGCAGAACCAGCAGCTGATAAAGGACGTTGATGCGAACGTCATCTATATAATTAAAAGCCTACATCGTTCAATGACCTCCGTCCCAAAGCCCAACACTATAGTAAAACTAAGACGTTTTCCTCTCTTAAAGCCGAAATTTGGTGCGTGTCATCTCTACATACCAAGAAGAGACCGATTGGCCGCTATTTTGGCACCAGGCATCAGAAACTCCACATGCCACTGCTATCTAGCTGCTCCCATAGACAGCAATTGACCGCATTTTGCAAACCAGGCATCAGAACCTCGACATGCCATTGCTGAATCTTAGCTCACAGGCATTGGCGGGTCTCTCTCTCTCTCTCTTTCTCAGGACGTGGGGACAGTGCTTCTGTTTGGTTCCTGTCTTCTTGATCCGATCACAGCAACGAAAAGCAGGTCAATCCCAATGGCTTGATACGACAACTTGACATATCTGTGTGTGCGAGAAAGAGCGAGAGAGAGAGAGATGCTCTCCAAGTCAAGTTGCGCTGTAGTGCGTGATCGTCGTATACACGACTAGATGACAGGCAGCGAAACGAGCACCTGGGTCCCATCCTGGCCCACGCCACCGAGCCGCTCCGCTTACACGTCGAGGTGAGTATGCGAGTGTTGTGTCTTAGCATGTCTAATTGAAGTTCGATGGAGAGTTCGATGCCGGACCTCAGCAATCGCCTTGAGAGTCATCAAACGACAGCGACCAATCATGATAGAAACAGTGATGGCAATCAGGCTGCCACCAAGGGCGAGGTATTGGAGTGGTGTTGTCGGTTGTGAGCGACAGGAGAAGCGGACTCAATTGAACTCTGCAGGGTTACTATGTACCGACGGGAGAAGCGCAAATAAGCAATTGCAAGCCAAGGTTGAGGCCGGTCTGTGACTTCGTATTGAAGCTTAACGTATCTACGAACGGGTCGCTCGCAAGCAACTAATACAATTGAAATCATGGGCGGTTGTGTTTTATGCGAGAAAGACGCCCAAGATCGGGTGCTCCACCCGGAAGGAGCCTCCGTGTCTTCTTCTTCCATACGGTAAGATCAAAAGGTGACTAAGGTCCACACCACCACTCAGACTTCGTTGAGAGAAAGTTCAAGCATCCTCACGACGGGGGAGCACCACAGATTTCGGGTTTACGTAGCACGATAAGAGCATGTCACGCATGCGGCGACATCCGAAAACTAGGTGTTTGACACACTTCAACTCAGGATGCCATGTGATACTAAAGATCCCAGTTGTCGTGTATACTGGTGTGCATACGATACACATGCAAGAACGTACGGGGGACCAGTGTTCCTCACAATGCCAATATGTATTGATTGGGTCTTTTTTTTCGACCCAATCAATTATTGCCCAATATCAATACTTTTTCCAATATCCGTGTATTAACGTGGAGCTCAGTCTGTGCGTGGTTTCTTCTTCCCGTTCTCCTTACGAGCAATCGCAGCCTTTCGGAGAGCTTCAGCAACAGTGTACACGTCCCACAGAGAGTCGTTGTACTCAAGAATGAGGAGTTTCTCGAGCGTTGCGGGATACAAGCGGTGTCGACGCTCTGTCAACACAAGGCCAGCGCGAGAAAAGAGGCGTTCAACCTCGTTCGAAGTACCAGGGATCCACTGCAGATTGATGTTTGCCGAAGTCTTCGTATTTGCGACTGCCTCGCACTCGTCTGCAAACGACATGTCCTAATCATCGTCGTCGCTGTCGATCTCAACACGTTCCAATCTCCTCAAGCTAATGGCTTCGGCTGGACTGAGGCTCTCCTCACGCCCTCGCAACACTTTGACGATGCCGCTCTCGAAGTCCGGTGACTTCAGAACAGTCTTTCCATGACCGTCGACGGGTCGAGCCACTAAGTGAGTCTTCGCAGCAGCAAACTTGGACATTACGCCGTCAAAGAGAGCTCGAATGTCCGACAATGTAGGTGTCGATTTTAATTTCTTTGGAGTTCTCTTGCGGTTGACAGAGCCGTCGTCTTCAACAGTCGTACAATCCTGCCAATCATGGACAGGATCGGCTTGCAGGCGCTTGCTCACGCTTTCTAGCTTCTTTAAGTCGTTCAGAAGAGATTTGAGCTGTTGTTCTTGGCGAGGAGAAAGGTAGACATCGATGAGAGAATCGTCATCTGGATCCAGGAAGGGCTTCAACTCGAAGTATCTTTTCGCCATCTCAAATGTACTGCTCCAACGCGTCGCGTTCCTAAAGATCGGCATGGGCGCGTCCTTATCGCCAAGTTCGGCTCGTCGTTTCACGGTGTCGAGGCGTACCATCATCTCGTGCACCATCGTAAGGAGTTTCTCCGACGGCTCAAGTATCTTGCCGACGGCAAGTTGCAGACGGTGGCTGGCGCATCCGATCATGGGAACCTGGGCCTTCTTAGCAAACGCGGAGTTGACGCTTGCGTGGTCACACACCACGAAGCAAAGCTGCTTCGCTTCGAGAGAGTACCGGTCGAGCACGAAGTCGAACAGCTCAATAAAAGCGTCAGCGTCTTGTTTCGTTTCGTCACGAAAGGGTGTAAAGCACAGTAAGAACTTGTCGGCTCTGGAGTCATCGGTCTTCGACGGGGTGATGGCAATTACAGCGACGTAGTGGGTGCCCGCTTCTGTCCAGGCGTCGAACATCAGGCCGAAACGCGCGCCTGCGAGGCGTGACGCGATGCGGACGCGTACTTCCATCTCGACAGCACTGAGGTAGGACTTGAATGTCGCTTCGCCGACTGGGGTGAGGGACGAGTACTTGCGAACGCGAGGCTTGGTACAGAAAGAGAGCTCACGGTGTTCATGGATGGCCCAATCGAGCCATCGGTATGCGTTCGTGGCAGTTGCATCCACAACTACCTCGGCGTAGTCCTTAATAGTCGCGGATGTCTCGCGAAACTCATAGTACGCGGAGATGTACTGGTCGACGTGCTTTCTCGTACGGAGATGGTTGGCGAAGTTAGAATGCCCACCGTTGCTTCCTGCCTTGGGGATTGCGCTGCAGAGACGGCATTGACGCCGCCCATCGGGGAGGAGGACCGAGAGCACACGAGCCAACTCCGCTGGACTTGGGACGGGCAAGGCGCGCTCGGTGGAAGGGACGTTCGGTGATACAGTTGTCTGCATTGCTTCAACTTGGCCAATGGAAGAATGAGCGTTAGGATCGATGGAGCACCTCAGACTGCTGAGCCTCCCTCCGCCACCAACATCGGGATGGAGTCTTCAATCCACTCAAGTTGATCAGCACGAGCTGGCCACGACGGGGACACAGATCGGGTGGCCAGTGGGCACCATGTTCGTCTTGGGCGGTGACGATTCCTCCGAACGACGTTATTTGGGGGTATTGAATCTGGCTCCAATAAATTATTTCAGCTAGATTTATTGATAATATTGGTCTTCCAATATATTGTTGAGGAACACTGCGGGGGACATGCTACGATCAATAATACTGTCTTTCAGTTCGCTACGAACTGAACGGGGTTACTAGTCCATCATAATATTTGAACACAACTCCATCAACCTTATCGTTTCGGATGTTCTCAATGATAGCTTTACGCAACATACGGTTATGTCCAGTATCAATGCACCATTGTTTGTATCTGGCATTCAGTATTGTTAGTGGGATTTCAAGATAATCTCCTTTGCTAACAAATCCATCTTTGAGTAAAGATTCTCTATCTTTTGTAAATATCTCTTCTTTGAAGTATTTTGATATGAATGTTCCAACCTTTTTTTGAGCTAATTCAGATCGTGAGACAGATCAGATTCTGAGCTAATTGGAGTGGTTACGACTCCGGGGCCTGGTTAACCCTTTTGGCCGAGTCGTTTAACCGTCTCACGTTATCAGCACTGAATGCTCATCAGTGCGGGTTCGATTCCCGCTGGCGCGCGAGTTTCTGATTGGTCAGAATAGCAGAGCCTCCTGCCGAGTTGCACCCCCATTGGCCGGGAATGGGAGATAGTCGTTGGACTGATCTGATTGGTTGCATCCGAGAACCAAGCTTGGTTGGTTGCTCGTCTGAGGGGGACTGAGACTGATCAGATTCTGAGTTAATTGGAGTGGTTACGACTCCGGGGCCTGGTTTCCCCTTTTGGCCGAGTCGTTTAACCGTCTCAGATCGAAGATACTCGAATTCTTTCATTATTACATCGATTCTACGATAATCTTTTGGAGCAACTTCATTAAGTCCAGTATCTCTATAACGTCTGATTCTATTCATAATTATTAGAACGAAGTTCGAAAAGTCACAGGGATTTTCGAACAAGTTCTCTAAGCCCCGCTCTATATCAACGAAGCGAAACTTCTGTGTGGGGCAAACATAACAACAAATCCGTAAAGTGGATTGTTGAGAACGATACCCAATATTTCAATTGGATGTGTAAAAATGAATATATCAAGAATAAATGCCCATCATTGAAAGAAAACCTGAACGAATTTTCAGCACAGAATTAAAAAAATCATTTTGTTTGTCTTAACCTCCATATGTGAAACTGGTATGTGAATTGTACCATCTGTCAAGTCGTTGTCACGGTTCTGCAGGTTATTAAATCATAATAGAGGTGATCAGAACCAACAAGCGTAGGGAAATCAATATATTGTTCAAGAAGTCGCTCAGGATAGGTGGCAAATCACTACCACCTCGCTACTCTCGGTTTAGACAGGCTATCAGAGAGATGCTGTTGTTGTTCCTACGTCCTGTCCAACGAAAGCTGCACCAAGCAAAATGAAAATACATTCTCCTAAAAAACTGACACTCAATCGCAATGCAAGCGGGACCACATCGCGTCAAACCAATACGCATCATGGGCAACTCGAAGAGGCTTCCCTGACTCCGCTCCTGGTGGCCACATTATCTCTGGGTTCATAAACGGCGGGTACGTGTCAGCTCCATCTTTTCCAGACCAATCGAAATCAATCAGTGCGACTCGATGTTTGACAGGATCCCACATAACGTTGTTCTCTCGAAGATCGCCATGGACGAGAGAGGCAGCTGCCAAACGACTCTTGATCTCAATCAGTTGGTCACGAACCATCCTACCATTGACTTTTTCCACTCGCGAAAGTGGTATCAACGGAAGTCTTTCCATGACGACGAAAAGCCAACCATTGGGCAAGGATTCACAGCAGATCAGCGCTGGAGCAAACCCTGCACTCGAACAATACTGATGGACTTCCATACCATATCGCTTGGCAAACTTGACGATAACTTCATTTCCGTCTTGAACTTTCGCGACAAAAACGTACCGCTGCACCACTTCGACGTATTGCAGTGAGATAGTTGCCCCGTTAACTTCGACAGAATCTTTGTACGGGAAACTCAATCGATCGAGGTCGATTGCATACTGACATCTCGCGAGATTTCGACGGTTGGCAACGAGCTGCTGGCATTCCTCCGTGAGTTCCCTTAGTGCAGCTTTTAGAGACACACACGCACGAGTCAACGACACCATTAACCACTCGTTGTCGAAGAAAAGAAGCGGAAAGCTCATGACTAGAGGCTCGCAAATCGCATTTTCGTCGCCAGTGTTCACAATTCCAAACACGCTCATGAGTGGTCCACATATATCCACCAAAAAACATGGGAACTGGCGGTCGATCTCGTCTGGCAAGTTCTTGATGTAGTAAGCAACGTTCTGCATTGTCGGATCTCCACCACCATCTCCTTTCTGGAGTTTGCATTCCAAGTTCAACAGCAGCGTTTCTCCGTAGCGATACGAACCATCTGATACTGATCCATTGACCGTCACAGGCGTGATCGTCGAAGCAGGAAAGTCAGCAAGCAGATACTCTCTCAGCAATTCCCGTGCCTTTTCGGCAAAAGCTGCTTCGCTCTCGTAAGGAGTTGACATGCCATGGCAAAGCTTCGTCACAAACTCGCAATCTTCGTTGCCAAACTCGATCTGCTTGCAATTCTCCTCGAACCGCGCGAACGTCTTGTTCAACAGCACAAGCGGAATCGGCGTCTCGTCGACTGAACGTTCGATGCGATGACACTCAATCTGACCATCGAGTTTTCTCAGCCATTTCACCCAGCTACCGCCTCCCTTGCACTTTGCAAAAGAAGACGGCGTGATTAATTCCCTCACTTGAGCGAGTTTTCTTTTCTTGACAACAGCGACCACCTCTGTCGAGACAAACGATTGCGCAGGAAGCACCACCAACACGTGAATTTGCTTGGTTTTCAGTTCTGGCATCCCCTCGAGAACCTCCTCAAGGCCAAACTCTCCCTGCAGTTCATTGTCTTTGTGTGTCAGCGCTTCGATTAGAGCAGTCTTTTCCCCTTTCTTGAGCTTCTTCACGTCATCTGTGCTTGATTCGAGCCACGTGTCGTCGCCCTTCTTGGCGAGGAACAGCTCCAGTTCATCCGGATCGCATGTGATCGTCTTCTTCTTCGCCTTGATCGCGTCCTTCAAGTGTCCCACCGACTTGCTCGCTTCGATGTCCACAGGGAACGCGTTCCCCTTCACGCCGACGAGCGCGCACACCAGCGTCACCATGTCTCCAATTGCTTTCTGGGAGTGAGGGACGTTCTCCCTATTCATATTTCAGCCAATCAAACGGTGCAACCCAACGTTGGGTATTTGACAGAACCCATTTGGGTGATTAGTACAAAATATATTTATCTATATAGACAAAAAAGCATGGATACTACATATCTATCCGATACCGATGATACTGGTTATGTTGAAGATGTCGAACTGCACATACCGGTAGATACCGATATAACCAGTGATTTGTATGAGTACCCAGAATCAGGTACTAATCACCTGGGTTCTGTCAAATACCCAACGTTGGATTGCACCGTTTGATTGGCTGAAATATGAGTAGGGAGAACGTCCCTCACTCGCAGAAAGCAATTGGAGATATGGTGAAGTTGTTCTGCACGGTGGTCGGGGAGAAGGGAAACGCGTTCCCCGTGACGATCGATGCGAGCGAGTCGGTGGGAGACTTGAAGGACGCGATCAAGGCGAAGAAGAAGACGATCACATGCGATCCGGATGAACTGGAGCTGTTCCTCGCCAAGAAGGGCGACGACACGTGGCTCGAATCAAGCACAGATGACGTGAAGAAGCTCAAGAAAGGGGAAAAGACTGCTCTAATCGAAGCGCTGACACACAAAGACAATGAACTGCAGGGAGAGTTTGGCCTTGAGGAGGTTCTCGAGGGGATGCCAGAACTGAAAACCAAGCAAATTCACGTGTTGGTGGTGCTTCCTGCGCAATCGTTTGTCTCGACAGAGGTGGTCGCTGTTGTCAAGAAAAGAAAACTCGCTCAAGTGAGGGAATTAATCACGCCGTCTTCTTTTGCAAAGTGCAAGGGAGGCGGTAGCTGGGTGAAATGGCTGAGAAAACTCGATGGTCAGATTGAGTGTCATCGCATCGAACGTTCAGTCGACGAGACGCCGATTCCGCTTGTGCTGTTGAACAAGACGTTCGCGCGGTTCGAGGAGAATTGCAAGCAGATCGAGTTTGGCAACGAAGATTGCGAGTTTGTGACGAAGCTTTGCCATGGCATGTCAACTCCTTACGAGAGCGAAGCAGCTTTTGCCGAAAAGGCACGGGAATTGCTGAGAGAGTATCTGCTTGCTGACTTTCCTGCTTCGACGATCACGCCTGTGACGGTCAATGGATCAGTATCAGATGGTTCGTATCGCTACGGAGAAACGCTGCTGTTGAACTTGGAATGCAAACTCCAGAAAGGAGATGGTGGTGGAGATCCGACAATGCAGAACGTTGCTTACTACATCAAGAACTTGCCAGACGAGATCGACCGCCAGTTCCCATGTTTTTTGGTGGATATATGTGGACCACTCATGAGCGTGTTTGGAATTGTGAACACTGGCGACGAAAATGCGATTTGCGAGCCTCTAGTCATGAGCTTTCCGCTTCTTTTCTTCGACAACGAGTGGTTAATGGTGTCGTTGACTCGTGCGTGTGTGTCTCTAAAAGCTGCACTAAGGGAACTCACGGAGGAATGCCAGCAGCTCGTTGCCAACCGTCGAAATCTCGCGAGATGTCAGTATGCAATCGACCTCGATCGATTGAGTTTCCCGTACAAAGATTCTGTCGAAGTTAACGGGGCAACTATCTCACTGCAATACGTCGAAGTGGTGCAGCGGTACGTTTTTGTCGCGAAAGTTCAAGACGGAAATGAAGTTATCGTCAAGTTTGCCAAGCGATATGGTATGGAAGTCCATCAGTATTGTTCGAGTGCAGGGTTTGCTCCAGCGCTGATCTGCTGTGAATCCTTGCCCAATGGTTGGCTTTTCGTCGTCATGGAAAGACTTCCGTTGATACCACTTTCGCGAGTGGAAAAAGTCAATGGTAGGATGGTTCGTGACCAACTGATTGAGATCAAGAGTCGTTTGGCAGCTGCCTCTCTCGTCCATGGCGATCTTCGAGAGAACAACGTTATGTGGGATCCTGTCAAACATCGAGTCGCACTGATTGATTTCGATTGGTCTGGAAAAGATGGAGCTGACACGTACCCGCCGTTCATGAACCCAGAGATAATGTGGCCACCAGGAGCGGAGTCAGGGAAGCCTCTTCGAGTTGCCCATGATGCGTATTGGTTTGACGCGATGTGGTCCCGCTTGCATTGCGATTGAGTGTCAGTTTTTTAGGAGAATGTATTTTCATTTTGCTTGGTGCAGCTTTCGTTGGACAGGACGTAGGAACAACAACAGCATCTCTCTGATAGCCTGTCTAAACCGAGAGTAGCGAGGTGGTAGTGATTTGCCACCTATCCTGAGCGACTTCTTGAACAATATATTGATTTCCCTACGCTTGTTGGTTCTGATCACCTCTATTATGATTTAATAACCTGCAGAACCGTGACAACGACTTGACAGATGGTACAATTCACATACCAGTTTCACATATGGAGGTTAAGACAAACAAAATGATTTTTTTAATTCTGTGCTGAAAATTCGTTCAGGTTTTCTTTCAATGATGGGCATTTATTCTTGATATATTCATTTTTACACATCCAATTGAAATATTGGGTATCGTTCTCAACAATCCACTTTACGGATTTGTTGTTATGTTTGCCCCACACAGAAGTTTCGCTTCGTTGATATAGAGCGGGGCTTAGAGAACTTGTTCGAAAATCCCTGTGACTTTTCGAACTTCGTTCTAATAATTATGAATAGAATCAGACGTTATAGAGATACTGGACTTAATGAAGTTGCTCCAAAAGATTATCATAGAATCGATGTAATAATGAAAGAAGTGGAGTATCTACGATCTGAATTAGCTAAAAACTAGGTGGAGGGTGCCCGCTCCGCGGGCACTTCAGTTTGCGCATGCTGGGTTGGTGGGGATATAACATGTTTTGCTATGGGGAATAGGTGGCGCAGCGCAAGCGCTGCGGCTTTTTTCGGGTTACCTTCGGCAACCCCTGTTGGTGACTGTATGAGTACACCCACTTTTGTCATTTTTATTGTTGAACCCACAACAGTATTGACGTTGAAGTGTTTATGTTGAAGTGACAAAAGCATTCGTAGATTCATTAATTCGTTTATTGCAGCACAATATACATCAATACACAGTTGGTTCTAGTTCGGCGCCCGTATAAGGAACCTAAGTCTAGCCAAGTGCTGCAGGACCTACTCCTACGTATTTGTTTATGGTTCACTTGGACCAAGATGGCCTTGAATTACCTCTCCGTACACGATGTTCTTGACAAACGTTCCGTCTTCGTCTTCTTGACTGGATCTTGGATTGCAATTTTGATCCTTGCCTGAGAGGAAACCCTGGAGAGGGCGACATACAGTTGGCCGTGAGCGAAGATAGGTCTCGGTAGAAAGAGACCCAGGTACGGAATTGTTTGGCCTTGCGCCTTGTGGATCGTCATCCCAAAAGCAAGCTTGACTGGCAACTGACGTCTTGTTAGTTGGAATAGGAGCTTAGAATCACTTGAAGTCTATTCGAGGCGAGGAATGATCACTCTATTCCCAGTTCCTCTACCGTTGAGGATCATCGCATCAATTAGAGTCGGCTTCAATCGGCAGATCTGGAGTCTTGTCCCGTTGCATAGTCCGCGATCGCCTTGAAGGTTGTGTAAGAGCATTACAATTGCACCCACTTTGAGATGCAACTTGTGAGCCCTCCAAACGAAAGCGTATTGAGAAACTCTGTAGGATACGACGTTTCTACGTCACTGTCTTCGCTCTCTGCAACTGAATCCTGTGAAAGGTACACATATTCGTCCTTAGCCGTCTTTACTGGGAGCATTTCAAGAACCTTGTTGTTCATATCATCCACATCCGCGTTCCAAGGGGCGAGGATGGCACGCTCTGAAAAGTATGACGGTTCTTCGTATCGATCCGCGATGTCACCATACACATGAGATATCAATTGGGAGGATATGCCCCTGCCGACTGGTGGTTCGCCAAGGAACATGTCTTTCGGCAGCCGCCAGTAGACATTGCCGACAGACTTGTCTTTGTAGTGTCTACCTTCACCGATCTCAAGCAAAAGGTCAGCAAAAGTTCCGTGAAAGCTGTCATCTCTGCTCCCGCATGCGGATCCATCGCCGTTTTCACGCGCATGTTCTCTCGTAAGCGCACCGTTCTGAAGAATGGCCACAGTCGCGATTTTTGGATGCATGGATCAATGATCTGTCCTGCATCGCCTCCATGGACAACAGGAAGGATCTGGCGGAAGTCACCGGCAAGAACTACGACTTTTCCGCCGAATGGAGTGAGAGGAGTGTCCATTAGCGATCGAAGTGTGGGGTCAACAGCTTCGAATGCGTGGCGATGCTGCATTGGAGCTTCGTCCCACACTATCAACGCCGTTTCTTTCATCAACCTTCCTGATGGCGAGTCCGCTGACATGAAGCATGTGCTACGGCTATGTAGCTTGAGGAAAAGATGGAATCTCGAATGCGCTGTTCTTCCTCCGGTCAGCAACAATGCCGCAATGCCACTTGTAGCAGCTGCCAATGCAATTTTCCCGATGGCGTAAACAGACTGTTCGTATTGTCTAATATATGACGCGATTGGATAATATTCTTCGATTATTATTCAATGACCCTTCACCTGCTATTTTCGATTCGACACTAAAAAATGCTTTTCAAACTTAAAAAGTCTTACCGTACTTCATTGTTTTGGCTACGATACCGAGCGACTGCTCCCGCTGCTCGAGCAAACGCTTCGCTCGCGCGACCTGTTGGTCGAGCGGGAGCGAAGCCGCAATCGCCCGTCGGACGTTTTTCAGGCCACCTGAACATCACATGCAGTTAGAAGAGATAACATCACCAAAGTTAATATATGCGTACTTACTAGTGGATTCTTGGAAGTCGTTGTACTCCCATGTAAGAGGGCTGCGCTGGTTATGCCAAGTGTTGCTTGGCATAGCCATGCAGCCCTTACAGATGGGCTCCTTGTGCTGCCTCTGGGCCTCGCTGAACCGGCAAGGCGGCATCACCCAGAGGCAGCACTTGCACTGCCGTTGGCGCTTCCTCATCTGCGCAGGGTCGCCGAGCCACCATCGCTCGCCAAGCATGGCGCGGCACCGGCAGAGAGGAAGGCCAACGCTGGAGACGCGGGGCTCCCGAAGCGGGGGCGGAGGCACCGCTTGCGGGAGCTCCCCGGGCTCCAAACTGTCACTGTCCGCTTCTACGTCCTCGCTCGCGTGAACAGACCGAGCGAGGACGTAGAAGCGGGCAGGCGCCCGAGACGGCCTCAGCGCGCACGGTTCGTGCAGCGGATGCACGTTCCCCGCCGCAGCAACATGTTGAGGCGGCGCTGACGTGTAGTAGGGTCAAAATTCGCAGCTTACTGGCGTATGTGCTGGACTTGACACTTCTCACCGCCTTCGCAGACTTTAGGGAACTTGCTTGGACTTGTTCCAAACCGGACTTGTGACTCTCAGAACTCTTTGAAGCAAGAGTTAGAGCTTGGAACCCACCACGTATGACTGCCTCACACAGTCAACGGGCAAGCAATCGCAGCAGCAACGATCTTTAGCACCGAATCCTCTTCCACGTCCACTCAACACTGCAACACCCGTGTACTCTGGGTGGTTGACAGTGATCGCAAACGGGAGCCTTTCGATACAAACGGGGTCTTGATTGGTTGACAGTGATCACAACCAGCGGAGTTGGACTGAACGAAGCGCCCTTCCCACACTTGGATGTCCCTTCACCTCAGAACGGACTTGTTGACGCCGGCCGACTTCCCTGAGGTGGAGAGGAAGATCGCTATCGATTCACTTGAGCTTGACTTGGCAAATTGGGGAGTTTCTTACTTATCGTTTTTCCTACTCTGTGTTTTCCTGAAAAGTCGCCTAGGGGGTCCCTCCTTGAGATCTTTTGTGAAGGGTCGCGATGTCACTATCGACCCCTCCGGTAGTGACCAACTGGTCACTACCGATGATAATGTCACTATTCAAAGGAGGTCCCTATCCTAGCGGTTTCTGTCCTAAAATATGTACTGCAGTAGACTGCACTAGAATAAAAAGAACTTAGCTGATTCTTGGGCCGATCGCCGAAGCGCTACTTGAAATGACAGTGATCATAACCACTGCCAAAGACCCGGTTCTTGAACTACTTCCGATGACAGTGATCGCAACTACTGTCAAGGCTTGATTTTCACTGACGCTGCACTTGATACTTCTGGACTCGGCGGCTGGTGCCTTCGCCGAAATCGTGATGAGTCTTGCCACCACTGGGGCCCGGGAAATCGCCAGCCACTTCACGTCAGCGCTGCGCGGTGCGCTGCGAGGTCATCGTTATGCGCGGCGCACCGCGCGGCCTCAACATGTTGCTGCGCTGGGCGGGCCGCCGGTGGCCTCTGCACCACGTCGCCAGAGCGTGGTGGAGAGGCCTCCGCAGCGACGTGTGCCCGGGCCAACCGCGGCGAGCGACGTGGCGCGGCTGGCCGTGGCACATCGCTCGCCGCGGCTTTCGCTGCCGCCCCGGAGGTTGGCGTCGCTGCCGACGCGAGGCGCTGCGACCGGCGCATCAGCGCGAACAACCATAGGGGCAGCGTGGCGCAGCAGCGCGGAGAAGGAGCGGCGCAGAGGAGGAGCGTGGCGCGGCGCGGCGGAGGAGCGTGGGGGCGCGATGCGGCGGTGGGCGGCGCGGAGGAGGCTCGCGGTGGAGGAGAGGCGAAGCAGAATGAGAAATGGCCTCCCACCGCTCGGGGCCCCGCCGTGGGTGACTGACCTTGGTGTCAGTCACTCTCAGTCACCCACGTAAGTGGTAGGCTATAGTGGATTACAGGTTTTTTTAGATAGTTCTTTAACCCTTTCGCAATCAAACGTGTAAAAATTACACGTTCTGAGGGTTTCTCATAAGCTGGTGTGATTGAACCCTCAGAACGTGTAAATTTTACACGTTTTACAAAACCCGTCATTGAAGTTTCGCAAAACCTCAACATAACCTCAAAACCTCTCAAGGTTAAATAGCAATAACCTCGAAACTTATTTGCAATACACGATCTGGAAATTTTGACTTGATTAAAGTATCAATACAATCCCTGTTTGCACGGAGGTGATTGCGAAAGGGTTAAGAAGTGTAAAAATAAGAATGAGAGGTAGTCCTGTGTTATATCTTAAATCAGTTGAAAAATGGCCCTTCAGACGGTGTCCAGGTAGCAACACTGGCAGCGAGGCCGCGCCGCGAAAATAATCAGCACGGCGCTGGCGACCATGGAAACCTGTCTTGGTTGACTTGAATATGCTCTGTGCCAATTCTTACGGCGTAACTCGTCGTAGAAGCTGATGGTGCCGATGCCATTTTTGCATGTTGGATACAACAGCAGTTGTACCGGGAGTGGAGGGGGAGCACAGACCAACTCTTTCAATATAAACCCAATGAACGTGAAATTTTGGAATTAGACGTGTCCTACCCTGTCATTTGTCGCACCAAAATTTGGCGGCGATCGGCGGGCTCCTCGCGGAGCCAGCCCCGGATCTCTCCAGCGCCCGCATCTCCATGTGCGAGCCCGAGGAAACCCACTGACCGTGGTTATTTCTGGTCTCCGTCTGGCGACTGACAGATTCCGGCCCGAGGGGTAGGTTTAGGAGGCTTTTGGAGAAATTCAATGCAAAGAGTGCTAAATAAGTGGATTCGGCCCCTCCCCCCACGCGGGGCCCCCGAAATCCACTGCCCGAAGGCCGGTTCGCGGTTCGCGCGGTCCTGTCGTAACCGCCCTCGCTACGCGAGAGCGTTACGACCGTTCCGCTTTTAGTATATAGAAAAGGTTGAAACATCCATATCAAAACACTTCAAAGAAGAGATATTTACAAAAGATAAAGAATCTTTACTCAAAGATGGATTTGTTAGCAAAGGAGATTATCTTGAAATCCCACCAACAATACTGAATGCCAGATACAAACAATGGTGCATTGATACTGGACATAACCGTATGTTGCGTAAAGCTATCATTGAGAACATCCGAAACGATAAGGTTGATGGAGTTGTGTTCAAATATTATGATGGATACGACAGATTACGTGTCTCAATGGCCAGACGTGTGACCTCGAGCTTCATCTCGATGGCGACGTTCTCCTCGATCGAGTTGAATCCTTGGTTGCTTCCCGTCGCGCGACCACACGAATGTGCCATAGCGCTCTTGAAGTCGTAGTCCATGATGCTGGCATGAAAGACGAGCTTTGCTTTGCAGTTCCGTCGCCAAAAGCTGCAGCCACAAACGATTTTGACCGACGTGATGCTTGCGTGAGTGAACTCGAAGCCGCTCCAGTAGATCTTGGTCCTTCCCGTCAAGTATTTTCTTCGTCGTGGTGACGACGCCAGCTTCTTCTGCCTTGCGCTTTGGCGAAGGCGCTTGGCCATCCCGAATCAGCGCAAGGACGGCGTCGACTTGGGCAGATGTGAGAGGCCTTGCATTTGGCAACTCGGGTGGTGGAGTGAGCCCTGAATGAGACTGGCTCGGCTGGACTAGGTTCTCCCAGTCCCACGATGTGGTAGCGTGTAACGGTCCGCGACCGTTTACAGCACCTGCGCTTGAGGAAGCGTGAGCAGCCGCTCCGAGTCGACCCCTGTCGACGAGCGCCAAGGACTTGGCAAAAGGCGAACTGATTGTATTCAGATTATTCGCCTGGGGAATAATCCCCCTATACCTGATATCCCTGGTATCTAATACCCAGGGATATCACCTACTGAAACTAATAAAAGAGAGTCACTACTTAGGGTAACTTTTCCCCTAAGTGGACCACACACATTATGTACCTACACAACCTAACCTACTTGTGTAACCTTGTACCCTGTTACACCACCCCCCCACCCAAAATGAGGAACACCCTTGTCCCTGATTTAAAAACAGCCGTGTCCTAGAAAAGGAAGACTAGCCTATTCCAGGACGGAATTTCCGAGGACCCACACGGAAATGGGTACAGACTCATGGCGACCATGAGCGCGAAGTCGCGTGTCGATTTTTCGACAACGACTGATCGTGAGCCGCAGCGGCTTGGCGCAACACCTCGCTGCGTCATGAGACGCATGCAGACGTGCGCGCGGTCGCCAGCGACCACTGGATCATGATGATCCCCCAAAACTGGGCCATTTTGCCGTCTGACGGCGGCAAGCCAAAATGGCATGGTCAGACGACCATTGCGAGACGAGCAGAGCTCGCGGCAAGCCCAAACTTCGCACACACACCCAATGCGATGGGTTCTTGCCTTGTGCAAGCGTACAGACCTGTACGATGCGAACTCGCAAACTTCGTCTCTTGACGGTGCCCAGAACTGGGTCCAGTCCAATACTGGAGACTGTGGTCGGTGGGTATCCACCGCGAGTACTACCAAGTACTCGAGAGGCTGGCTAGCCTCATCCAACGACTCAACTGAGTGCGTGGAGTGCGGGGATACCCGTGGCAGTCGAACAACGACGTTGCCGGACAACTTCGTGTTGTCGGCCACACGCTCGGGCGTGATGGCTACACCGCAGAGAACTGCTCGGTGTACCAACACCAAACTGAGCCAGCCACTCTGGCTTGATGTGAGCGTTGTCCAACGCAACCGATGGGGTCGGTGGACATTGTCGATGCTTCGACTGCGCCGAACGCGGCGTTCTCGCCATCTTCATGGCCTTCTGCTTGGGTCTTGTACCCATGTCTACAATAGACAGGGACAGTCGACTTGACTGAGAAGGACCTTCCGTGTGCTCCACTGAGCGTCTTCCTTGAGGAACTTGAGACACTTCTCATCTTGATGGAGGTGGTCGGTCCCACCTACTGGAACCATCCAGGATGATCATGTTCGCATGCGCGAACAAGATCAGAGCAATCTTGCCTGAGAACACTCTCATCGACCCAGGAGCTCTGGTTGCTTGGATATCCAAGCCACTTGACCAAGAGCTGGCGGACGCCATTGTGCACACGCACACTGTCGAGAGACTCGACGTGATAATGGCGTTCGCCATTCCTGTCGATCACAGGCAAAGTAGCGCGCACCGGTTGCAGCGCTTTCCTTCTGGTCTTCACACCAGTGTCGGGGATCCGACGTGCTCCTTCGGGTTCGGCAAACGTAACCCGACGTCGTAGTGACGACGCTGCGGTCGCATTTGACGGCCATGTCGCACTTCGACGGGCTTGAGCAAGCCATGCCGAGCGTCTTGGCGCTTCGCTGTGTGGGTAAACCACGCCACTTGCAGAACCCTGCACTGCGACAGAGTCGCTAGAGGAATCATCCGTGACTGGCACGTTCTCGTGCGCGACTGTCGGTGGTTGCATATCGGCGGCAACTCCGCTTGGAATTGTTTCCGACGACTCTTCGTCCGATTCATCTCCATCAGGGCGGAGATACGGCTTGAGCAAGCCGACGTAGAACGTCGGGTGCGTCGGCAACCATGTTGGCAGATCGACCCTGTAGGAGTTTCCACTCCGCTTCAACACCTTGAACGGGCCGATATATCTCGGCAGCAGCTTCGAGCTGCCCAAGCTGGACACAGCATTCTGAGACAGGTTCTTCGTGCTGACAAGCACATAGTCGCCTGGCTTGAACACATGCGTGTTCTTCCGACCGTGCTTGTCGGCTTGTTCCTTCTGAACATCTTGGGCAGCTGCCATCGCGTCACGCACGCGGGTGATGACATTCACACGTGTCGACAAGAACTCGTCGATCTTGCGGCGCTCCGCCGACTTGGAAACACCTTCCAACTGGGAGGCAAGTAATTGCCGAGCCCCTCCCCCACCAGACTGGGCACTACCCATGAGACAGAGCGGCAACGCTGGGTGTCTCAAACCGTTCACGAAGAACGGCGACAGACCTGTCGACGAATGAACAGAGTTGTTCATGGCGAACTCGACCATGGCGAGAGTATCGCTCCACGATGTGGGATTATCTCCACAGTACGAACGGAGGATATCCTCCACGACCCGGTTGGCCCGCTCGGTCTGGCTATCGGTCTCCGGATGATCCGTCGTCGACATGTCGAGCCTGGTGCCCAGGATCTGGAAGAGACCTTCCCAGAAATCACCAGTGAACCTGGGATCCCGATCCGATACGATTGAGTCGGGGAGACCGTGTAGTCGAAACACGGTGTCGACGAAAAGTCGAGCACAGTCGAGACCTGTGCAGGTATCCGAAACCGGAACAAGATGCACCATCTTGGACAAACGGTCAACAAAGACCAGCACACCATTGTGCCCAGCGGACGTCTTTGGCATGCCAAAGAAGCCCATGCTCACTGAGCGCCAGCAATCGCTGGGGACAGGCAAGCTCTGAAGCGGAGCCTGAGAGTGTGCACTTGGCTTCACTCGTTGACAGACGTCACACGTGCGGACATACCGCGACACCCACTTGTACATCTTGGGCCACCAAAACCTTGGGCTGAGAAGCGCGTACGTCTTCTCACGGCCAAGATGGCCAGCACCAGATGCGTCGTGAGCACCATACGCGATCACGTATCACAGATCTTCGTCTGCTGGGACGACTATGCGAGATTCTTTGCTGTCCGAGACCTGATACTTCAGGAGGCCGTCTTCAAACGTGTACCGATGGAGTCGGGCTCGAACGCGAGGCGAGAGAGACTTCTCCGAGTCTGACGACTTGAGAGCACGAATGATCTCTGCACACTGTGCGTCGCCTGCGTAGGCGTCACGAATCAGGTCGTAGACATCAGAAGCAACTGATGTGAGATGGTTCATCTCGTAGTCGGGACGCCGAGAGAGTGCATCTGCCAGCACGTTGAGCCGACCCGGCTTGTACTCGACAGTAAAGTTGTATTCTGAGAAGAATGACAACCAGCGAGCCATTCGCGGCGACAAGTGCGGAGACTGTGTCGCTGTGCGTAGAGACGCATGGTCTGTGTAGACCACGAACGGCAACGCGCCGAGAAGGTGAACGCGGAACTTCACCAAGGCGTACTTCATCACCAACAATTCCTTGTCGTGAAGTGGATAGTTCTTCTCGGCCGCTTGGAGCTGGCGAGACTGATACGAGATGACTCTCTCGTGACCATCGTGGTCCTTCTGCAAAAGTGCACAACCGATCGCATAGTCGGAGTCGTCACAGACGACGCTGTACGGAGCGGAGTCATCCGGCAACGCCAGGATCGGCGCTTGGAGAAGACTCTCCTTGATCTTCTGGAAAGCAGCTTCCGTGTCGTGGATTGGGACATGCAGCTGGCTAGGGACGATGAAGTTCGTGCGCTCCTTCGGCTCTGCGTTTTTCCCGAGCCGGAATTCATGTGGACCGAAGAGGCGAGTATGAAATGGAGTCAATCCTGGATGTTAGATGGGAGTCCCAGCGAACTAGAGCCGGCAACAAACTGAAACGCCAGTATTTGGTCAAGTTCGTCGGGTACGACGAGCCAGAGTGGATTCCAGTCGAGAAGATCAAGGCTGGTAAGTTGCTGTACGAGTTCGACAACAGCCGCCGCGCCGAGAGTCGCTTCGCTACTATGCAGTCGGGCGACGGCGAGCCTGAGGACCGCTAGGGCAACCTAGCGTGGATTGGGAGCTAGCATCCCCAGCGCCCAGCGTTGAAAGCTAGCGTCTTGGGTGCCAGTGCCCTTGCGCTCCGCGCAGAATACTGGCGATCTGGGAATGAAGCTTGCTGCACTCCCAACCTGCATATGCATATGTGACGGTGACTAGCACCAGCGAGCCAGTCTCCACGACTGGGTGCAAGTCGGCTGGGTCAGAGGGCGCGTCTTTCCCAGCTAGTTCCGGTTGGAATCGATGTCCGACTCGGCGAGCTAGTCTGGATGTGAAATCCATCGACCCCCTGGCCCCAGCCACAACCATGAAAAACTGCATGTATCAAGTCGTCCGGTGAACGCTACCTATTGTTGCACACGATTTCCAGATCGTTCCAGGTCAACCTACTATTGCACAAGATTTCCTGATCGTTCCAGGTCAACCGCGATTACGCTTCACTAGCTATGGCACGTGAGCCAGACGAATGAGCTCCACCCCTGCGAAAACGCGATGCTAGTGGCTCGCGACCTCCTAGTTCCAACCTTTTGGTGACGCCAGCCTGCCTCTACGCTACTCGTCTGAAAAGTTGTCGGCTTCTCTACGCAACGTTGACTCAGCACGTGCTGATGCGCGCTTTTATCGCCAGACGCTGTCTCCAGTTGGGTCCAGCTCGTTAGAAGCCCACGACCAGTTGCAAGAATGTCCCTAGTACCGAACGATGTCTGCGCGGACAATGGAGGTGACGCTGCTACAACAGGATCGCAGGAAGCCAGCGTCCTAAGGATGGATCCAACTTCTGGCGTCAACGACATCAAGTCTAGCACCCAGTCAGCCGTGCTATTGCGATCGATGCCCGTGCACTGGGCTCTGTGTTGTTGCCCAGATCAGAAGTACGTGAGTGCTCAGCGCCTCGACGCTTCTCTCCTGATCCGCGTCTCGGGTTGAGCAGAGGGCGGTTGTGATAAAGTGCCCGCGTCTTTTGCAGCCTGGTCCCAGGTTGTGTGAGCTGGCACAGAGCTGGATTAGTTGACTAGGAAATTAAATGACAAGAGTTAGTAGGTGGCGGTAGCCTGGTACACTGTACCAGCTACTCACCCACCTTTCCAGTCTGGCACAGTGTGCCAGGAGCTGGGTTCATCCACTGGACCTTCCCAGTGGGTGATTTTCTGTCTGGCTTGAGCTGGCTCCCTCCGGATGTTGACCAGATTCATCCTTTCCGGAAACCAGTTCCTACCGGTTTTCCCAGTTCGGATTGTGCCATTTCCAGTTAGACCACACAGAGTAGGGTTATTATCAGATCTGGTAGTTAAGTAGGTAGGGTTCAGGGAGCCAGTTCCTGGCTCCCCTTAGGGTTTTACCCTGTATTGAAAAGACTTCGCTTTTTGCTCTCAACTCCCCAAGTCTCCTCCGTCAAACCGCGGGAGGACCCAGCGTCAACGCCACAAGGTAAGCCTGCGTGTGTTGGATTTGCCGTAGTGGACTGTGTGCGCGTGTGTCTGGCTGCTGGTGCGTGGGTATTGGTGTGTTTGCGAGTGAGGAGAGGAGCCAACCCCCTTTCCAGCCCTTGAGGCACTTGCAAAGGGTACTACTCTGTACTAGAGACCTGGAGCACTCCATATTCTCGCGTATTCTTGTGTTGCGATAGCTGGGAACTGGTCGTAGTTCCCCAGTTAAAGTAATACACTTCATTTGGTTGAGAGAGAGTCTCCCAGATCCCAGAGGGGATTTCCAGTGTCCTCGCGGATCGAGGTCGTCCTCCGTCCCAGGCGAGACCCAGCGGATCGAAGTTAGTCTTCCGTCCTGGGTCTAAGTGTGTCGTTTGTATATGTGTATCAAAAGACTGGTCCTCATCGTTACCCAGAGCTGGTTAAGCCGTCTTGGGTTGGTGGAATACTCCAAGTGGACGTATTTCCCCATACTTCAAAGCTCAAAAGAACCGGTCAAGGGATACATAACGTGAGGTACGAAGCCAGAACTTGGGTTTTCACAACGGGCCCAAGTTCGCCTGCGTGTATTCCCCATATACACGCTAGGTCCATACCCTTTTCCAGCTCCAGGAGCTAGCGAAAAGGCAGCGCACTTCATCACAACTGGTGCGTATGCCAGGAGCTAGTACCGGTCGTGCGAGTATGTCCGCTATTGGTGAGTCTGGCACTAACCAGGCCGAGATGGTCAAACCATTCTCGTTTGTGGTAGATGAAGACCAGTCGACCGGTGCCCAGGAAGCTAGCCAGAGTTCCGGCACCACCAGCCAGCCTACGACCCGCTCTGGCGGTCGTGGAGCTGGTTCACGCCAGCAAGTCGTTGGCAAGATGGGGCAGTCCTCCGCTGCCCGTCGTCGTGTGCTTATGCCCGACGACGACGAAGAAAAGGAGCCTTCTGGCTCGGCAATCCCACGCCGAGCTAGCCCGCGCAAAGGAAGCACTGAGTATGGCTCACCTCGTGCTAGTATCAGCAGTCTTGATCTGGGTGACGTCGCTTTGTGAGCTGGTAAGACCAAGTCCAGCCTCCAAGACCAAGCCGAGGCAGCTTCGAGCCAGTCGAAGGCTAGGAAGAAGGCTGGGAAGCCAGGAAAAGGTCGTGGTGGCAAGCCAGTAGCTGGGAAGTCGCCAAGTACCAGCTCGACCGACGAAGTCGTGAAGTCGCGACCTGGAACCGAGATGACGGCCCGAGACGACCGTGCGAGGGACCTAGTTCATCCAGGCGATGAGCTGGGAGACGTTTCAGCCGCCAGAAGTGGTCGCTCCAAGATTCACGACGCCTTCGTGATCCAGGAGTGCGTTGACATCTGGAGTCACGCACCGGAAGACCGTATCCTGCCTTGGGAAGCTGGATCGCCCAACCTCGGGCCCAGACAAGTCATCGAGCGAAGCTCGGATGTGCTGGACAAGTTTCACGAGCCAGGCTCGTGGTTGAAGCTTTTCGACATTATCAGCACGACGAATCCGCTGTCGCCACGAAACGTCCTGCACTTTGTCCGACTAGAAGGTCTATCTGGCATCGAAATGTTGGCGTTGATCCGGTCTGCTCTGTTCGAAGCTGGGTATTCGTTCATGAACCTGGTCCCAGCTGCACTTCGTCATGCTCCAGAGTTAGCAGGCCTCCATCTGCACGAAGTCGAGGTGAAGGTTCGGTCAGCTAGATATCTACTCTCGCTGCAAGTCCAGGAGTGGATCAGGTTTCGAAGTATTCGACCCGAGCAACGGTCTCCGACGGTGTCGTCCAGATCCCCAGTCGACGTCCACGCCATGCGCAAGCCAGAATCGATTCTGAGCTCGAGTGACGGTATTCCAGGCCGGCAATCGAGTCTTCGAACTAGTCAGTTCTCGTTTTCGGCGCCGCAAGCTAGCACAAGTGCACCGACAGACCTGGTTCAGCCTTTATCGAGCCAGTCAGCCGGTCAGAGCCTTGCGTTTGGTCTAGCTCGACCAGAAGTCCAACCACAGCGGTTTGTTGACCCTAACAACTACCGTTTCCAGCAACCTGCCGTTGCTCCAGTGGTTTCGGCGTCACTTGCGTTTGGTTCGCATCTGCAGCAGTCAACTCATGCGCCTCCAGCACCAGCACTCGTGAATACGCCTTACCCGGCTCCTGCTGTCACTTTTCATGCTGCTCCTGCTCTGGCCCAGCCAGCGGATGCGTCGTTCTATCTGGGATCGGGAGTTGGCGATCGCGCTGGAGGTTTTGCTTCGGGTAGGCCAACACCACGTCGAGTGGATGCCCAGGCAGCCTCCGCGCCGTTGTCAGCTCCGGTTCCAGTCCACGCAGAAGCTTTTCCAGCTGGACGTTACACCAGTGATGGTGCTGGAGAGCCCAGAGCTCGTAGAGTGCCCGACTATGGCGCTAATGAGCTGGGAAGTGCTTTACCAGCCCCCGTGATGCCACCGAGCCAGCTAGGCCAGTCAGTGCCACGACCGTTTGTGCCAAATCGGTATCTAGACAAGTTCACTGGTCTGGAGTCACTAGCTGACCGCAAACTATGGTATAAGAGTATGTGTACCTTGCAGACAGTGGTTACTGGACTGACATCGAGCGGTGCGGAATATCGAGTTATACCTTCGCGGTCCAGCTGAGGCCTGGCTCCAACAACTTGGTTCAGCTCGCCGGAGCTGGAACTCGCTGAGTTCAGCGTTCCAGAGCGAGTTCTGCGTCGCTAGAGGGTCTCCGTTCGAAACGTACTTTGGATTGACCCAGCGGAAGGACGAGACTCCGCTCCAGCATCTATGGCGTTTGAATGCAGCGGCAGTCAAGGCTCGCATCCCGCTGACCAGCTCGACTGACCTCAAGAACCATCTGGATCGCTTCATCAAGAGCCTGGCTAGCGAAAGCGCTAGGAATGCGTTCAGAGGGCGTTCTTACGAGTCGCTGGCCCAGCTCGAGGACGCAGCCAGAGATCTGGACCGAGAAGTGGACCGGGATGACTATCGTCGCTCCAGTTGGCACCAGGAACGCGATCGCGAACGCGAACGCTCGATTCCCAGGTCGGCGACCGTCTATTATGCTTATGACGGCGACGAAGATGGTGAAGAAGCTGGGTGGGGACTGGGTGATGAGCGTCCAGTGCATTTCGATGACGATGAGCCAGGCGATTGCTACGCTGAGTCGGTCTACCAGTCGTCAGGCCGCGTTCAGAACCAGCATCCAAGTCGCTGGAGGCCAGGTAGCCAGGATCAGAGTCACCCTGGTCGATACGCTCCAAGCTCTAGCCAGTCAAGTCGTCACGCTATGGCTCAAAGTCCAGCCTCGCACCAGTCGGGTCAAGCTCCTTTCGCTCGCTCGGCCCAGCTTCCCAGCTCCGGCACAAGTGTTTCTGGCTCAGCCGGTCGTTCTCGACCTGGCTTAAGCGTTCAGAGTCCTCGCGGACCGAACTGCTTCAATTGCGACGAAGGTTTCTGTTCTCTCTGCGAGGCACCAGGTCATCGCCCTGAGTCGTGCCCAAGGAAGTGCTCGTTCTGTGACGAGGTGCACTCTCCAGGCGACTGCGAGCTGAAGAAGGCTCTCAAGCTTGGTTAAGGGTGAGGCGAAAGCCAGTGCTGCTCCAGCCGGCCCAGCCCAGCCTTTAAACTAGGCAGCTCGCCGGGGACCCGAGGGGATCCGGTACGCGTCGAGCTTCAAGTCCCTCAGGCGACACAAGAAGCCCAAGTCATGCATGTGTTTGCATATGTTGGTAGTGAAGACATTAATACCAACAACAAGTTACCAGTTGGCCAAGGTGAAAACGAAGCGCGTTCGTTCCTTGTTTGTGCTGGTGACTCAAGTCCTGGTCTGGAAAGACACTTCCAACTCCAGCCAGGCGAACGTCGTGGATGGTGGTCCATGCACCCTGAGCCAGTTGGCCAGGCCAGAAATGCCATCGTCAACGGTGCCGTGTGCGACCGTAGAGCCCCCATCTTGCTGGATTCCGGCTCATCGTCTAGTATGGTCAGTCTGGACCTAGCTAGGAAGCTGGGACTTCAGCTCAAGTTCGGTGACCGGCTCAAGGTCAGCGGCATTGGCGGCGGCGTGACCTACGCCACAGCCAGAACCAGGGTTAAGGTGACGCTCGGCATGAGTGTCGCCTACTTTCTGGACCTCTGGGCTGGGAATATTGGCGAGGGCATCGACTGCTTGCTGGGACTCGACTTCATGGTCCGGGCAGGAGTCCGGCTCTGTGCCTACGAAGGGTCGGTCCGGCTGCCAGACGAAGAGTGCATCCTGCTGGCCGCAGCTGGTCAAAGACCGAAGCTGCCAGAACGAGTGTCAGTCAGCACCCTGGAAGACATTTACTTGTCGCCGGGTCGCAGCACGCTGGCGCCAGCTCGTCATCGAGCTGGAAAGCTTCAGGTCTGGGCGTGTCGTCAAGACAACTGGGTGACAACCGTCGTCGTCGGGCCAGACGGCCAGCTTCAGGCCGTCCGAGTGACGAATGTGTCACCTCAGCCGATCATGATCCCAGCTCGGACGCCAGTCGCTCACCTGGTCGAGGAAGGCCACCTGCCGCTAGGCCAGAGGTGTGCCAGGCTCAACTCAACTAGGTATCTTGAGTGGCAGGTGCTGGTCTACGAGGGTTCTCACTCTAGCCGTTTCATCCGGGCGCAGGACGAGCTCATCGACGCCTACAACGCCAGTCTGCCTCCAGCTGTGGTTAAACCAGCCTACGACGCACCTAAGAAGATTCTGCCAAGGGGCGAGGTGCTCGTGGAGCTGGAAGATGTGCCAGATCTTCGTGTAGGTGCGTCTTCCCAGTTGGACCAAGCTGCTGTGGCATCGTCTGAGCCAGGAGGGCGATCTGCTCAAGGTGTCAGCGCCGAGCGACCACGCAGCGAGCCTGAGCCAGTCCAAGCGCGCGATCCAGGTTGTGCTCAACACGTCCAGCCAGAAGAAGTCGCTTTGGAGCTGGAAACAGCCGCGCCACCACCACCACGACAAGATTCCGTGCTAGCAACACTAGCTGCACGACTGCCCGAGCCAGGCACCAACTTACCCAAAGTGGCCGCTCCAAGCGTGCCTGTTGTACCGGCGAGCTCGTCATTGACGAGTGAGCTTACCGCCGAGGCGGGGTCTGCAGGCGCCGGAGTGGTTATGATTGATGGCTCTTGACCAGGTGCCAGACTCAGGCGAACCTCACTTGCTGCAAGTCGAGCCAGGGCGGCAACACTCACTGCCGGCTCGGCGACCCAGGACTAGTCAGGGGGCGACCTCTACAGCAAGTGTTCCAAGTGTGGTGGAGCGGCCCAATCCAGACGGGACGTGGCACAAGCAGCTGCGGAGGATGGGCCGACCCAGATCGAAGGGTGGCACCCAAGGCATTTGATGCAAGGTGATCAGGACTTCGGGTAACAACGGGCAACATCAAGGAGTCGGCATGAGTGTCGTCCGAAGCGGTGAACCGACCGCCCGCCCAAGGGAGGGCAGGCGATCGGCGGGAAGTGTGTTGAACTAACCCAACGGCCAGGTGATCCGGCAGACGCCTTCAACCAGACGCACGGCCGCCGAGTGTCAAAGGAACCCCGAAGCGCCTAGGTGATCGACCGGTTCGAACTACTGTGAGACGATCATCGAGATGCCCACCCGATCGGCCAAGCGATCCCCCGACCGCCTGGTGGAAGTACGGATCGCCTAACATATCGACGGATCGGCTGAGGCATCTACCGATCGGCTGAGACATCTACGGATCGCCTGATGATTAGACGGCACCCGGGTGGTTGCGCATACAGTTGTAGGGTTGTAGGGTTAGGGGCGTGTACCCAGTGTGTGAATCAGATAGTGTAGGACTCTAGGAAGGCAGGAAAACTCCAAAGGAATAGACTCTGCATTTCGCGACCAAGTACACAAGTCCCCAAGACGTACAAGGGAGTGCAGGGCTCACACAAGTCCCGTCACCGGCAGGGAGGTGACGTTAAAACCCCCGAGCCGCGCCAAGCAGCTCGCCTCAAGGCAGGCAGCCGGCGCGCGTCAGACGACCGCGCACCGCCGCCACAAGGAAAGGAAAGGCAAGGAAGACCAAGGGCGATCGCGAGACGATCCCCGGCGTTGTGAGTGCTTGACTTAGTCGCACGAGCGCGCCACCAAGCCCGAAGCGCCCGCGCTTCGCCCCACGCATCCGGCACAACCGTGTTGAGGTTGATCCGATCGGCTCTGCGTTTGACCGGCCGGCTGCGCGTCCTCGATCTACACGCAGCCACCAGAGCCGGAAAACCAAGGGATTCACGACCCCTTGGTCTCTCTCTCCCCCCGACTTCGGAGTCCAGAGCGCCCACGGTCCAGGCCACAGCGATTTTCAAGGCCTGTCGACGTCAGTGGTAAGTTGCTGCCCCTCGAATCAAGGATCAAGGTCTGTTGTGTGCACGGCTCGGCTGCTGAGGGGTTCGCTGTCCCCCAGTTTTAGCCGGCCGCGTTACCACAGTTGTGCGTATGCCAGGAGGTAGCACTTCCATGGGCCCGAAGTCGAAGAGATCGACTCATCCAAAGCCGCCCGCCCCGTCGATCCCAGGCGGCCAAGGATCAAGAACTCGAGGATCGTCCGTAGCGGAGCCAGGTGGAGGGTCCCCACCGTCCGCTACGCAAGAACAACATGCTACCGATCGTAATGGACCCCCACGTGTTGACGTGGTTGGATCGGAGGGCGTCAGCGTTGCCCGCAACCTGACGCCCGAACTTGAAGAAGAAGGGAAGTCGGACACTTCAGAGACGGTCGACTTCATGGACGACGTCGCCGAAACGATCGACCTCACTAGTGCGATCACGGAAGCGACAAGCGTACCTGACGCTCCGCAGACTCCCATCACACGAGCGGTCAATGCTGTGCCGCCGCAAGTCGACCCGACCGGCCCCAGAGTGTCACCCGCTCGCGTGCTCGAGGTGCTGTGTCAGAAGCACGACGCGCTCAAGCATCTGCAAGTGACCAGGGTCGGCACAGGTACCAGTGTGCGCGATCCCGGTTTTGCGTCGATGATGAGCACGGCCGAAGTCCTCAACGGGATCATCTCCGTGTTCAACACTGCCGGCTACAGTGTCATGATCGCCGACCGCGTTACCACACAAGTCCTCAAGCTCCTGCCCAACCGCAGCTCACCATCGGTATGAAGCTAGTTCAGCGCCGAGTGAGCCGAGAAAGCACACCGATCCAGCGTCTCGCGTGCACGTTCAAGCTGGTTTCGTCTCGAGATAACCAGGGTGACGACGATGCGGTCTCGTTTTACCACGAAGGCACCGACTTTGTGCTGCTCGACGAGCTCCGGGACCAGCTCGCAATGCTCCCGGACCAGATCGACCTGGAAGCTCCAGTCGACATGGCCAGCGCCGATGTTGGCGAAGAAGGCGTGACCAGCCCAGTCCAGGACCAGCTCATACGCGACGTGATCAACAAGCATGCGTCAGCGTTCCTGGGATCTGGCAACGCGCTTCCGCCTCCAGCTAGGGGCGTCGTCTGCGACATCGAAGTCGAGCCAGGAACCAGGCCAGTCGCCGAGAAACCCAGGCGAATCAAGTCGCACCTGCTTCCCCAGGTCTACGAGCTGCTCAAGAAGCTCCTCGATGCTGGAATCATCGAGTATTCTGACTCGGAGTGGGCCAGCCCAATTGTCATCGTCATGAAAAAGAACATCCGGCTTTGCATCGACTACCGGCGCGTGAACCAGCTGATCAAGCTCATGAACTATGTGATGAAGTGCGCTGCCTTTTCGCTAGCTCCTGGAGCTGGAAAAGGGTATAGACCTAGTGTGGTAAAGCGGCCGAGAATTTTAGGGCACTAGACCGAGGTGATAGGCAGAGACTCTGGGTAGTACCGTAGGAGGCTCCAGACTAACCCATACTATTACTATACTCGGTATCAGCCGCCGGTATTACCGGCGGAACGGATACTGAGACGATTGTGCCATCCCATAGCCGATTGGCTAAAATGGGGGTCGATTGCGTAGCCGAAAGCCGCAGTCATCACCTGGATACAAGGGGGATGATCGGCAGGATACTGGCTGAATCGGCAGAAGAAGGGCATGTATTCAGCAGTAGTAATGGGTGTAGAGCCGGTAGCGAACTTAGGGCAGCCGAACTTAGCGTAGGGGTACTTAGATCAGCTGATGAGACCAAGGTAATAGACTTCCACTTTCACCGCCAAGCCCGCAAGCAAGCCGCGTCGTCTTGGCAAGGAACGTCGCATCAAGGCTCGCCGTCACCAACAGGAGGTGACGTTAAAGAAGACCCCGGTGGAACCTGGCTTTTGCTGTCAGGGGAAGCCGACGAATCTCAAGCGGCCGACTTGAAGCGCTGGGGCAAGACTGCCAGCGGCGTCGGCTGCATCAAGGACAAGGACGCTCGTGTGCGCCGGTGGGATTGTCCCCCCGCCACGACAAGGCAAGGTTACGGTCTCTAGTGCTGAGCACTAGCGGATCTCACGCCCCAAGGAAGCCGCAGCCGTCTCATCGGCTGCGCACAAGTATTCCGAGCCCCTGCGTGTTGAGCAGGCGTGTTTCTCGGCCCGGTACAACCCCCGGCCCAACTCTGCGAGACGGTCTCCTCTCGGAGCTCAGCTGGCCGACCCCAGAGGCTTCACGACCCTCTGGCTTCCCCTCCCCCGACTTCGGTACCAGAGCGCCCACGGTTCACCCCCACAGCGACTTTCGTGGGGTGTAACGTCTGTTGGTAGCTCACTAGCACCAAGAATCTGAAGGCCTGTTGGCGAGTGGTCAGCTGTCACAAGCAGTCGCTGTGCAGTGATTTTGCTGACCCACTCTACCACAGCGGTGCGTATGCCAGGATCTAGTGGCTACATGGCATCGAAGTCGAAGAGACCGCCAAGGTCGAAGTCACCTGTCCAAGCGGCCGCAGGTGACTTAGACTCGAATCGAGCTAGGCCGCAACCGAGTTCTGCTGGAGAGCCCCCACCTGAACACGGTGACCAAGAACATGTCGATCTCGAAGGGCCCCCACGCGTGAGCGTGGTCGAAGGACGGTCGACATCGGATGACTCCATCACCCGCAACCTCCTCCCAGACCTCGACGAAGAAGCCAAGGACGGCGCCAGCGACGCTGGCTCGGAAGACGTCGACCTGAGTGGCGACATCGCGGAGCTGAACGTCGGCGACGATGCGACGGCTCCGACGACCCCGATCACCCGTGCCGTCAACTCGGTGCCGGTGAAGATGGATCCCACCAGGCCGACAGCCGTGCCGGCACGGATGATCGAGGTGATCATGTCGAAGCACGATGGTCTCAAGCACCTCCAGGTGACCCGAGTCAGTGCCGCTGCTGATGTCCGCGACCCTGGCTTTGCGTCGATGAAGACTCAGCAGCAGGTGCTGCACGGCATCATCGGTGTCTTCAACACCGCCGGGTACAGCGTGACCATCTTGGACAACGCCAAGATCCTCGCGACACGACGCGACAAGTTGATCGCGGGCGCTCAGGCGATCTTCGAGCTGTTCCTGCGCCACCAGTCTCAGCGCAAGCTCGAGCAAGCCATCGGTGCGAACCGTGGTGGGCTTATGGATGCTAAATCGCTGCAGAAGATCGCGGAGCAGGTCATCGGACGCTCCAGGGAAGAAGTCAAGCAGATGGAAGAAGAGATCATGCTGAAGGACAAGATGCTCAAGGATCTCGAGAACTACCTGCAAGACTTCGCCGACAGAGTCGCATCAGGTGAGCTGACCGCAGCTCAACTTGCGTCGGTGTCGACTGCGGCCGCGCCGACCGTTGCCAGTGCCGAGGTGAAGCCGACGGTCAATCCAGAGCCGAAGGTCAAGGCCGAGAAGCCGACTCCAGTCGCTAAGTCGCCGGCAGCCTGGTCCTCGACCGACTACCTGGCCGACATCTACGACGAGTGCGTCGCGCCAGGCGTCAGCGCCATGACTCGCCTGCGGCAGTCAGCCTGTGCCGATCTGAAGTCGTTCGACGGCAAGTCTCGCGACGAATATCGCGGCAAGGCCTTCATCAGTTCGGTCCGTTCGGCGTTCCGCCAAGACGAGATGACCGATGGCCAATGCTGCCTGAAGTTCCCCGAGCTGCTCACCGGCGCGTCAAAGATCTGGTACAAGCAGCTGAAGAAGTCGACGCGTGCCAACTGGTCGCTCCTCCAAGCTGAGTTCGAGCGTGAGTACAGCGGTGCGACGGTCACGGCTCACCAGCGCTACTACGAGCTGCGCCGGAAGCCGAACGAAGAGCACCTCGACTACCTGTACCGACTCAACGTCCAAGCCATCGAAGCCGGCATCGACTATGAGGGCGCTGCGGCATCCTTCCACGTGACTCACTTCCTCGACACGTGTGAAGATGCCGAGCTCGCACGCCAGTTCGGTCTTGTCAAGCCGACAACGGAGGAGCAGCTCCGTCAAGCGTTGAAGGAGCTGCTGCGCCAGAACCAGCGGTCGAAGCGCGACGAGTCGGCCAAGTTGCGCGCGGACAAGCGCGACAGCAAGCCGAAGCCGTTCATCGCCGGTTCCAAGCAGCGACCGATCGCCGTCAACGCGTTGGCGAAGCTGCTCGGGTCCTCGAGTCGAGCTGCCGAAGTCGACCTGTCAAGCGTGTCTGAGTCGAGCTCGGATGGCAGCGAGTCGGAAGACAGCGGAGCTGAAGATGGCGAAGGTGACGAAGGCGAAGATGCAGTGGAAGTTGCGGCTTGGCGACGATGCTAGCGCCGGAGTCCGTGCAAGCGGTGACCAAGCTCGTCGCCGTCCTCCAAGGCCGTGACAGGGTGGGCAAGCCGAAGGGTGAGGTGTCGAAGCCTCAACACCCATGCTCGCACTGCGGCTCGAAGCGCCACCAAGACCGCGATTGTTGGAGTCGTATCACTTGTACGGTGTGCGGTCGGCTCGGTCATCCGGCCGACTATTGCTACCACCGTTGCAAGGGGTGCGGCAATGTCCACGATCGTGGTGCTTGCCCGCTGGAGGAGCTCGCAAACCACCTGAAGGCGTGGTTCGACCCGACGAAGCACGCTGGCGTCCTGCCGGCGGCCGTCGAAAAGTGGTTAAACTAAGCCGCCCGCCAGTTTGGGGACTGGTACGCGCCGGGCGGCAACCCGAGGTCGCAGTGTATGCGTTCGTAGCCAGTAGACAGCTACAGCGTAACAAACAAATACACTCGATTCTTGATCAACCACTTGAGTTCGAACGTCATGCTTTTATTCAACGGCTTACTCTACACCCTGGTGAGCGGCGTGGGTACTGGCGGTTCTACAACCAGAAGTCCCATCGCCAAACCATCGTAAGGGCGCAGATCGACGACCATAACGCGCGGGTCCTGTTGGACTCGGGCGCCGAGGTCTCGATCCTCGACTCCGACTTTGCGCGTAAGATCGGAGCCGAGGTAGACACCAGTGTGTCTCTGCGCTGCGAAGGTGTTGGAGGATCCGGCTATCCCACCGAGGGCCGGGCCTGGATAAAGGTGGTGCTGGCCGGCGAGCTGGCGTACCAGGCCGAGGTCTGGGTCGGTCACCTTGGCAACGTTCAGGCGATTCTCGGTACCGACTTCATGACCCCGGCCGGCATCCGCCTCGACTTGGCCGGAGGCGTCGCCCTCATGCCGGACGAAGTTCGCGTCCAGTTTGAGGGCCGCCGAGCCGTCTACAGTGACAAGGCAGAGCAAGTCAGGGTCAAGCGAGAGGTGACGATCCAGCCAGGTGAGTCACATTACCTGCGGATCAAGCCGAACGCCTCCAAGAAGCTGTGGGTCCGCCGCGACGAACGCTGGGTCACGACTGCCGAGTGCAACGAGCGTGGCCTGCCGACGCGGGTCAAAGTGACCAACATCTTCACGGTGCCGGTTACCTTGCCCACGCAGACGATTGTTGATCTCTGGCTGAGCTCGGGCGCCGCACCTCGACGCTCCGGGTACGTCTCTCTGGGCTCGAGGCGGTACGACGAGTGGTGCACCCTCGTGTACGAGGCCGAGCCCGAACCGGAGCTTGAGGCACGGCGCCAAGCTGAAGCCAACGCGGTCCGGGCGGCGCAGCCACCGGCGGTCGAACGACGCCCGTATGTGGTGCCGCGCGCGATCTTGAAGCATGCCGACGCCGCGGTGGCGACGCCGCCGAGGGCGGGTGACTCGAGGAGTGAGCTCAAGGTCTCCGTCGAAGACACGCTCGGGGGGGCGACATCCGGCGACGAAGACCAAGGCGACGTCACGACGAAGCCGAGAGCCGGACAGCGTGTCGTCACGACGAAGATGACGACGTCCGACTGGGCCAAGGTGGCGATACTCTTTGTCGCAGCCAAGTCCCCGGCCGAAGTCGTCGACAGCCAAGGCGAGCTGAGCGAAGCAGTCTACGTGCATGAAGGAGGCGATATCAGCGCTGAAGACATCGACGGCCAAATGGCCATGATCCCAGAGGTCCCAGCCGGAGACGACGAGATCACGCCTGCCAACATCAAGATCGCGGCAGGCGAAGATGTCAGTGCCGAAGACGTCGAGCGTGTCCGCGAGATGGTGTGGAGGCGACGCCCGTACCTCATGGGCAAGGGCAATGCTCGGCCGTTGCCGGCCAAAGGCGTCGTCTGCGACATAGACGTCGGTGACGCCAAGCCCATCGCTCAAGCGTGCCGCAAGGCGCCGCCACAGTACGTGGAGAAGCTCTACGAGCTCCTTAAGGGACTCCTCCAGGCGGGCTTCATCGCGCCATCGACATCGGCTTGGGCGTCTCCCATTGTGATCGTCGTCAAGAAGAACGGTGTTGATATTCGCCTCTGTATCGATTACAGAATGGTGAACGCCCTCACTAGGCTGATGGTCTACCCTATGCCTGTCATTCATGACCTGTTGGAAAATCTCGGCTCGCTACGATGGCTTTGCTCACTAGATATGGCGTCAGGATTCTGGGTCGTGCGAATGACTGCAAGGGCTCGGGCGATTTCGGCTTTCGTGACACCCTTCGGGTTGTTTGAGTGGCTAAGGATGCCGTTCGGATTGAAAAACGCTCCCCAGATATATCAACGGCTTCTTGATAACGCGCTCTATGGCTACCTGAAGCTGACGCCCAAGCACCTGCAGGACAAGGAAGCTGATGTGTTCGAAGATGGTAAGCCGGCCGGAGCCGAGACGCGACCAGCGATAGGTCGAACATCGTACATTCACGACATCTTGTTCGGCGGCGAGACTTGGGATCAGATGTGTGAGCGGTTGGAGAGACTGCTGCAGGCCTGCGAGGAGTAGGGGCTTTCGATTAGCCTCCCGAAGAGCGAGTTCGGCATGAGCCGTGTCGACTACCTAGGGCACTCGGTTTCCGCGAAGGCATCAGAGCGAAGCCGAAAAACCTCTCCGAGCTGCTGCAACTCGAGTTTCCTAAGACTCTGAAGGGGATTCAGTCGTATTTGGGCTCTCTGAACTATTATCATCAGTTTATTGAGCACTTTGCGGTCTATGCGGCCGCACTCTACGAGGTTACCCAGGCAGACTTGGCCAAGGATGCGCTAGAGCCCGGTCATCTCGCGTCTGCTCGACGGGCCTTCGCAGAGCTCCAGCAGAAGTTGGCGAATGCGCCGATCCTGAGGCACTTCGACGCCGAGAGGCAGCTGGTGGTCATCATTTACTCGAATCCGTGGGCTGTCGCTGCCACACTGGCGCAGGAACACGATGGGAAGCTGTTGCCGGTGAAGTTCTTCAGCAGGGTGCTGAAAGTCCACGGAGCCAAGTTCTCGCCAGCCGAGAAGGAGATCCTTGCTCTGTTCCACGTGCTGTCCGGAGCGGCGAATATGCTGAGTGGCCGCGCTATCCAGGTGCTGACGCGGTTCTCCACGTTCGGTTGGTTGTTCAAGGCGAAAGGTCTTCAAGGTCGTTTGGAGCGGTGGGCTACTGTGCTGAGTTCATGGACGCTCGAGATCGTAAAGATCAAGAAGGACGAAGATGGCTTGAGCGGATTGGTCGCAGCCGCCACGGGCCCTGCGGACAAGATGGACGAGATGCTTGGCGACATTCAGCCGAGGAAAGGCGTCGCAGGTGAACGACATCGACTGCCCGTGCCGACATTAGCGAAGGATGAGGCCGCGTGGGTTGTGTCTTTCGAAGGATCGGCGAAGCCGAAGCGGAACGGGGCAAGTTGCGGCGTCATCCTGTGGTCGTTGCCAACGTGGAAGGTAGTCGCTGCCGAGACGTGTTTCTTCGCCGACGGAACGGTTAATGAAGCCGAGTACAGGGGTGCTATAGCTGCCATGGATCTGGCTATACGACACGGTGTCCAGGATGTGATCGTCTGCGGCGACTCCCGCATCGTGATCCAGCAGCTGAGAGGTGACATCGAGTGCCGTACAGCAGGGCTCCAGGTTCTACGCGCCGAGGCGCTGGCGAAGCTGAGCGTGTTCAAGTCGGCTTACCTCGTACATGTCGCTCGAGACTTCAATGCGGCCGCCGACCTCATCACGGGCAAGGCGCTGCAGCGCTGTGCCGGCGGAGTCGTCGACCCGGCCGAGCATGCCGGTATGAGAATGCTGAACCGCCTCCCTGAAGTCCTCAGGCCGAGTGAAGACGAGCCGGCCGCGGCTGTCCACGTGGTGACGCGCGGCGGTGCCGCCACGGGCGCCGATCATGGCCAAGACGCGACCCGACAGCACGAGGAGGCCGAAGGGCAAGCGAGCAGCGGCGATCGAACTCACGGGCGTCTCCGACGGCGCGCAGGCGACAATGACGGGGTCGAGAGAGCTGCGGCGCTGCCACAGTCGACAGAGCTCAACGGAGCCGCTGACGGAGCGACGGGGCGCACAGGCGCACGTAAGGTGAATAGCCGGGACGTTCCAACTCGCCAGCGCCGTGAAGGCCGGCGTGGGAACACAAGCGACGAGGCGCCCACAAGCGACCCGAGCCGGCGAGTCACGTTTGATCTTCCAGCAGTCGGCAGCGAAGCTCCAGACGATTCCGTCGATCGTCCAGCAGTGCGCGAGCGTCCAGCTATCAACGAACGTCTGCCTGCTGACGCGATGGCTACAACTGAGAAGGGCACCGATGGACGCGTCGCCAAGGCTCGAGAGTCAGTCGAAGATTCAGCGATGTACCCAACGGACATAGCCAGGCGCGGTGCGCACCATCAAGAAGCGACACGGCCAGATGATGACGAATCCAGTATCGCAATCAACGATGACGCGAACATAGCCAGGGCGGACGGCCCACACTTCGGCGTTGACCAGCGTGATGACTGCGCAAGCCCGGGGGACACTTCGCGGGACCCGACAGTTGAGTCCGGCACGGCGTGGGTCGAGCGACTGCGCGCGGAGCGCATCTCGACGGCGCAAGACGAAGAACGATGGAGCGCCAACGTCAAGCGCTTCCTCATGGGCGACGTCGCCGCGCTCAGCGACCAAGAGCGCGCCGCGTGCGAGAAGCTCGCGCCGTCGTATGAAGTCGTCGACCGCTTGCTCTACTACGTCGGCTACCAGAAGACGAAGGATCGAGAGCGACGCGAGCTGCGCCTCCGACTCGTCGTGCCGTCTACTCTACACCGTGAAGTCCTGCATCACTACCATGTCAGCTTGGCTGGCGGCCACCAAGGGGTGAGCCGCGTGTACGAGAAAGCCCGCCGTTATCTATTCTGGAGGAATATGTACGCTGACGTTCGCGACTACGTGGCTGGGTGCCCAGATTGCCAGTCCGGCAAGGGTCAGCCGCGGATTCAAGTCCCGTCGCCAGGGAATATCGTCGCGACTCGGCCGTTTGAAGTGGTCGGCATGGACCACGTACCGTCGCTGCCTAAGTCGCATCGCGGGAACACAGAGCTCTTAATTTGGTTGGATCAGCATACGGGCTTCGTCATCGTATCGGCAAACCGGTCTCGAGAGGCCCAAGAAGTGGCGGAGTCGTACGAGCGTTGCGTGTATAGGCGCTTCGGTGCGAGCCGAGTCATTCGACACGACCGCGAGCCGGCACTTATGTCGGCCGTCTTCCGCGCATTCAATCGACTGATCGGCCAGAGGAGTCGTGCTACGCTCGCCTATCGGCCTCAGTCTAACGGCATGACGGAGCGAATGGTACAGGCGGTCGTCCACGCCGTCAAGCTCTATGTGTCCGATCCTCAGCAAAGAGACTGGGACGATTATGCAGAACGGCTCGTGTTTGCGCTCAACTTGGCTCACGATCGCGTCCGCGGCGACTCGCCATTCTACCTGCTACATGGGTGGGAGCCTCGAACGACTCTCGAATCTGTGCTGCCGACGGCAGACCAAGACGGCCACGCCGATGCGAGACGATGGCGATCGGCCGTCCAGATCCAGTACCAGAAGGCACGGCAAGACGTGGTTCGGCTACTCCGTCAAGCGATGGAAGAGCGTCGAGAGGCGAGCGAGTCAGCAGCCCGCGGCGACACGTCCGCGATAGTCCCGGGCGCTAAGGTGTGGGTCTACATTGACCAAGTCAAGCCAGGTTTCGCACGTAAACTCGCACATCTATGGCACGGCCCATTCAGAGTGCTAGAGCGACCGGCCACGCACTTGGTCAAGCTGGAGATCGAGGGCTCGGCTTACCGAATCTTCCCCACCGTTCACGTCTCGCGCTTGAAGCTGTGGCGCAGCTTCGAAGATCGCCCCGCCACAGAGCTGGAAGTTCCAGCTGACGCTCGGCTCGACTTCGACGAGGCGCTGCTTCCCGAAGTCTCGCTCGAGCCGGACAACGACGAAGGACATTACGAGGTCGAGGCGATTATCGGCCACCGCGACGTACGCTCTGCTCGCCAAGGGCGGCCTATTCGCGAGTACCACGTGAAGTGGGTCGGCTGGGACACGCCAGATTGGATCGCCGAAGACGACATGAACGCGCCGAGCCTCATCGAAGAGTACGAGCGACAGCTGCGCGCCGAAGGACGCTTTGCCGCGATGGCGACCGAGATCGAAGAGGAGGAATAATACTCGGCCAGCTGCGCAGTGATCAACGCCGTCCAGGAGGCGGCGTCCGATGCTGTATGGCTCCGAGTTGGCGTAACTAACGCCGGGGTTAGTCAGGTCGTTGCCCTGGCTAGCTGACTGCGGCGAGGTTGTGGCCGGTGGGAGGCACCGGCAAGCCATTCGGTGGACATGCATATTGTATAACGTGACGTGAAAAGATGAAGGAGACAAGTTCGACTGCCTACGGATCAAGTGAAGAAGAGAAAATGAAGTGATTATTACGATTATCTGCGAAGACGATTTCCTATGGTGTTCAACTGCTACCGAGCTAACAGCGCTAGATCTGCGCAGGAGCGGCCTTCCCTGGGCTGATACTCGAAGCTTCAGCGGTCGACCCGGCACGGGACGCATCAGCGGTAGCGGGAGGCAGCAGGCTCGAGGGAGCCGCCGACGGCTTGGCAGACGCGGGCGTGGTCGGTCCTTGAGGCGCCAAGCTGCTTGAAGGCGAAGGTGTGCGACCGCTGGTAGCGGTCGACGCGTCGGCTCCCGTGCGACCCGACGGTTTCGCAGTATCGACAGCTTGAGACTTGGTCGCGGCCACGCTGGACATCTTCGGCTTACCGCCGCTCGTAGGCGATGAAGGAGTGCTCTTCGTGCGCCATGGCTGCTCATCCGCCGTCGAATCGTCGTTGCTCTCCTCCACACCCTCCTTCTCCTCCTCATCGGAGGAGACCTCGAGGCGCTTCCGCTTCCCTGACACACGACCCGACGCCGACGGAGACGACGGGGCACTCTTGGACGGCGAATCGCGCCAGAACTTGTGGTAGATGCGGCTGCGCACCGATTGGGAAGGGTGAGCCTCTGGCTTGAGCAAGAAGAAAGCACGCTCTGGTTCGGCTTGATCAACACGATCAGCAGCTGCAAGCACAGTCTCGTTGGGCATCGGCAGCAGGTACACAGTGCCGATCGGCGGAGCAATGAGGAAGAAAGGGTCCAACAGTAGATCGGCGTCGATGTCAGGATTGTCGTCAAGGAACTTGGACAGACGCCGACAATGGGCCTTGACCTGAGTCTTCGTAGTCGAATGCCGCTGCTTGCGCTCCTCGCGCCACTGGCGATCGACCGACGACGGCACGACCAGGTAATGCGTCCGCTCGTAGAAGGTGCGAATCACCAGCCTGTAAAAGGCCATGGTCTCAGTGTAGAGCCCCACGAAACGATCGTCGGCATAATTGAAGGTGATCGGCTTGGGGATCATCTTCAAGAACTTCTTCCACCGAGCCGCGGCGTTCCAAAGGGTGATCTCAGCAGCGTCGACGTCGAGGCGAGCATTGGCTTCTGTGAGGAACTTTGTGTCTTGGTTGTAGTTTGGGGCCACGGCTTCGCAAGGGAACAAGCCCAACCGCCACGCGAGTCGCTCGATCTGATCAGCCGACAACGTCGAAGGCGGCCCACTTTCCGGCCATCCAGCTGCCCAGATCGGATATGACTCGCGCATCGAATTCAAGGTCGACTGAGAGACGTAGTTGGCGCCTCGCTCGGCCGACGGGCCCGCGGTAGTGGCTGAAGACTTTCAGCCCTGATTCTTCGGCACCGGTGATCCACGCGAGTCGGTGAGATCCACGACGTCCTGCGGAGTCGGATCCGGAGAAGGTTGGCTCTGCGGCTGCGCCACGGCAGCAGCCCCCTCTCGGTTCTTCTTCGCCTTCTTCTTCGTAGGTGCCTTCGTGCCCGCCGGCGCAACACGACCAGAGACAGCGGCGTCCGGGCTCGGGCTGCGGGCGGAGTTGCCGCCTCGCGCCTGCGACGACGGAGCCGCGCTGGCCGAAGAGTCGCCCGTTGAGCCTAGCTGTCCGGCGATAGTGCCGCCGAAGCCGCCACCAAAGAGGGAGCCCTGCTCGAACAGCGACTCGAGCTCGCCGCCGCCGAGATCTTTCAAGAACTGCTCAATGTCGTCGTCTGGCCGAAGATTCTCAATCTTCTCCATAAGACGAGTGCAATCGTTGACAATCTTCTGCCATATCATGAACGTGTCAGTGGGCACGGAGGGGTCGGCCTTCGATATCTCGGCAGCCATCGTGGTCAGGGCATCAGATCCGCTGATCCGAAAGGCGTTCGGTGTGAGGCGTGACACCAGTTGATCAAAGACAGGCGTCAAGAACCCCAGGGTGACACGGGGAGCCGAAGGGTTCGCTTCGCCGCGAAGCTTGTTGAGGACACCAAGAGCCGTCGACACTGCACCTGCCTCGCGAAAACCAGTGAGCAAGACAGGGCCGATCAGCTTCTCATACTTGAGCAAGGCGGCTCGCGCTTGGGCGAAGATCGCCTGGTCACGGCATCGGCCGTCATCCGCCGACGAATTGCCCCTACCGTGCCGAAGCCACGGTAATTCGCAATCTCTTGGTTCATATCGCGAAGTGAGCCCAGACTGCCGAGGCGCCTGTAGGCCTTGTACTTCCGCTCGAGATCCGCCTGCTCCGCTGTCGCAGCTGCGGCCACCTTCTCGGCCGCGTCGAGCCGGTCGCGCAGTGAATCGCGCTCCTGAGTCACAGTGTTCAGCGTCAAAGCGTCGCGCTCGCGTTCATCACGATAAAGCTCGAGCCGACGGCGAAGGTCAGCCACCTCGTCAGAGGCAGGTGTCGACGAGGGAGCGTTCGCAGGTGGAGGACTAGCAAGTTGTCGACTGGCCTCAGCCTGGGCACCGGAGTCAGCTAGGGAACGGAGGCGGGCGGCACGGCGGACGGCAGCGATGTATAGACGCACCTTTGACCGTTCGAGTTCTTCGAGGCGCTGAGCCTTGGCCCGCAGGTCGATGAGCTCGACGTCCGCACTCTTCACTCGCGACTTCAACGAGGCGAGCTCGGCAGCGAGCGTGCTGCTCACTGATTCGAGGAAGCTTGAGCAGGCGTCGGAAGACTAAAGAGCGGTCGAGGCGCGTTCCAACAGCGCAGTCAACCCACGCAGTTGCTCAACGGACAGCGGGACTGTCAGGTCAGAAATCGCCTCGAACAGATCACCCGCGACGCCTGCCAGCTTGGAGCGCGCGAGTTTGACCAAGCGCGCTTCACTCATCTGCAGAGCGATGTGAGCAAGCGAACAACTCCATGATGACCGGAGAAGAAGCGGTGCGTACCGTCAAGGGAAGACCGGAGGAGAAGACGAAGTGAAGGGGCCGAAAGCTGTGCGGCTGCTCCAACGGCGTGATCGGCTGATGTGTGGTGACTCGGCCGAGAGGAGTTCTCCCATCACCCAAGGTCTGCGACCAGGCCGATGGGAGACGGGCGCTGTGGTAAAGCGGCCGAGAATTTTAGGGCACTAGACCGAGGTGATAGGCAGAGACTCTGGGTAGTACCGTAGGAGGCTCCAGACTAACCCATACTATTACTATACTCGGTATCAGCCACCGGTATTACCGGCGGAACCGATACTGAGACGATTGTGCCATCCCATAGCCGATTGGCTAAAATGGGGGTCGATTGCGTAGCCGAAAGCCGCAGTCATCACCTGGATACAAGGGGGATGATCGGCAGGATACTGGCTGAATCGGCAGAAGAAGGGCATGTATTCAGCAGTAGTAATGGGTGTAGAGCCGGTAGCGAACTTAGGGCAGCCGAACTTAGCGTAGGGGTACTTAGATCAGCTGATGAGACCAAGGTAATAGACTTCCACTTTCACCGCCAAGCCCGCAAGCAAGCCGCGTCGTCTTGGCAAGGAACGTCGCATCAAGGCTCGCCGTCACCAACAGGAGGTGACGTTAAAGAAGACCCCGGTGGAACCTGGCTTTTGCTGTCAGGGGAAGCCGACGAATCTCAAGCGGCCGACTTGAAGCGCTGGGGCAAGACTGCCAGCGGCGTCGGCTGCATCAAGGACAAGGACGCTCGTGTGCGCCGGTGGGATTGTCCCCCCGCCACGACAAGGCAAGGTTACGGTCTCTAGTGCTGAGCACTAGCGGATCTCACGCCCCAAGGAAGCCGCAGCCGTCTCATCGGCTGCGCACAAGTACTCCGAGCCCCTGCGTGTTGAGCAGGCGTGTTTCTCGGCCCGGTACAACCCCCGGATTTTGCTGACCCACTCTACCACACTAGCGTGTATATGGGAATACACGCAGGCGAACTTGGGCCCGTTGTGAAAACCCAAGTTCTGGCTTCGTACCTCACGTTATGTATCCCTTGACCGGTTCTTTTGAGCTTTGAAGTATGGGGAAATACGTCCACTTGGAGTATTCCACCAACCCAAGACGGCTTAACCAGCTCTGGGTAACGATGAGGACCAGTCTTTTGATACACATATACAAACGACACACTTAGACCCAGGACGGAAGACTAACTTCGATCCGCTGGGTCTCGCCTGGGACGGAGGACGACCTCGATCCGCGAGGACACTGGAAATCCCCTCTGGGATCTGGGAGACTCTCTCTCAACCAAATGAAGTGTATTACTTTAACTGGGGAACTACGACCAGTTCCCAGCTATCGCAACACAAGAATACGCGAGAATATGGAGTGCTCCAGGTCTCTAGTACAGAGTAGTACCCTTTGCAAGTGCCTCAAGGGCTGGAAAGGGGGTTGGCTCCTCTCCTCACTCGCAAACACACCAATACCCACGCACCAGCAGCCAGACACACGCGCACACAGTCCACTACGGCAAATCCAACACACGCAGGCTTACCTTGTGGCGTTGACGCTGGGTCCTCCCGCGGTTTGACGGAGGAGACTTGGGGAGTTGAGAGCAAAAAGCGAAGTCTTTTCAATACAGGGTAAAACCCTAAGGGGAGCCAGGAACTGGCTCCCTGAACCCTACCTACTTAACTACCAGATCTGATAATAACCCTACTCTGTGTGGTCTAACTGGAAATTGCCCAATCCGAACTGGGAAAACCGGTAGGAACTGGTTTCCGGAAAGGATGAATCTGGTCAACATCCGGAGAAAGCCAGCTCAAACCAGACAGAAAATCACCCACTGGGAAGGTCCAGTGGATGAACCCAGCTCTTGGAACACTGTGCCAAACTGGAAAGGTGGGTGAGTAGCTGGTACAGTGTACCAGGCTACCGCCACCTACTAACTCTTGTCATTTAATTTCCTAGTCAACTAATCCAGCTCTGTGCCAGCTCACACAACCTGGGACCAGGCTGCAAAAGACGCGGGCACTTTATCACAACCGCCCTCTGCTCAACCCGAGACGTGGATCGAGAGAGAAGCGTCGAGGTGCTGAGCACTTGCCAACTGTCGAGTCGACTACCAGCATGGAGAGCGAGCACAGCGGCGGCGCGGGAGATCTGGAGCTGGGCACGAGCGCGCGTCAGACTGAGTTGTCCGAGTCCGGACGGCTGGCGCCAGCTCCCAACGATCCTGGCGCAGCGACGTCGCCATCGCTTCCGTCTGCGCAGCCAGAACTTGGCGTATCGACTGGTCGTGGTGCTTCAAACGAATCGGTTCCAGCAACCGATCTGGGTCCGTCGTCCGGCGATACGGTACCGGATCCAGCAGCTAGTCGATCGGCACTGCGCGAAGAGGCTAGCGTCATTGCAGGGGAGCTTCGCAAGAATCTAGAGCAGATCGTCGAACGTGGGAACCGCGAAGCCGATGACGAGAACGACACCTGGGTTCAGGACCTCCACGACACTCAGCGCCGGCTCCGAGCCTTATTCCAGCGTTGGGATTGGGACATGCAGCTGGCTAGGGACGATGAAGTTCGTGCGCTCCTTCGGCTCTGCGTTTTTCCCGAGCCGGAATTCATGTGGACCGAAGAGGCGAGTATGAAATGGAGTCAATCCTGGATGTTAGATGGGAGTCCCAGCGAACTAGAGCCGGCAACAAACTGAAACGCCAGTATTTGGTCAAGTTCGTCGGGTACGACGAGCCAGAGTGGATTCCAGTCGAGAAGATCAAGGCTGGTAAGTTGCTGTACGAGTTCGACAACAGCCGCCGCGCCGAGAGTCGCTTCGCTACTATGCAGTCGGGCGACGGCGAGCCTGAGGACCGCTAGGGCAACCTAGCGTGGATTGGGAGCTAGCATCCCCAGCGCCCAGCGTTGAAAGCTAGCGTCTTGGGTGCCAGTGCCCTTGCGCTCCGCGCAGAATACTGGCGATCTGGGAATGAAGCTTGCTGCACTCCCAACCTGCATATGCATATGTGACGGTGACTAGCACCAGCGAGCCAGTCTCCACGACTGGGTGCAAGTCGGCTGGGTCAGAGGGCGCGTCTTTCCCAGCTAGTTCCGGTTGGAATCGATGTCCGACTCGGCGAGCTAGTCTGGATGTGAAATCCATCGACCCCCTGGCCCCAGCCACAACCATGAAAAACTGCATGTATCAAGTCGTCCGGTGAACGCTACCTATTGTTGCACACGATTTCCAGATCGTTCCAGGTCAACCTACTATTGCACAAGATTTCCTGATCGTTCCAGGTCAACCGCGATTACGCTTCACTAGCTATGGCACGTGAGCCAGACGAATGAGCTCCACCCCTGCGAAAACGCGATGCTAGTGGCTCGCGACCTCCTAGTTCCAACCTTTTGGTGACGCCAGCCTGCCTCTACGCTACTCGTCTGAAAAGTTGTCGGCTTCTCTACGCAACGTTGACTCAGCACCTGCTGATGCGCGCTTTTATCGCCAGACGCTGTCTCCAGTTGGGTCCAGCTCGTTAGAAGCCCACGACCAGTTGCAAGAATGTCCCTAGTACCGAACGATGTCTGCGCGGACAATGGAGGTGACGCTGCTACAACAGGATCGCAGGAAGCCAGCGTCCTAAGGATGGATCCAACTTCTGGCGTCAACGACATCAAGTCTAGCACCCAGTCAGCCGTGCTATTGCGATCGATGCCCGTGCACTGGGCTCTGTGTTGTTGCCCAGATCAGAAGTACGTGAGTGCTCAGCGCCTCGACGCTTCTCTCCTGATCCGCGTCTCGGGTTGAGCAGAGGGCGGTTGTGATAAAGTGCCCGCGTCTTTTGCAGCCTGGTCCCAGGTTGTGTGAGCTGGCACAGAGCTGGATTAGTTGACTAGGAAATTAAATGACAAGAGTTAGTAGGTGGCGGTAGCCTGGTACACTGTACCAGCTACTCACCCACCTTTCCAGTTTGGCACAGTGTTCCAAGAGCTGGGTTCATCCACTGGACCTTCCCAGTGGGTGATTTTCTGTCTGGTTTGAGCTGGCTTTCTCCGGATGTTGACCAGATTCATCCTTTCCGGAAACCAGTTCCTACCGGTTTTCCCAGTTCGGATTGGGCAATTTCCAGTTAGACCACACAGAGTAGGGTTATTATCAGATCTGGTAGTTAAGTAGGTAGGGTTCAGGGAGCCAGTTCCTGGCTCCCCTTAGGGTTTTACCCTGTATTGAAAAGACTTCGCTTTTTGCTCTCAACTCCCCAAGTCTCCTCCGTCAAACCGCGGGAGGACCCAGCGTCAACGCCACAAGGTAAGCCTGCGTGTGTTGGATTTGCCGTAGTGGACTGTGTGCGCGTGTGTCTGGCTGCTGGTGCGTGGGTATTGGTGTGTTTGCGAGTGAGGAGAGGAGCCAACCCCCTTTCCAGCCCTTGAGGCACTTGCAAAGGGTACTACTCTGTACTAGAGACCTGGAGCACTCCATATTCTCGCGTATTCTTGTGTTGCGATAGCTGGGAACTGGTCGTAGTTCCCCAGTTAAAGTAATACACTTCATTTGGTTGAGAGAGAGTCTCCCAGATCCCAGAGGGGATTTCCAGTGTCCTCGCGGATCGAGGTCGTCCTCCGTCCCAGGCGAGACCCAGCGGATCGAAGTTAGTCTTCCGTCCTGGGTCTAAGTGTGTCGTTTGTATATGTGTATCAAAAGACTGGTCCTCATCGTTACCCAGAGCTGGTTAAGCCGTCTTGGGTTGGTGGAATACTCCAAGTGGACGTATTTCCCCATACTTCAAAGCTCAAAAGAACCGGTCAAGGGATACATAACGTGAGGTACGAAGCCAGAACTTGGGTTTTCACAACGGGCCCAAGTTCGCCTGCGTGTATTCCCCATATACACGCTAGGTCTATACCCTTTTCCAGCTCCAGGAGCTAGCGAAGAGGCAGCCCACTTCATCACAGATCTCTTCGGCACCGAAGATACACTTATCCAAGTTGGCATAAAGCTTATGCTCCTCGAGGTATTCGAGAACTTGGCGGAGGTGATCCTCATGGAGCGTTTCCAGATCACGACCAGCCTCTGGCTTCGTGTGGACGTAGATGTCGTCGAAGTACGTCTGCGCGAACGCTCGCAGGGGACGGAACAAATGGGTCACCAAGCGATTGAACGTCGCTGGGGCGTTCGACAGCCCCTGTGGCATCACGAGCTACTCCCAGAGCATACCGCTCGGCGTACTGACGGCAGTCTTGGTGATACCCCCACGCTCCATGAGCACTTGGTAATAACCGTCGACCAAGTCGAGAGAACTGAACTTCTTCGCGCCGGACATCCGGTGGATGATCACATCCTTCCGAGGGATCGGAGTGGACGCAGGGATCGTCTGCGCGTTTAACTTGTTGTACGCGTGGACAATCCTCCACTTGCCGTTTGGCTTGCGCACACAGAACGTTGGTGCGCTGTGCGGCGAGACGCTCTCGCGTACCAGGCCAGCCTTGGCTTTCTTGGCAAAGAATTCATCAATGAAGTCCGATTGTTCGGCCGGCAGAGCCCACTGGCGAACGGTCGCATAGCTCGAGCCAGGCTTGAGCTTGATCTCGTGGAGAACGCCACGATCAGGGGGCAGCCCCGCCGGCGGGTTCTTGCTGAGGCAAGTCTCCGCAAACCGCTTGACCAGCGGATAGAACCGATCCTTCGGATTTTTGAGGATGTCCGAACCACGGCGAGCGTCAAACTTCTGACGAAACTCAACGAGGACATCCTCGTCAATCACCGTCGAGGTGTTGAGTTGAGCGAGGTCTCGCTCAGATCGGAGGATCACAACCTCAGCGATCTCACCAGCTTTGAGCTCGCGGACGAAATCGTTCATAGGGAGTTCCTCCAAGCTAGTCAGCTCGGAGAACTCTGGCAACGGTGCCATATCGACCGTGGACGGATCGATCGACGACCCCGTCATCACATCAATGATGTGCACGTCATGCGACGCGCCCGAGAGCGGGAGTGGCTCAGGCATGGGTTCGGTCATATCCGACGACCCTGAAAGCGGCTCGACCGCACGCGGACACGCGACAAGGGGACACATCCCGGAGGCATCTTCCATGCTGGTACTCGGAGGGGGCGGAGACAACTCGACGCCCTCTTCTACGCCGTACTTCACGGCAGACAGCACGACCGTCTCCAGAACACCCGAGGTGTCCATGGCGTTCACTACGCCAATGAAGTAGGCACTTCCATCTTCTTTGATGGGGCTCATCAGCCGGCGGGCGAAGGAGGGTTCATGACGCTCCTGAGCTCCGTTCCTGCCGGGAGACGTGCTCCCAATCGACTTGGTTCTCCAGTCGATCCATGGGTCGTGGCGCTCAAGCCACGGCATGCCGAGGATGAGGTCAAACCTCTCATCCATGTCGAGCACTGTAAAGCGCTCGACCGAGTCGAAATCGACAAACGCAATGCGTAGATCGACTTCGATCTTCTTCGTCTCTGCGACGATGCCCGTCGCAAGACGCACCGAGACTCTTCCGAGATCTCGCTCACAAGCTTGAGCAAACAAAGAAGCATTCTCAGCAATACTTTGCTTGCGACCGTAATTGCGCGTCGCACCAGAGTCGATTAAGACTCTGAAGGGACGTGCAAATCCCTTCACTTGCGCAGTGACGACGATGAGCTCGCCACTGATGCGCAGCTCATCAACTGCTGAGAAGAGATCTTCTTCCGGGGGCACCCCGCCTTGCGATACTGCCGAACTCGGCGTCGCGGAGCGAGGAGTGATCGCCCCAGTAGACTGCCCCGCGTCTACTGGGAACTGTCTAGGGTCGATCGCACGCAAGTCGACCGTGCTGAGATCGACTCCACTGAGGTCGATGACACTCAGATCCATCGGTTCGATGACCGGTGGTGGAACCGGCGTGACCGGAGGCGGCGGTGCCGGACTCGCGGATAAACCGCGCGAGAGACGCTGAACGTAGTCCTCCCGCAGCGCGACGACGAACGCGTCTTCTAGGAGCATGGGCTCCTCGCGGAAAACTGCAGCCTTCTCAGGACCGGGATCCATCCCTTCCATGAACGTCGTCAGCATGACGTCTTCTGCGAGCGCATTCGCAGCCATGTTGGCACGGAGTTGACGTAACTCCTGCACATACATGTGCAGCTCGCGGCCACCTTGCCGACAGGCGAGAAACGCAGCTCGCTGGCGATGCGCTACATTTGGCGGTTGAAACATCGACTTCATCGCCTTGGCAAGCGTTGCCCAGTCGGAAAAACATCCGGGATGCGACGTCTCGCACGTGAGGGCCCAGATCTTCGCCCGGCCCGTCATGTTCGAGATCGCAAAGGCGATCTTCTGCCGTTCATCACGGATGCAGCCGGCTGCTGTGGCGAGTTCGATCTCGCGTTGCCAGAAGGCAAGATTGTCGCTTTCTTCACCCGAATACGGGGACACCGTAACCTTCACGGCCTTCGGACGTTCCGGAGGTGCCGGCGACGGCACATACGTGACTGTCGGCGGCACCTGAGCTGGCTGGGCAGCCTGAGTCGCGGATACACGGGACGTCACGACGTCGAGAAGATACTTCTCGAGAGCTGTCTCGTAGTCGCGAAAACGCGCGACATGGGCGAGGACTTCGCCGGAGCCGCGTCGGAGCAGCTCGATGACACTTGCACGGCCATTGATGGCCTCCATCTTCTGGAGATAGCCCCACTGGGCCTCATCCAGGTACGGATGGTCTTGACGCGACAGCGTCGGATGGCTTGACGCCATCACGAAGTCGGAAGCTTCGGACATAACGATGTCGGCGTCGGATTGACGGCAAGTGCTACCAAGTGTAACGGTCCACGACCGTACACAGCACCTGCGCTTGAGGAAGCGTGAGCAGCCGCTCCGAGTCGACCCCTGTCGACGAGCGCCAAGGACTTGGCAAAAGGCGAACTGATTGTATTCAGATTATTCCCCTGGGGCATAATCCCCTCTATACCTGATATCCCTGGTATCTAATACCCAGGGATATCCCCTACTGAATCTAATAAAAGAGAGTCACTACTTAGGGTAACTTTTCCCCTAAGTGGACCACACACATTATGTACCTACACAACCTAATCTACTTGTGTAACCTTGTACCCCGTTACATTTTTCGAAGCGACTTTTCCAAAGCGTACGAGCTCTTTGGCAGTAATGGCCGTCGTGTCATCGCCATCGCTTCTCGTCGCTTCTCACCAGAGGACGACACGGCGTTTTCGGCCGAGGCCAAGAACTTCCCTCAAAATGACTTGTGCTTTGTTGGCATGATCGCGATCATGGATCCTCCTCGTGACGACGTCCCAGAGGCCATTAGAAAGTGCAAAGAGGGCGGCGTGAAGGTGTTCATGGTCACTGGCGACCATCCTCTGACAGCACAGCCAATTGCACGTGAGATAAAATTGCTTGACAGTTCGGCTAGGCCCCTTGAGTTGCTCGCTCCACCAGCTAGTGACAAGGAATTTATCAACTCAGTTGACTGGGAACGATACGACTCTGCTGTCGTCCACGGCGCAGTAATCGACCATCTTCCTCCGGAACAGTTCACCAAGATCCTTCGCAAGAATGCCGTTGTATTTGCTCGTACGACACCGCAACATAAACTCCAGATCGTTCAGATGAGTCAATCAATCGGTGAGTGCGTCGGCGTGACTGGCGACGGAGTGAAAGACGCGCCGGCATTGAAACAAGCCGACGTCGGCGTCGCCATGGGCAAGAACGGAAGCGATGTTGCATGTGAAGCATCGGGCATCGTGCTCATGGACGATAATTTTTCCTCAATCGTACGCGGCATTGAGCAAGGACGTGTCATCTTCGACAACCTCAAAAAGACCATCGCGTACACGCTCACGCACCTATGGCCTGAGATTGCGCCGGTTGCAATCAACCTGGAGTTTGGTATGCCTGCAGGACTATCCTCACTCCAGATTCTCAGCGTTGACCTAGGAACCGAACTCGGTCCTGCCATCTCACTCGCCTATGAACCCGCCGAGAGTACGATCATGCAGCACCCGCCTCGAAACCTCGCAAAGGACCGCCTTATGTCTCCACCGCTACTTATTTACGCTTACGTCGTCGCTGGGATGATCAACGCCATCGGCTCACTGCTCGCCTACGCGTCGGTGTACTGGCGCCACGGTTTTTCACTCTCAGATATTTACATGACTGGTGACGACTACTGGCAGGATGATTCGCCGAGAATCTGCAACTCGAATGGCCGATGCTTTGACGCAGATGCTCAGGTTGTGATCTACCGCAAGGCTTGCGCTGCGTGCTACATCGGCCTCGTTTTCTGCCAGTTCTTCCACGTCTGGATGTGCAAGACTCGTCGCGTTTCGCTCTTCCGCCACGGCATCTTCAGCAATGCGCCAATGATTTACGGTACGATTGTTGAGGTCTGCTTGCTCGTCATCTTCGTGTACGTGCCAGGACTTCAGGACATTATGGGCGCTGCCCCTGTTGACTATGTTCCCTGGCTCATTGCCGTCGGGTCGGGTATGCTCACGTGGACCTACAGTGAGTCAATCAAGGCCTACGCGCGCCGCCAGCCTGGACAGGAGAACGCAGTAGTGCGCAATCTTGCCTGGTAGACAGCTGGTCAAACTATTTTGGACGACGACACTCACGCTCGAACTTTTCGACTGCATCATTCACAATTTTTCATTGTTTCTTTCTCAATATATTAAAATAAATTGAGAAAGAAACAATGAAAAATCGAATATTGAGACAGTTCCTCCATGTTTACTCTATGTTTACATGTGATTCCTGGGAATCAGTTGCCGGCGCGTCACCAAGGATTGTGAGCGCCGGGCAATGATGGACGCCGCCACAAATGATGGCTGCCACCACGATTGATGGGTGAATAAATCCAGGCCATGTAGGACACAGAACTCTGCAGCGCTAGCTCCCTACACCCACCATTTTCATCCCAGGAAATATAGCTCATTCGGTCTTCTACCATCTACTGCTCAAGTCAACTCGCCCCTCCTAAGTCAACCTCGGCCTCGCCTAAGTCCACCCTCGGTCCCGGCTAAGTCAACCCGTCTCACGTTATCAGCACTGAGACTCGCCGCCAAGCCGACCCGACCCGTCAGCCCGGACCTCTCGCCGACCCGACCCGCGCAGGCTGTTGGACCGCTCGCTGACGCGAACCTCTCGCCGTCCCTCTGCCCGCCGCGCAAGACCCGCTTGAACCCGACCCGTGGACTGTCCCCCGGTCCCTGCGTTGGCCTGCCCGTTCAAGCCGAAGCCCCTGCTGTAATTGCCGTGGATCCGTGGCGTGGCCTCTAGCCGAGTTGCCTGCCCCCATTCCCGCTTGCATGGGTACGAGTGCCGCCAAGACAACGAAGACGAAGAAGGTGCTCAACCTCTCCGCCGCTGGGCCAGCCGTCAAGACCGTCAAAGTCCGGAGCCGCCGCCGTTCTCGCCACGTCCAGACGTTCGACTCGCGCTCCGACTTCAAGCGCATCCGCTCCCTGAAGGAGGACGACCAGAAGGCGCTCGACAAGCTCCGTGACGACCTCCAAGCCTCCATCGAGCGCACGGTCCGGCTCCAGCACCGCTTCGTCGAGGAGCTCAACAAGCACGCCGTCGGCTGCAACCGCACGAAGGCGATCGTCAAGGCTCTCGGCATTCTCCCGTTCCATTCGGACTGCCAGCGCAAAGTCGTCGACACCGCCATCTTCGACATCTTGCGGTCGGACGAAATCGCTGCCAAGCAAGCCGCCGACGAAGCTGCGAAGAAGAGGCGCGAAGCGCACGACAAGAACTGCTTCTCCTGCTACGCTTGTGTCAACTACTAGCTTGTAACTTGTTCTAAAAGACACTTAGTTCGTTTCCAAAATGTCTGACTTGGAAAAACTCAAGTTCCCAGCACTTGATGTTGCTGGAACGAACTACATCGTTTGGGCACTTGAGGCGTACAACTACCTCTGTGCCGATGGTCTTGGAGCAACGGTTGACCCCGCGTTTGTCGTACCTGTTACAAGCAATGCTCAAGCAGAAGAGAGACGTCGGAATGCTGCCCGTGCTGTGTGCCTGATCCTCTGGCACTTGCACAAGGACTTGAAGTTCAACTACTTGGAAGAACAGAACCCTGCCGTGATATGGCAGAGTCTGAAGCTTCGGTTTGACACTGTGGTTAAGTTCTCGAAAGCATACCCTTCACTTCACAGTGCATTTCTCTCACTCTTCTTCTCCAAATGGTGATCAGCCCACAAGGTGAGAGCACTTCGTCAGTTGGAGCGACTGCTTTGCACGCCTCAAGTACACGTACAGCCATGAAGTGCAATGTCTTTGATGGTGCAGACAAGGGGTACTTCGCGCGTGGTCGTGCGAGTGGTCGCAATAGAGAAAGCCGACTCGATGGAACCTGGTCACTGTTTCACCCTTGAAGTAACCCTCCGTTGGCAACGGATACTCTTGGCTGGTTGGCGGGAGGTCCCCCTTTCTGCACGGCGTTGACCGGAAGCAAGCAATGCTGCCTTTGCTGAACGACGAGTGGAATAAGTTGTGCTTTTACAACTTCAAGACGGTAACAGAGTACACGACAAAGCTTTATGGCATCACGAGCGAGCTGTCATGGTGTGATCGCAAGATCACTGAGGCTGAGAAGATTGAGAAGACTCTGACGACTTTCCACCCGTCAGAACGTATCCTGGCGATGCAGTACAGACGCATGAACCATGACACCTTCGACAAGCTTGTTGCTGTGCTGTTGCTCGACGAGAAGCACGGCTTGCTGCTCCAACGCAATCATGATGAGCGCCGCTTGCCCCCAACACCTGGTTCCACACCCGAAGTGAACTATGGTGATGCTGGTGGACAGAACCAGCAGAAGCAAAAGCGCGGAGGCAAGAAGCAGTGGAAAGGACGGCACGGCAAGCGTGGTGGCTATCGGAACGCCAAGCCCCATGCGAGGAACGGACGCAAGGTGACATCACAGAAGGACGCATGCCACAAGTGCGGGCTGTTCGGACACTGGGCCAAACAGTGCAATACGCCTGCATTCCACTGTAAGTTGTATCAACAGTCTCAGCATGCAAAGTCCACTGACAGTACAAAAGGCAAGAAGACAGTCTCCGGCAAGAGAGTCTCGTTCATGTCCGACTTCTCCGATGACAGTGAAAGCGAATCGCACTGTGTTGAGAGCTTCGTTAGCGTAGTCGCTGAAGGGGGAGATGGGGCCTTGTGTCTCATCGACTCCGCTACGACGCATGTTATACTCAACGAAAAACAGTTCTTTGTCAGTCTTGATCCCTCTCTAGCACCGAGTAGCGTTACGACTGTGGGTGGATCGAGTCCGATCGCGAAGGCAGCTGGACACGCCCGCATTGCTTTGCCGAATGGCACTGTGATTGACGTCCAAAGGGCTGTGTACGCGCCAGCATCCCCTCGTAACTTGCTCAGCTTCCATGATCTGCGGAAGAATGGCCTCCACATCCACACGGCGACCTCGTCGGATGGAGCAGAGTGTCTAAGGCTAGTGGACAAGGACGGAAATGTGATGGAGGAGTGCTCACAGGCTGGCAATGGCCTATACTTCTCGCACATCAAACCCACGTCTTCGCTCAACGCCACCTACCTTGCAGAAGTGCCTTCACGCGACAAGGATGCGTTGCTGTTATGGCATGATCGCATGGGCCATCCAGGACGAGGAATGTTGAAGAAGATTACCAAGGCCGTTCGGGGCATACCTTTGAGCGCTCTTAGTATCCCAAGGCGTCTCCCTCGGGTCTGCCCGCCTTGCACGATGGGGAAGCTTCCGAACAAGAAGAAGAATTCGTTCTCCAGAGAGAAGTTCAAGCCTCACAGCCACTTCGAGACCCTCGTGAGCGACGTGTGTGGGCCCATCTCGCCACCCTCAGGACCATTCAGCTACTATATGGTGGTGAAGGACACATCGGCGCGCTTCTCCAAGGTACAACTCCTCACTTCCAAGAACGAGGTGATTCCAAAGCTGCTTATCGCCATCATCCAGCTGAAGGCACAGTTCCCAAGTCACCCCATCAGGAACGTCCGCGTCGATAATGCCTCGGAGTATGTCTCGAAGTCATTTCAAGAGTTCTGCGCCTCGTCCGGCATAACCTTGGAGACCTCTGTACCCTACGCACACAACACGAACGCTGAGAATTTCGTGAAGCTTGTGCAGATGGTAGCTCGCCCCCTACTCCTTCGTTCAAATTTACCTATGTCGTGTTGGGGACATGCTGTACTCCGTGCTGGCGACCTTCTCCTGTACAGACCGTCAGCTGAGAATGTTCTGTCACCGTACGAACTTGCGCATGGCTTCTCGCCGTCTGTCGCACACCTGAGGATCTTTGGCTGCGCGGTGTATGTGCCCATACCGCCTCACCAAAAGTCTAAGTTCGGACCGAAACGACAACTTGGAATCTATGTTGGCTTTCAGTCGCCATCTATCATCCGGTATCTAAGTCCCGAGACTGGTGACTTGTTCGTCGCTCACATCACTATGTGTGAGTTTGATGAGTCTACATTCCCAAAGCTGGGAAGCACTGAGGATGATGACAGCCGCGATCAGTTCGACTTCGATCAGTCACGCACGAAGGAGTCCCACCGTGACCCATACACCGGTCAGGGGGAGAAGGATGTGCGTCGAATCCTACATCTCCACCGTATTGCGCAGAACGCTCCAGATGCCTTCGCGGCTACTGAGCGCGTAACGAGATCGTCGGTCAACGAAGCAACCAACTACCCAGCACCAGTAGCTGTCGATCCAACCCCAGCTACTGTGGTGGCGCCACAAAACAATAAACGTGGTCGCCCCAAAGGTGCCAAAGACCTTGTGCCGCGGAAGCGTCGGACCAGAGCCGAGCTTCATGGTAGCGCAGTTGCTGTTGAGCCTCCTGCTGAGTCACACCCCGATGTCCATACTGGTGCGTCGGTGGATACGCTTGCAGAGGCCAACTTGAGTACGTTCCTTACTCTCAAGGATCAGGATGCCGACCCAACGACAATTGAAGATTGTCGAGCATCGCCCGATTGGCCACAGTGGAAGGCTGCAATCAAGGTTGAGCTCCAATCGTTGCTGAATCGCAAAGTGTTTGGTAGTGTGCAAGAATGCCCTCCAAGTCATAAGCCGATTGGGTGCAGATGGGTCTTCAACCGGAAACGAGACCAAACAGGCAAAGTAGTTCGCTATAAGGCGCGCCTGGTTGCACAAGGATTCACGCAACGGTTCGGCATCGATTACTCAGACACGTATTCGCCAGTCATGACCATGACAACCCTTCGTTGGTTGTTAGCGTTCGCTGCCAGGAACGACATGAAAGTGAAGCAAGCAGACATTGAGACTGCCTACTTGTATGGAGTCATTGACGTCGAGCTCTACATGAGAGTGCCCGAGGGTTTACGTGTTGAAGGGGAGGAGTCGCTGAGGCTCCCATGTGTTCGGATACACAAGTCTCTCTATGGGTTGAAGCAAGCTGGCAGAATTTGGTACTTGCACTTTTCGCAGTACTTAGAGAAGTGTGGTTTTCAGACGCACGAGTGCTCCCCATGCTTGTTCGTCAAGCGAAGCGGCGCCGAGATCGCCATTATTGGGATCTATGTCGATGACATCGTCATGGTGGGCTCTGACGCGGCAGTAGAAGCTGTGATGACAGCATTGAAGGCCGAGTTCAAGGTGAAGGACCTTGGTCTACTCTCATTCTGTCTGGGGTTGCAGATCCATCAGAACCCGAAAGGGATTATGTTGCATCAAGCAACGTACATTGCGAAGCTGCTGGAGCGCTTCAGCATGGGGGAGGTCTCGAGAGCCGCTAAGACGCCCATGGTGGTGCGCAGCTTGAAGCCAGAGAGTGACGTATACGGCCCAAGACGCGGCAGTGAAGAAGTCCTTGGCGAGAAGTATCCGTACAGAGAGGCCATCGGCGCGCTCTTGTACCTTGCCAACTGCTCGCACCCAGATATCGCTTTCGCCGTTAACGTGCTTGCACGCTATTCATCTGAACCCACCAAGAGACATTGGTCTGGCGTAAAGCAACTGATGAGATATCTGGCTAAGACCAAGGACTACGGTTTGTTGCATCGCAGAGGAGAACTTGCTCGTGATGTTTCCCTGTTGACTACTGACGACATTTATGGTTATGCCGATGCTGGTTATCTGTCAGATCCACACAAGGCTCGTTCTCAGTCTGGCTACGTGTTCGTGTCTGCCGGAGCCGCCATTTCATGGAAGTCGACAAAGCAAACAATCGCCGCAACATCGACAAACCAGTCTGAGATCATTGCACTCTACGAAGCATGCCGCGAATGTGTCTGGATCAGACTCTTTGTCAAGTTTATCCGCAAAGGACTTGGCATCACCAATGAGCTGCCACCCATCGCCATCTACGAAGACAACAATGCATGTATCGCCCAAGTCCAACAAGGGTATATCAAGAGCGATCGGACGAAGCATATCGACCCCAAGTTCTTCTTCATGCACGAGCTCCAAGGCAAGCAACTCGAGGTCAAGAGGATCCCATCGGACAAGAACATTGCAGACCTCTTCACCAAGTCTCTCGGCATGGTGGAGCTTAAGTAGGAAGCTGGTTTTTACCCTCACCACATGCTCGCATGTCGGGGAGTTTTTCCCAGCATAGGATACATACGTAGGAAAGAGAGGGATGTAGGATCGCTGCGCTGAGGGGGAGTGAGACAGTTCCTCCATGTTTACTCTATGTTTACATGTGATTCCTGGGAATCAGTTGCCGGCGCGTCACCAAGGATTGTGAGCGCCGGGCAATGATGGACGCCGCCACAAATGATGGCTGCCACCACGATTGATGGGTGAATAAATCCAGGCCATGTAGGACACAGAACTCTGCAGCGCTAGCTCCCTACACCCACCATTTTCATCCCAGGAAATATAGCTCATTCGGTCTTCTACCATCTACTGCTCAAGTCAACTCGCCCCTCCTAAGTCAACCTCGGCCTCGCCTAAGTCCACCCTCGGTCCCGGCTAAGTCAACCCGTCTCAAATATGTATTTTAATACATATTCGATTTTTCATAAAACGTGAAGACATGGTCCTCTCGTGGTACCCCTACTGAGCCGTCAACACCATGAGATATACAGTACCACTCGTGCCTTCTTATAGAGGACAGTCTTCTATTATGGTACACTTTTCTGTATTTGGGTGTTCGGTATAAGAAGAGGAAGTCGGTACCCGAAACACTCACCCTTCGGGATCGACAGACTCAAATTATTGAACGCCACCTTGTCCCGGGGATGCTGTTGCCGCACACTTCGAATGAACACTGCGTCTTTGTCATTTGGTTCTCGGTGCGCCACACACTGGCGCTTCGAGGCGACATTGCTATCTTCATCTTCATTACAAACCCCGTATGAGTGTCCTGGCGTCCACGATTCACTCACTTGGCTCGCAACCGATTGCCTCAATCCTAAACACGAACACAGTGAAGATCACGCCTTTAGCTAGCGCGTACAACACTGGTAGGTCGCGTCCGACCACTACCCAAAATCGACTCTCGACTCACGCGGTGCATCACAAGCTCGTACGTCCCTGAGTTCAGAGCGTAGCTTGGGAACAACATGTACGCCCACCGCAGGTAACTCAAGTCGAGTGTTGCAAGGCCGATCGCGTTCTCGCTGTCGCTAAACTGGTAGTCGATCATCCGACACAAGGACGACAAAATGATCACACCCAACACCACCAGAGCCAACTGCACAGACGAGTGCCTCTCGTAACTTTGAGACACAGCGTACACCATCGGAACCATGGCCAGTATGTGACACGAGCAAAGCCACTGCAGTAATCACTTTGCCGCTTGTGATGTGACACAAACCACGAATCGTCAACGTCACAGCGACGACACTCACGGCAACCGGCACCAACACCAAAATCAGGTTGTGCACACACGTTTGGGAGCCAGTACGCCAACGGATTCGCACCGCAGATCAACTGCAACACCTTGGGTTCTCGATTGGGTCTTCCTCACATGCAACAAACGCCACAATCGCGGCTGGGTTGAATGGATACGCCAACGCTGCAATCTTCGCACTTAACGTCATTTGAGCCTTTACACCCATGTACGACAAGCACGGAGGGTTGTAACACGTATTGTGTGGGATGTGTGCTTTCGATGGGTGAATGGGATCAAAGAAAAACTGCTGACTGCGGTGTGACCTACGGGTAGCAGTCAGCTCCAGCGATCGAATGCGATCTTGGCTGCGCACCTGTGATGATTCAATGGATTTGGCGGATATACTGTCGTTAACGAGGATGACGATGTGCGGTGTGTGTGCACACGCAAACTTATGCTGTAGTGACGATTGCCGCGCAGGTTTGCCGACCTGTGGACTCAACGCCGCGGCATCTATCGTGGTGTGCATCGAGACTGTCGACAAGTTCAGTCAAAATCCCCAGGAATGCCATTTTGCGGTTGAAACATATCGTTAATTATCTATACAAGGTGTAATTTATCGAGATCTGATAACGATAAGTTGCAACCAACGACAAAAAATACACGAAAATGGGACCAGTAGTCGCCTCGCCAAGACATGTATCTCTGGATGCAGGTGTCTGCCGGCAAGAATTGTTGGTGATTTGCCATCTATGAACTCTTGCCCATATAGCCAACCTATTCCGGAGTTCAGTTGAGTTGTTCCGGAGCATGTCGTGTGGCTGAGACCTACCAAAATCGTGCCGGTTGGCTTAGAAAACGTGTTAAAATACATATTCGATATACATTTCTCGAATGTAGCCATTTTGCGCTGCGATGCGAGACGCCGCACCCGTTTCACCTCCCATACCACGCCCCACTTACCAGAACTTGGTACGAGCGGACACAATTCAGCTGCTCAGTCGATGAACTCACTACCCACTTCTGATGGATCTCGGGTGTCCAAACTTTGGAATGATCATGACTCACAGAAGAGCCGCAGCGTCTCATCCGCTCTTGCGCCAACTTTGCAAGCATCCCCCGATTCCACCACCTATTTCCAATCATCTTCTCCGCCGCCAAACTGTTCGGGATGCAGCCACTCGAGACACCAGATGTGCTCGTCGTGGCTCTGTCCAGGCCGTCCTCGAATCGATCATCGTCAACGTGCACGTTTACAACAATCACAGATGAAACGGCGGTCCCAGGATGTATCCTGTCAAGTAACCTTGGTCAGCGAGTGCTTTCTGCGTCCGTACTGGCGCCGCTTGTGCTCGTGCTCCTATTGTACTCCCCTAACGATGCAACGAGTACCGACTGTTCCGTGCTGCTATCTGCGTGTGCATACGAGTTTAGCTGGATCGTCTATCGCATTCAGTGGCGATTTGTCACCCTGACCGATAGCTCTAACGCTCTACTTCCCGGCGGTACCGTCCAGCGATTCAACGATTTTTTCGTGTACAAGACAGAAAATCATGCAGCAGAAACAAGCCAAAGCGAGGAAGAAATCCGAGACGCGCTGAATCTGGACCATTGCGCGATCTCAAGTTTTGCGGATCACTACTTTGGGGGCATCAGGGTTGCCGCTGCGATCGCAGTCGCCATCCCACTGGCGCTCTCGCTAATCTTCCAGGGATGCCTACTCACCATGCCTGAGGAGTTCCGGGATACCGAGTTCTATCAGTACCACTGGCGATATTCTCTCGTGACCGACTTTGTGTGCGCCATGTTTGCGCTGCACACGCCAGACTGGCGATTCGCGTTTGTCGTCTTTGTTGAGAAGATCATCTTCTCCCTGCTCACAGCCCATTCAAGCATGTGCCCGATCAATCAGCTTACTTGCGGGCGGTCTTTAACCGCCTCTGACTTGTGCGCCACCGGATTGATCGTGTTGATCGTGTTCCACATGGCGCTGCGTGAGAAGGCAGTGACGACATTTATTCGCGTTGTGTTGGACGCTCTTGGTTTCATCTACCTCATCGGGACCATGTCAGTACTAGTTGGCTTCCTTGACGACGGCAACCGCAGCTTGTACCGCAAGTTGCTCATCTTGCTGCTCTGTGTTGTTTGGGCGGCCGACTCTGGGGCCTATTTCGTCGGGAAACTGCTGGAGCGCATGGGCTTTTCGGGCTACCACGCTATCGCGCCCCATATATCCAAGAACAAAGATTACGAAGGCACTCTCGCAGCCGTGGTATTTGGTGTGGCTGCGCTGTTTATCGTCGCGTCGCTCATCGACATCCCGGGAACCGACCGCGAGAAGGCGGTGATCGTGGCGCTCGCTGTCGTCGTCGGCCGCATGGGCGACCTCTTCGAAAGTCTCCTCAAGCGCGCAGCCGGCATCAAACACTCGGGAAGGCTGATTCCCGGCCGCGGCGGCGTGCTCGACCGCGTCGACGCGTTGCTCTTCGCTGCACTGGTCTTTGGACGCTACTACGCCATGCTCATCTTGTGAGCAGGCCCCAACATGGCTACATCTCAGCGGGACGGTATCAGTTAGTGTTGGATATCTGAGTCCGTTACAAACCTCTCATCGGTTCTTATCTCTCTCCGCGCGCTCTGGTGTCCGAGTCGCGCGTGGTGCGCGCGCACCAACGTTGGAATGCGCGTCGTTGGCGTGCCGAGTGTTGGTTTGTTGGCTTCAACGCCCATCTCGCCAATGTCGGCGTCTCCTTGCGATTGGCTCGCTCGCGTCAGCCATCCCGCCGCGCCGCGTGGGCGTTGGCGCCAACATCCGCGCCGACGTTCCAACGCTCCAACGTTCCAACTCCAACTCGCCAACAACACGCATTCTGGAATCCGAGCTCCCCACACCAATGCAGCCACCCGCCTCGTCTACGCCAACGACGTCGCCCTCGCGCAAGCGCCGCCGCGCGCCGCCCGCCAAGCTCGACGCGCCACCGTCTCGCCGCCTGCGCCTGCGCCTGCGCGTGGACGCCAGCGCGCGCATCTGGGCCGGTCGCTGCGGCTGCAACGCGCCGCGCTGCATGGCCGACGACTTCGAGTTCTCGTCCGACACGGGCGTCAGCGACGAGAGCGACCAGGAAGACGGCGACGACGGCGATCCGCTCGACGGCGAGCGCGCCAAGAGACCCCCGCAGGACCCAGCGGACCTCGTGCCCATGATGCTCCATCTCATGCTCATGATGTGAGAGATAGTTGGTGAGCGACTCGCGCTTTACTGCTTCATTCACGACGGGTTTGGTCGTCACCATCGGGCCGCGCGCCTCGCTGCGTTTGTGAAATGCGCCCATGCGGGTATTCTTAGGTTTCCCCAGGACTTTGGCGGTTTTCTTCCTCCTCGCCTTATGCGCGATGCCCTTTTGCTAGCGTTCGTTGTTCAGATAAATAATGCTACGTTGTTCATATGTTGTGGCGTTTGCTATATTTGAAGTCTCTTCCGCGTGGAAAATTTGGATCGGATATGGTCTCTTCGTGACGTCGGCGCTGGCATCGTCAGTCAGGAGCCCAAGGCTCGCTACTCTGCTTCGTGAGCTCAATAGCACGCGAGATTAGTTCGGAACGAAGCGAGATGCAGAGCAAGACGTCGCCCAGCGCGCAGCCGTCGCCACCCGCTATCGCCAAGCCTGGGACAAGCCCCATTCACACGCCTGCGGTGAATGACATCGGCGACGGCAGCACGGCTTACAAGGCTGAGACCAAGGAGCCCAGTGACTTCGAGGACCTCGAAGGACGAGGGTACCTGCGTCGAGGCGAATCTGAGCTGGACACGTCAGTTGGCCCGGACGTCGAGATGCGCAACGCCGCGGACCCTGCGAGCGACGCCAAGGCAGCCCGTAATCGCCGGTTGACGCTGCTGCAGCTCGAGCGATTTCGCCGTGCGATCGCTCTTAACAAGGCCCGGAACGCACGCCGCAACTCGTCGTCGTGGTGGGAAGCCAAGGCCCGCCGAGGCGAGGGCTTTGACAGCATCTTCGCTGAAAACCCCGATGGGTCGCCTGGTCCGATGCGCGAGCTGCGCATTGTCGTCTACCCGTGGGCGATGTGGGTGTTAGGCTGCTTACTGATCATCGCTGCGTCCATTTTCGTGGACCACATCCACCAGCAAGCGCTCAAAAAGCGGCGGCTCGTCATGCCCGAGACAACGGTCAACTGGTGGAAGTACCTCGTGGCGGGTATCATCTACATTTGTGCGGCACTCGTGATCGGGAACGCGCGTGTTGAGACCTTTAGCATGAACAAGGAGACTTGCACGCTTAGCGTCTGCTCCTCCAAGCCACTCTGCCCACTCCCGAGGCTGAGGCGTACTCGCATCGTGCAGCGAGAACTGCGGCAGATTGTCGATGTTCGCGTGGAGGCATCAGGCGAGATTTTGAGCGGCGAGGTGGACACGCGAGCGTACAAAGTGCATTTCGATTTCGACGATGGCACGCACACGACGACACTAGAAGGCCGCTCCAAGACCAAAGCGGTGGTCCGCTGTCGCCTAATCAAGCAGTTCCTGCTCTCGTGTGCACCTCCGGCGTCCACAGTAGCATCGTCTCCTCTCTCTGGTAGTGGCAGCACCAGTGGAAGCGACAACGCGTCTCCTCAAGCCGGCATGTCGATTGTGTTACCAGCACGATCAGCGTCCAGCAATCTCACGCTCGCAGTGCCAGCACCATTGACGATGCCAGCAGCGGCAGCAGGAAGTGTCGCGCCTTCTCCTCGACGCGTCATGATGGTCGCGGCTGTACCGTCGACCCTGTCACAGAAATCGTCGGGCGTTTCGTCCAAGTGAGTCTGTGAGCGCCAGGGGTACAGGGATGTACTTGTATGAATCGTATGGCCAAAGGCAGTGGATTGCTCAGTTGAGACAAAGAAGCACCGTTCACTAACCAGACCACCACATATACACGCCACACTACGCAATCTACATACGAGACCACAGAGTCTTCGCTCTTTCTTTCTTTCTTTCTTTTCCCTTGCTCGCTCGCTCTTTGCTTCTACGCGAGTGAGTCGTCGGTCGCGCGGCCGCCGTAGTCCGAGCTGGCGCGACTGAAGAGGGAGTCGGTGCTTCCACGGATGAACGAGTCGGCGTTCGAGCCGCGGATGATCGAATCGGCGTTTGAGCCACGGTAGTCGTCCGAGTAGGAGTCGTCACGAGGCTCGTAGAACGTCTGGGCGAACGAACCGTTGTTGCTGTCGTTGTCGAACTCGATCTCTTCATCCTGGTTGAGATCGTCGTCACTCATCTCGTCGGCATCGAAGTCGTAGCTACCCTTGGCTACGTCGGTCTCGTCATCGAGGATGTTCACACTGTAGGAAGAAGCTGGGGCAGAGACCTCCACAACGGACTGCTGCTTCGGAATCGAGGCGCTGCTAGTACGCGAACCACGGCTCTCGGCCTGTTGCTGCGGCACCGACGCGCTGCTAGTGCGCGAGCCACGGCTGTCGATCTGCTGCTGTGGTACCGAGGCACTGCTGGTACGCGAGCCGCGAGCGGAGCCACGAGCGGAGCCACGCTGTTCGGCCTGCGCGGCGCTGCCTCCACGCGACTGGCGGGCCGCACTCGCAGCGCCAATGGCCCCGACAGCATGAAAGGACGAGTCATCGCCGAATTCGAACTCCATGTTGCTGCTCACAATAGAGTCGTTCATCGGGTCCGGGATCGTCATGGCCTTGACAAACGAGTCGGTTGGCACGAAGGTGCCGACGTCCTCGTCGATCGTGTCTTCGGACGAGACCGAGACCGACTGGTACGGCGGCTGCTGCTGGTACGGCGGCGGCGCGACCGACGCGCTGCTCATGAATGACGAGTCCGATTCGGCATGAGACGGGCGTGAGAAACTCGACTTGGAGCTGCCCGACTCGTGGCCCGAGTCAAGGATCGACGGGCCCATGCGGACAACCGCAGGAGCCACGATGTTACCAGGAGCGAAAGGCGTTGGTGCAGCCATGGCGGCCGCGTTCACTGGAGTGGGCATGGAGCCGTGGGAGACCTGCTGCGTGTTCGAGGGACGACGGAACTCGTAGCTGACACGCTGCGGAGAGAGCGCGGCGACTGGCGGTGGGGCCGGGCGGTTCTGGTTGTGCGGGTCGCGGCCATCGGCAGGCGTGATACCGACCGACTCGAAGTCGAGGCTGCTGTTGTTGCCGTTGCGATCGGTCTTGGCGTCGGCTTCCTCCATCTTGCGGCGGCGGTTGACGAGCGCGAAGCCGCTGATACCAACGAGAGCGCAGATCACACCGGCCACGACGATGACGACGCCCCACGAGCTGCCGCCCGAGTTCGAGTGGCCAGCCGAGTTGCTGATGGCGCCTCCGTCACTCAGCGGGTTCACCGTGCTGGAGGTCGGAGTCTCGGGGTCCTCGGTCGGCTTTTCAGCCGAGCCCGTGCTTCCAGCAGGCGAAGGAGCGACGGTGGCTGGCTTTCCATCAGCGGCGGGAGGCGCTGCAACGCTGCCGGCACCGGTGGCTGGCTTGGCAGGCGTCGAGCCCGGCGTGGCTGGAGTGCTCGGAGCCGGAGACGAGCCGGGGGCAGGAGTCGAGCCCGGGGTCGCCGGGGTCGTTGGGGCGTTCGTCTTTTTGTCACCGGGCGCCTCAGATGACGGAGCCGGCGTCGACGAGCCTGGCTCTGGCGTCGCGGTCGTCTCGGACGGCGTCGACGGCGTCTGCGTGGGCTCGGAAGAGGACGAGCTCGGCTTGGGTGTCGCCGTCGTGGTCGTCGGCACGGGACTGGAGGAGCTCGGCTTGGTCGTCGCCGGAGTCTGAGGAGCAGGCGTGGCCTGCGGAGTCTGGGGCTGTGGGCGTTGTGGCGCCGGCGTGGCCTGCGGCGTCTGTGGCTGCGGCGACTGAGGGGCCTGTGTAGCAATCGTCATGGGGCCGCCGTCCTGAGGAGCCTTGGTGCTAACCGTCATGGGGCCGCCGTCCTGAGGAGCCTTGGTGCTAATCGTCATGGGGCCTCCATCCTTCGTGGAGTCGGCACTGCCGCTCGACGGAGGGCGAGACGTCGTCGGCGCCGGCGTGGAGGGAGTAGGCGTCGACCCGGAGCCGGAGGACGGAGCGCCAGCAGGCGACGGCGCGGTCGACCAGGACGTCGACCAGGAGGTGCCGCCCGTGGACGGCCCAGTCGTGGCCGTGGTCTCGGAGATGATCTTGCCCGTGCTGTCCTTGACGATCGTGCGCGTGACGCCGTTCGTCGTCGTGGTCGTCGTCGTGGTCATTTCCTGTGCTAGCACACTCGCGCTGAGCAGCGCGAGCGCGACGCAGAGCCTACGACACGTGAGCATCGTCGTGGGCAGGGAGCTCGGATTATAAAGCAGCGCCGACGAGGGCTCCGAGAGATAGAAATGACTAAATGGCCGTGCGGCGAGCGCGACGTGCGGCAGGCACCTAGATAAGTTGCGAGTGCAGCGGGTCGCCTGTCCCACGTTGCACGGCGTCGTGGTCCATAGACGTCATGTAGGGACGGAGCGTGGACTGTCCCGACTCCCGTGGGCGTTCCGAGCCTGGACAGGGAAAGACAGCGACGCGCGGCCTGACACGCGCGCAGCTGGCGGATGGGCGCGACGGGGTTTCTCCGTGCCGGCTCACTTGAGCAAGCTGGTCCGCCCTCGTCTTTGACGAGGAGCTGCCGGCCTTTCTCGGCATGTCGAGAGTCAGTCAAAAACTCAGCGAAGAATCAGCGCCGACTGGCTCTCTGCGGCTGCTGATCGGCAACAAGAGCTGCTCGGTGGAGCAGGTCTTTACGTCTACTGAAATAATTTAGAGCGCAAGCTAATGGGGGGAAACTGCTGCAAGACGAACAGGGCATCTAAAGCTTGGGAGCAGGCTGTCTGTCGCCGCTAGACGTCTGCCTGGGACGTCAGTAATTGTCGTACGAGTTGCTCCGGCCGCGACTCGACAGGTCGTCGTCGTCGTCGCTGAAGTCGCTATCGTCGTCGTGGAACTCGTCGCCGCTGCTGACGTCCGAGCCCCCACGAGCAAATTCTTTCTTTGCTGCTTGTTCCTTGACGTACGAGTCGCCGAGTAGCGTGGGTGCCGACTCACGGTCGTCAAAGTCGCTGCCGTCGTCGCTGAACACGCCACTGCCGTAGCGGTCGCCAGTGTCACCAGCTCTACTGCTGTCGTAGCCACTGGACACACTGGAGAGATTGCTTCGCTCGGACCCGACGAACGATGTGCCTTCTCCCTCATCATAGTCGTCTTCTTCGGGGTCCGAGTCGTCAAAGTCTCCAACATCCGAATAGACGTTCGAGTCCTGACGGGGCATCGCCTTGGACGCGCCACTCCAAGGGTTGCCTTGCTTGGAATGGCCACTGTTGGTGTCGTGGAGCGACGACAGGCTCCCCGCACTTTCGGCATCGATATCCACATCGCCATCGGCGTCTTCTTCTTCTTCGTCATCATCATCGCCCAGGTCGTTTTCTCCTGACTCACGGCTCGTGTAGAATTGGGCAACCGCGCTCTCCGTCATTGATGAGCTGAGACTGGCGTAGGAGCCGACCGAATTGCTAAAGTCGTCGTTCGTCTCCCGGTACGGTTTGGGCTTGCCACTTGCAGTGAGTGAGTTGAAGCCGGTGATGTGGTCGCTTGCGTCACTCGAGAACGACTCGTTGTTGAGCGGATCCACGGTCACAATGTCGCTGCGAGGAGTCAGCACGTCGAAAGCAGGATCGTGCAGATCCACCGAGTCCCCGTACTGGGGCGGACTATCCAAGCTTCGGGGAGAGCTCGCTCGCGTCATCATTGGCTTGGGCCCAAGAATATGGCTCAAGCTGTTGTCATGACCTTCCGGGCCTGGAGGCGGGGGCTGCGCGTAGTACTGTGGCGGACGTACAGGGGATAGTTGTGTATATCCTGGAGCATTTCGTGAGGACGCTTGAAGGTCACGATGGTCTCGTCGCGTGTCAGCTTTGTCATCATCATCTTCGTTCCGAGCTTTTGTGTACACGAACAAACCCGCAGCAAGCACCACGAACGCGATCGCACCGACGATCAGGCCGATCATGAGGGGGCTCGACTTCGATGAGCCCTTCACTGCTGACGTCTCCGCAGTCTCGGATGGATTAGACGGCGACGGCGTTGTTTTCACGGACGCTTCCTGCATGGAGGCCGACGGGGGTGGAGTTGATTTCGGTGTCAGCGATGGCACCGCTGTCGAGGGTTCGGGCGTGCTTTCCGTCTCGTTCTTGGTCGGATTCAACGATGGTGGCGTTGTAGCGGGCGGTTCAGTGGTGACGACACCCGCTCCGGGCGTCAGCTTTGGCACCGGTGGCTGCGTCGGCGGTGCGTTTGCTGGTGGCGCGTCAGTGAGCGATGGAAGAGGAGTAATTGGATCTGGACTGATCACCTCGCTAGGCTCGGGTGTAGGCTCCGGCGTCGGGGTCGGCGTCGGTGGTGGCGTCGGCTTCGGTGTCGGTGTCGGTGTCGGGCGCTGTGTTGGCGGTGGAGTCGTCCGAGGCGTTGGCGGTGGCGACGGCGGTGGAGCTGGTGCTGGAGTCGGTGCTGGAGCTGGCCTCGGTGTTGGCGGTGGATTCGGGCGTGGCGCAGGGGTCGGGTCAGGCCGTGGAGTAGGCGCTGGTGTCGGCTCGGGAGTCGGCGCCTGTGTTGGCGGCGGAGTAGGCGCTCTGGTCGGCGGCGCGGTGGTCGGTGGTGGAGGCGACGGCGACGGCGCCCGTGTAGTCAGCGCAGGCGACGGCGTCAGCAACGGCGGCCGTGACGTCGGAGGAATCGTCGGCGCCTGCAGTGGCGGTATCGAAGGTTGTGGAGTTGTCACTCGAGGCGACGGCACCGGCGAGGGTCGAGGCGAGGGCGCGATATCCCCGAAGGACGATCCATTCTGCGCGTAGCACACGGCCAGCATCAGGTACACGTAGACCAGCAGCGGGGCCAAGGTCCGCCGCCGCCGCCGCGTGCGGTGGTGGGTCTGCTCTATCCGCGGACTCGGTCGACTGCCGTCGGAGGACGACATGTCCTGCGACCGGGCGCGCACGCGTATCCGCCGCGGCGCAAGGAGGTCGCTCATGTTCGGTGCTCGCCCCTTCTTACTGTTCCGTTCGCATCCAGCTGAGCCTCGCGTAAAGGACGTAAATGAGCGGCGGCAGGGGCGAGTACCAGGCTGGTGCCCGCGGCGTTTCATGAGACCAAGTGGCTCAACGAAGCCTCTCCATACTGGGCGCTAATGGTGCGGTAAAGGCGTTCCGCGCGAGCGTCAAGCGTGGATATCACCACCAGCTGGACGCGGGGGGAGATCACGCTCAAGTTGCCCCATCTGGCTATCTTCGAGTCAGAAACCTGCGCTGTTGGCTGACAAGTATGCGCTTTTACAGGTTTTAACGCCTCTTTCAGTAATTTATGCTGTCTACATGGCTAGATCTGTAAGAATTGCGGACACGGCATGTGACCAGCCCGTGGGATCGGCAGTGTTGACAGCGAACTGGGTGTCTACCTCGCGGCCACGACCGCTCTCCACGGCTGCCTTGGCCCTTACCATGTGCCGCTGCACTAATGCGGCCATGGGTGGAGACCGTCGCGAGGCTCCGCAAACTGCGAGGGCCACCTGCCCTGGACGCGCTCGCGGCGTGGGACAATCGATGGCCGCGCGTCGCGAAAGAAGACGCGTGTCCATCACTCGATCTCCCTGTCCGATTGACGCACGCGACACGGGCCCCTCTCACTCTGTCCTCAGAGCCACGAGTCCCGAGTCGCATTCTTGAATGTCACCGCCCGGAAGCTGGTGTCCTTGAAGCGTTTCAGCAGGTCAGGGGGTACGTTACGTAACCCTTGCGTGTGTTTTACAGAACCCGTTCTATCGCTATCTCAAAACCAGGTGCGTACCACTTGACCTGTACACTGCTCCCTGCGTTGTAGAATCCTCTCGGGTCGGAAAAGAAAACGCTATGCGCTTTCCCGATATCGACGGTACGCGCCCTTCTCTCTCTTCCGCGCGCTCCCTTCCTTCCATGGGATCTCAAAGCGGCGTCGACGCGAAGTGTCTGCGCAGCCATTTCGACGCATCCCCTCTCTCCTCTTCTCCACTTCGCCACTGGCTCCACCTTGAAGTGGCCCATCCGGACACCTGAACCGTGGGTTCGGGTTCGTGACAGCAGGCCAGCTGGACTCGGGGGCTTCCGCGCAAGAGAGCGCTCGTCGTCCCTCCCCCGCGTCCGTAGAACCGACGACAAGCCGAAGAAGCGCGCCACTTCGCACACGCCATGCAGAACGCCGACCCAGTCGAGAAAATGGCCAACGGAAGCGCGCCCAACAGCACGCCCGTCGTCGCGAGCCTCGCCGGCCTCAGCAAGAGCGCGCCCACGTCGGCCTCGGGCGTCTCCACGGGCGGCGTCGAGTACGCCGAGGACGCCGCCACGCTCAAGCGCAACGCCGACATGCCCGCCACACTAGGTACGACCCAATTGTCCTCGTCCTTGGAACGAATTCGCGACGTGACAGGCTGGGTGTCGCAGAGGTGCTGCGCAAGTATGACGACATGGACAACCGCCGCCGGTCGGCGACACTACGAGTGGACTCGTCCAGTGAGTCAACGCGGTGGGAGCTTTGGCACGAGGAACTGACGCGTTTAACATGTCGTGCTCTGCGCAGTCTCGTCCTCGGATTCGCGCCGCGCCAGCAGCCTGGACCGCGCGCGCCAGTCGGGCGTCAACCGCCTCATGCACAGGCCGTCGAGCATTCTCAGCGGCAACAGCAGTATTTACATCGTCAGCGCCAACGACCCGGAGTCGCATGCGGCTGACCCGACGGGAGAGACAGCCGCCGACAGCCCGCCGAGCTCCACTGACGGCGTCAAGTGGAGCCACGTCGTGCTCAAGATGACGGCGTTTTCGGACGACGACCACATCACCAGCTTCCGCTTTGGCGTCGAAGGCGGCAGCATCGGCCGCGCCGACACCAACGACGCATCGATTCCGGCGGACAAACTGCTCGCGACTGAGGAGCACGCGCGCGTGATCTACCGCCACGGCCGGTTCTATATTACCAACGGATCCCCGAGCAACAGCGGCACGTTCATTCGGCTCTCGGGCTGTGGGACCAACCCGTTGCTTGCAGCTGAAGAAGACAAAATGCAGTGGCCGCTAGACGAAGGCAGCGTTTTCCGTGCAGGTAAATCGGATTTCCACGTGACAAAGTTTGACGAGGCGACGCAGAGCATCGAGGTCGCCGCGAAAGCTGGCAAGCTCGGCGGCAAAACGTTTACGATCGGCCCGGAAGGCGCAGGCATCGGTCGCTCGGCTGACAATCTCATCCACGCAGGCGACGGCGAGTTATCGAGAAAGCATTGTGCGATTTGGTTCGATGACCTCACGAGCCGATTTTATCTGATCGATTTGGACTCGACCAACGGCACGTTCATGAAGCTCTGTGGCCCGTACGATGAACCGTATCGGTTAGAGATCGGTGACGATTTGCTCGTCTCGCAGACTTGTCTTACTGTCAACAGGTTCGACTACGGAGCCCATGCGAACGTCGGAGCGCGCAAACAAATGGAAGATGCACACGCAATTATTCAGGACCTCAACGTCGCGCCGCTGACCCACATGGGGCTTGCTCCGCAAAGCTACTTTGCCGTGTACGACGGCCACGGCGGTGCCGAGGCGTCATCATATCTAGGGGAGACTCTGCATCTCAACATTCTGAGCGAATTCCGGTCCAAGCGCAAGTCGTTTGATCCGGAGGCCGACGAGCCGATTAGCGACACTCAACTTTACAACAAGATTGAAGAATGCCTCACGATGGCATTCCAGCGTACAGACGATGATTTTCTGAGCGAATCCGAGCGACCACAGGCTGGTAGCACAGCGACGACCGTGTTCATCGCAGGAAACCAGATTTTTGTGGCCAACGTGGGCGATTCTCGAACGGTGCTTAGCCGCAACGGCGTCGCTGTACGTCTATCGAACGACCACAAACCCAATCGGCCCGACGAAGCGCAGAGGATACGAGACACGGGCGGGTTCGTGATCCACGGCCGCGTCATGGGTGAACTTGCTGTCTCTCGTGCGTTCGGTGACTCTCCGTTCAAGACGTTCGAGTTACCAGAACCACCAGCTCAGGACGGCCAGGACGGTGCCAACTCCAAGCCGCGTAGCGAGTACGACTCGCAAGAACTGCCTGTGAATCCGAACGAGATCCTGAAAGGTCCGCTCGTGATTGCGACGCCCGAGATCACGCGAACAGAACTTACAGGTACGTTCCATGTGTGTGTGTGGGGGGGGGCAATTTTGCAGCCACATGATGAGGATGAGTGACCCTTCTGTGTGGGTGTCTCCAATCAGACCAAGAAGAGTTCCTTCTTCTTGCCAGTGACGGTCTCTATGATGTTCTGAAAGACCAAGAGGCCATCAACTTTGTGCGACGGAAGATTGTGGAGCTCGGCGACGTGCAGCGTGCAGTCGAGGTGCGTCATGTCTGTCGTCGGCTGGCTTTTCGTTGAGTCTCGCTCTGACTCTTCCCGACTCCTTGGTGATACAGGCGATGGTCGAGCACGCGATCGTCCAGCAGCGTTCTATGGACAACGTGACTGCTGTTGTGGTCATGTTCAAGGAGCCGAGGGATATTGCCTTGGCGATGGCCGCCGCATCGACAAATCCAGAATCAACAAATGCCATTTTGATGGGCAGCAGTACGGCGAGCGCCGTGCCCACGCCTCCGGTAACAGTGACGTCGTTCTCGCCAACGAGCTGAGCGGCGACGCCACTGTTCCTACTTGCACAAAGCTTAGCAGACATCTTACGACAGGCAGACACTCTTACTCCCCCCCCCCCGACCGATTTTTCTACGACAAAATACACCCCGCGATCTTCCTTCCCGCTCTCCTCCTCCACGTCCGTCCGTCCGTCGCCCGATCCTGCAGACGTGGATGGCCGCTTGGTCGTGTTGCACGCGGTGGGGAGACCATCCATTCTCGTCCAGTGTCCAATCAATCTCCAGTGGGATCGTCAGACGGTCTCGGAGACATGTAAGTGGTGTCGGCACTGCCGTCATCGCGCTCGCGACCATGCGATACCGCCTCCCTTCCGGCAAATCTATTCAGCTCTCGAGACCTGGCCCTGCCCCCCCTCGCAGGACCCAGAGCAACGAGCGCGACTCGCCCACAGGCAGGAAGCGCCTACTAGTATTCAGTTGTTAAGCTGCAGTTCGCGACGGCCAGACTCTTTCTGCGTCGGGTCGCATGCTCGTGGCGGCACGAGATGGACCGTCCGGTCGTGCGCGTCGTCGATTGCACATGGCTCGCCTGAACCGCGCGTCCTCAGATCGGCGCCGGGGGGTCTATGGCGTTCAGTATGCTCGTCTCAGACGCGCGATCTGAGCTTTCTCAGACGCGCGGCTCTTCTCTGCTGGCGCCACTCGCTCCATCTGCAGCATCTGCAGCATCTGGCGCGGCGGCGCGCTCTCTGGCCCGACGGCGGCTTCCTCGCCGGCCCAGAACGCAATTCGACTCGATGGCGCGCGCCAAGACGCTGCTGGCGGCCGCGCTCGTGGCCTCGCTCGCCGCTTCGCTCGCGGGCGCGCAGGAGGCCGGCGCGGCGCTCGGCGGCGGCTCGGCGGCCGGCTCCGGCGCCGGCGGCTCGGCGCCCACGCCCACGCTCGCGCCCAAGCCGGCGGCCACGACCGCGGCGCCCGAGCCCACGACGCTCGCGCCGACGCCCACGCTGACGCCGTCGCCCGAGCCCACGACGCTCGCGCCGACGCCCACGGAGACGCCCGAGCCCGCGACCACCGAGGCGCCCGAGCCCACGGACGCGCCCGCGCCCACGAGCAAGCCCAAGAAGACCTCCCAGCCCAAGACCGCGACGCCCGCGCCCGACGCCGCCGACGCGACGACGACCACCACGACGACCACCACCGACTCGACGTCGACGACCACCGACGCCGACACGCCCGCGCCCACGCCGGCGCCCGACGCCACGCTCGAGAGCGCGACGGCGCCCTCGGCCGACGAGACCACGTCGGCGTCCACGCCGGCGGCCACGCCCAAGAGCGCGTCCTACGGCACGCGCAGCGCCAGCGGCAGCGACGGCTCACAGCCGAGCGAGACGTCGACCAAGAGCCAGACCGAGTCGAGCAACACGACCGTGCAGTTCGTCGCGATCGGCGCCGGCGCGCTCGTGCTCGTGGCCGCCGTGGCCATGTCGGTGCATTTCCACCAGAAGCGCCGCGCGCTCGCCGAAGAGGCCGAAGAAGACAAGTTCTTCGACGCGGCGCCCCCCAAGCGCCCGACGCTTATCTCCGTGCCCACGACCACGACGGCGGTCGCGCCGCCCGTCACGTCCTCGTCCGCCTCGGCCTACGACAACTTTGCCACGCCGCAGGCCGCCGCGCCCGCCTGGGGCCACGCGGCGGCGACGACGACGATGCCCAGCATGCCCATGGACCCCGTCAAGCCCGCGCCGCCGCCCATGGTCTTCCGTGACAGCGACATGGACGACCCGCTCGCGGCCTCGAGCGCGACCACGACGTTTGCGGACTCGTCGAGCTCGGGCATCGTCACGACGGCGGCCACGGCCGGGTTCTCGGCGACTTTTGTGGGTCGTCCGGCCGGCGAGAACGACGTCGAAGGCGACGACGAGCCGCCGGCCGAGGCGCCCGCGTACGAGTTCGAGGACTTCCGTTCGCCTCGCGCGATGTCACGCGTTACTGTCAACCGCATCACCAAGTGCCGAGGCCAGAGCGAGGACTCGATGCTCGGCACTGGCGAGGGGCTCTCCGACTTTGGCACCGGCATGCTCGCGACCACGTTCGACTCGGAGCCGCTCGACTACAACCGCGAGTCGGCGCGCCAGAGCAGCGGCGTCGGAGCTGTCGCCGCCAACGAGGCCGAGTTCACCCAGTACTACAGCGACTCGGCGGTCACGGTGACGGAGGTGGACGTGGACATTGACACGGATGACGAAGACATCGACGGTCGCTCCAGCTCGATGTACAGCGACGCCGGCTTGAACCGCTTTTCGGCGGCCTCGAGCATCGGCGACTTCCACGACTCGACGGTCGACCGACCGAGCGAGCTAGATGAGGAAGAGTTCGAGGTGTAGATCGTGTGGGGGGCAATAGTATATGTAACTTAGACTAGAATGGTCGTGTTCACGCCAGCGGCACGATGACCTCGGTCACGAGCTTGGTCTTGTCGTCCGTCGTGGCCATCGTCACGTGGTAAATCTCTCGCACAAAGCCGTCGGGTCGCTCTCCGTGCGTGTCGATCCAGGCAAAGATCTCTTTGTACACCTCGGCGAGTCCATCGTAGGAGCCAGTGTAGACAACGCTCGCGGCTCGCGGCAACGACGGAAGATGCTTGGCTTGGATCTGCGAGCCAGTGTCAGGGACGACGCTGTCCTCTCCAATAGGCAAGCACGCCTCGATGTCGACGTCGCTGGCTTTGAAGCCGGGATCGAAATAGACCGCGACGCATTTACTGACCACACGGATACCGTGTGTCTCAATGAAGTCAGAGAGACGAGTCCAGAGATGCGTCTGGGCCTGGTAGTTGGCGATCGTGTCGCGTAACGCGAGCACGCGAGTGCGAGGGAACGACTTGATCTCGACTGCCAGTGCGCCCATTGTTTAGTGGGTGGGAGCCACGGAAGAAATTAGGATGTAAGGGAAAAATGATGTGGATGTGGCGGATCTCATGGATCTTGAGAAGATGCAACGATTACGTTACGGTGGAAGGGCTGGCGTCTGATCCCAAGCAAAAGATACTGGATACACTCTCAAGCTTTATGAAGCCAACAGCATGTTTGTCATGAAAAGTCCTACGCCAGTGGGACGATGATCTCCGTGACGAGCTTGCTGTCGTCGCCGCCAAACTTGTCCACGCCCACGTGGTAGATCTCGCGAACGGGGCCGTTCACGGTCTCGCCCTGCGAGTGGATCCACGCGAAGAGCTGGTTGTACGTCTCGACGAGTCCGCTGTACGGACCTTCGTGGGTCACGCTCGCAGCACGTGGCAGCTCGGGTGTATGGTACACTTGAAGGTCCTTGGTGTCCCCCACGTTGGCGTCTTCGACGATAGGCTGGCAGACCTCCGTGTCCACGTCGCTCTCTTTGTACCCTGGGTCATAGAAAACGGCGAAGCATGGACCCGTACGCTCGAGACTCTGGTCGGTGACCAAGGACGACACCTTGGCCCATAGCGGACCCTGGGAATGGTAGTCGGGGACGACTCTGCGTAACGAGACGACGCGAACCCTAGGGATCGACTTGACCTCGACGCAAACTGGCGAGTCGGAAGGAGCAGGCATTTCAATTTGGGATCGCACTGGAGGCGAGTGAAGAAGTTTGAGAATGAATCTAACAGAGCTCGTACTGCAGTAACTGCAGTACGAGCTCTGTTAGATCTTCGGCGTCTCTCTGTCAACTGCACTGCAGTTGACAGAGAGACGCCGAAGATCATGCAATCGCTGCACTTGAAGAGGAGTGGGACAGTGAATCCACTCCCTTGCTCGGGACGGACAGAAAAAAACTGATTTGAGAATCCTTGCAGTCGAGATTCGCGCCAACACGCCAAGCGAGTGCAAGAAAGAACGCGCGAGGTCGTTGGCAGAAGAACAAGAGGATTCTTTGCTCAGGCTTTGGATCAAAACGTGATTCTACTCCAAACAACTAGTCGGAAATGTCGCCAGCGACAAAGGCCGCCATCAGCGTCGTGGCCAAGAAGATCGCAAGCTCACGTGTGCTCGCGCTGCGCCAAGTCATCCCCGATTACCAGTCGCAAGGCCCACTCTGGGGACGCGCCATGCAAGTTGCTCATGCCAACCAGATCCATACGGCAAACGACACCGCCTGCTTTGCCATTTTCCACGATAAAGGGTTCAAACCCACGGACGTGGACACCGAGGTCTGCGTCCCTGTGAGCCAAGATATCAAACCTACCGCGATCGAAGGCTTCACTGTGTACGACACGCCGGAAATTTCGCGCGCTGCTTGTGCGACTCACAAGGGATCATACGAAGGCTTGTCGCAAGTGTACAATGAGCTCTTCGGTTGGATTGGCACCCGCGGTGAGATCGTCAGTGGTCCTGTCCGGGAGATCTACCACGTTGGCGAGAACACCAACGGAGTGGAGGAAAAGACGGAGCTTGTTACAGAAATCGTCGTGCCTCTGCAGGAAAAGTAAAACAGTTTCGCAGCGTTCCGACCACACGCAATCGTTGCTTTTAGGTACCCTCGTGTGAGTGCTGGTCTTCCTGATGAGTCACAATGAACAGTCTCACTTTTCCCAGACAAAATTTTTCCCACTTGTCAATTTTCCCCAGCCATGACATCGTCCTCCGTGAGTGCCGTGACCGTCAAGCGCATCGACCCTGTCCGCATTCTTGGGCTGCGCGAGCAGATCGACTCATTCCAGGAGCAAGGTCGACTTTGGAATACGTTGACAACTTTTATTGCAGATCAGAACACACCAAAAGCTGGTCCTGGCTTTGCTGTCCACTATAATCTTGGCTCAGTTGTGGGTCAGGAAGGCCGCATCGACGTTGAGGTTTGCATTCCAGTTGCTGACGAGTACGAACTGCCCGAAGACCACGGCGTCGACGGCCTCTCCCTGCACGAGCTGCCAGCGCTTGAGCGAGCAGCCTCAGTGACTCTCCAAGGCGCGTGCACGGGTCTCCCGAGCGCGTACACAGCACTGTTTTCTTGGATGAAGCAGACAGAAGCTACGCAGAATGGTCCATCGAGGGAGATATACTTGACTTACGATCTCGACCCAATGAGTGACGACTACCGCTGCGAAGTGGTAGTGCCACTAACGTGATGCCTTGGCACGTCGACTTTTGCTGAACTCGACAACACAAATCACACTCTTCGTCACCCTCATTCTATCCGCTGGGGTTTATTCCACCTTGGCGGCGTTTGAATGTGTCAAGAGCACCTTCAACTGCATCATAATTGAAATGAATGCCAGCATTTTGCTTGAAATCCATCATCAAACAGGGAAACATATTCCTGGTGCTCACAGTCATGAGAGTATTGGTCTTGAGTCCCGTGCGACAGCACAACATCAACAAGCTTGATGGCGTACTAAGTCATGTAGTATTTGTCGTGAGCATAGCGCCACATCTTGAACGTCGACAACGATCTCGAGTTGGTCCCGTCGTAAATATTTTAAGGGAACAATATTCAGTCGCAGGTTCTCTAGAATGTACAACTCTAGTGCGAACAAACCAATACGCCACTAACCCAGCAAATGAAACAACTTCATGAAATATACTCACGGATTCCTGACCGGGCCTTACAACCTCAATACTTCTGTACAGTAAATGCCAAGAAAACTGAGCACCATGAACGGATAAACAGGATAGGTATCTCACCACAACCGCATTCCTGACAGGGTTTCGCGACCTTAGAACTTCAACAGAAGCATGAATACTCGCAAAAACGTAAATAAACATCTCGCGCATTCCATTCGTCTAGATAACGACATCCACTTCCAAGAAAGGAGAATCCAAATAATCCAAGCAACAGCAGTCCTGGACGCGGAGTTCATTCATGCAACACGTCTTGGGCGCAATGACTCACCCGCAACATAGTATACTCTCAGTCACGAATCGAAAACACACCCACTCCACCCCTATACGAGAAATATCACTGACCAACATACCAACTGATTCTCACTCCCACCTCCAGAGTACTCATCGACGGTCCTTCATCCCCTCACCCACGCATGCCCTCTGCTGTCCTTCGTATCTCATCGCCCAGTCCGTTCTCAATCATGGCAATCGCTCGCACGTTCTTTTTCATCTTCTGTTTCTTCGACATCCTTTGATTATTCGCAACCTCAAACTTGTTTCCCACGGTGTGGTTCGAAGGCACACTGCTCGCGGTTGGCTACCAACGATCTCTATCGCATCGAGATAGTGTAGCCGCAGCCACCAACGCAAAGATGACGACAGCGGCGACAGACAGACAGACAGACACCCATACGACACGACATACAACGCAATAACACGTGACAAGACGCGCCCGCAAACAAAACACGAGGAGCGCCTCCAATCTTCTCTCAAGGAGAATAAGTCTGAGCATGTTACCCGGTTTCGTCTGCGAAGACGCGACCACGACGCCAACAACAATAACAACAACAACAACAACAACCACTCACAAAGCTGCTGTCTGCTGTCTGCTGTCTGTCACCGTTACCCACCGTCGTCTCGCGAGGTGCCATGCTCACATCAAACAAACTCGTCCCGTCACTTCCGCTCGCTGATTTATACGTATCCATCTCAACGAGATCCCGGCCACCTTGCTCGTGGATCTGGACCTCTATCCTTGTCTCCCGGGACTTTCGCACGGCGCGCAGAATGGGGGGGGGGGGGAAGGACAAGATCTTTCTCTGGTGGCCACACGTCACGCTCATTGGACCACCAGTCGATCAGGGAATCGATGAGTACCTGTGGTGTCTACAGAGTGTGAGTAGGTCAGTTAGTTGGTCAGCTAGACGACCCCTATGATCTGCTCGATCGAGATCGGACACAGGGGTGGGACGGAGTGAGGTTCTCGACACGCCGAGTCTTGACCACTTGAGCCCACTTCGCGGGATTGGATTGCATGGCGGGCCCCATGACTGGCTATGGGATCGTCGTCCACAAGGACATCTAGAAGCGCCAACGCGGCGGCGCATCCATCCGTGTCTCTGGGTTCAAATAAACGTTTTTCTTGTTCTTGGGTGGAATTCGTGTTCGCTGGAGTTGGATCTGCGATAGCAGCGGCAACTTCGTCATCGTCTTCTTCTGGGTCCTTGTCGTCGTTGGCTTCACGGTCTCGCTCACCATTGCTTTGGCTGAGTGCCTTCGCTGCACGGTTGGCTGCTGGTTATCTGTTTGTGTCTGCTTCGGTGTCGGCGCTAGTGGGGTTATCGGTGCTTGCCGTGCTTCTGCGAGTGTTTCAATGGCAACTAGTACTTGTGCGAGCGGCACACTCTCCACCAGCCTAGTTTCCTGAATGACCTCGTCCGATACCACTAGATCAACTTTCGGTGTGCAGTCGTCAACAACAATAACACCTCCAACGCTTCTTCCTTCATTCGAACACGCCGTCACAGCAGTTGACACAGTCGTCAGCTCTCATGTGGGCAAGTAGACCCGCCTTGAGCTTGAGATCCTCCATCCACAAGCGTTGGCTCTCTGTCAAGAATTTCAGCTCGGCCAACAGTTCATCACCGTTACGCTCCTCCGTCGCATATGCCTCACACCCCCGCTCATACTACTGCCTCACCCCCCCCGCTCATACTAGTACTGCTGCTCGTGATGGAGATCAGCTTCCGTCGCCTCCAACGCGCGTCCACGTGGTCTGCTCGTGCTCCAGGCACCGTGTCCGCGACTGCATGCATACTCGTCACTCGAGATGCCAGACACTCGCGCCTCGGTCGTGCGGAGTGCCGACTTTGCCGCCAGAGGCGCTCACAAACCAGTCCTTCTCGCCATCGAGCGAGTGCACTCACTTCTTCAGTCTTGCATTGCGGGGTCCCGCGTTCCCGAGTTCCCGCTCAAGGCTCCTAGCCCTCTGAGCATCTCATGTCCGTGCTGCAGATCTCGCTGGGTCTCGGCCAGCCCCGCCTCCAGCACGACATGGTCCACGACGACGTTGTAGGTCGGCGGCTCGGCCAGCGTCGTCTCCAGAGCGCTCGCGATCTGCACGCGCTGCTGGAAGTCACGCAGCGCGTGTGCGGAAGTAGTACGCGCGCTTGTAGTTGACGCACTCGTCGTCATCGTGATCGTCGTCGTCCGAGATGGAGCGCCAGTCGTGGTCGAAGCTGGCGTGCGAAGACAAAGTGAGACCGCGGACGCGGCAGCGCCTCGTGCTTCTTCACGAGCGCCGCCGCGCTCGCCCTGGCCTGCATGGTCGTGGATCGGCGGCTCCGTCGCTCGGATCGCCTCGCCGCTGCGCTAGGATTCGCTCCCAGGGCTCGATGGCTTGCCGAATGGCTCGATGGCTCGATGGCTCCGTGTGCGAGAGACGGAGACGGAGACGACGGGAGGCGACTCGCTGGCATGAGCTGCGTCGCAGACAACGCCACGAGCCATCAGCGCCGTCGAAGTCGAAAGACGCCGCGCGAGGAGAGCGAGGGAGCGAGCGAGAGAGGGCATGGCGGCGAGGAGGAGACGCAAGAGCCGTCATGTTGGTGGGAAATGGATGTAATGTCAGTAGGTGGGCGGGAGAAATGGCGCTCTTGAAATGGGTGTACTGATAGAACAGACGGGACCAGCAGAACCCAACGGTTCCGAAGACAGCCGGCTCCATTTCGGGACATTTCCGCGTATCGTTTCGGGACACGATTTTGTCGAGTCCCGAGATCGACAAAATCGAGCATCTCATCGGTCGATTCCGACACGATTCGAACGACGACGGCCCAGTGTCCTCGTGACGCCGCGCTGCTTGCTCCGTGCGACGCTTCATCCTGCGCATGAGAAAGAGGAGGATTCTCCGTGAAGATGGATGGGGGATTCCCCCGTGTTTGCAGAGGTCGATCGTCTCACGAAGAGATGTCGTTCGGATTCGGCTGCACAGTTTTGCAAATACAAACGCACAGCATATGATCTGGGACGGTGTCGGTCGGAAGCAGGGAGAGGAGGAAGGAGAGACGTCTCGAAATGCCATGACGCCTCAGAGTGCGAGTCCCCTGTGCTCGGTGGCGACGATTGAACTGTGTGAGATTTGCCAATTGATCACATTCATTCAACGTTCGAAACAGATCGCCACAAACAAAGGTACTCCAGGGAACCCACTACACCGACTCGAAACGAGAGCCGCTACGACTACAACCACCACTGTGTGGCGACGGATGCCCACACTCACACCTCACACATATTGCGCGTACAGGTTCTTGTTGTCAACCGTCGCCGGGGCTGCAACAGGAGCCAGCGGCTGGGCAGGGACAGCCGCCGCTGCAGGAACTGTTGCCGCCGTGGCCGGAGCGAGAGCTGGAGTCGGGTTCGCCGCCGCTGGTGCTGCACCCGCAGACACACCAGCGGGAGAGCCGGCTCCGTTCGAGACCGTACCGGCGCCAGGCCAGTTGCCACCACCGAACTTGGCTCGCCATGCGTCGAACTTGGAGCGCCAGTCATTCTGCTTGCCATCGTTGGCGTTGGCCGTGACGGGCGAAGCCGCGACTGGCGCTTGCTGCTTGTAGTTGTAGTTGTTGTTGTCCGTTGGCCCGACGCCTGGGACGGCAGCAGGCACTGGCGCTGGTGCAACAACAGGAGCCATGGCGGGAACCAAGGCTGGGACCGCCGACGGTGCGGAGACTGTCGCATTCGCTACTGCCGGAGCTTCGACCGATCCAGCAAGCGGCACGCAGTTGACTGGAGACACCCAACAATCAATCCACGAGTTAGTACGTGGCTTGCAAGTAGTTTCCCAGTAAACATTATAAAGAGTACGTACGCCAGTATTGCCAGTTGGCGAAGTGGACCGCGAGCCAGAGGAACTGGAGGCGCTTGGCGCCGCTGCACTGCGCCGCGTCGATCTTCATGCGCGCCGGCAGCTCCTTGCCGAACGCGGCGCGGCAGTCCATGTTCTGGAGCACGAGTTTGTCGTCGCACCACACCTCGCACGGACCCTGCGATTCGCAACCACATCGCACCACTGTTAGTCACACGCTCAAAGAACCCCCCAAAAAAGGCTGCGGCACGACACCACGGGACACTTACGTAGTGGTTGTCTTGGAACCCCCATCGGCCGTCGAGGTTGCCCCACTCGAGTACACCGTCCGACGGCAATGTGGCTGGGACGGCAGCGTCGCCGCCAGTGAAGCCGCAGACGTTGTCGGTCTTCCCGGGGAAACGCGGCTTCATGTTGTTTTCGATCGTTTGGAAGAACTGTCGCAGAGTCTTGTGGCCGTTGGCCTGGAAGTAGGTGGCGAAGAGCTGCGCGTTCTTCTGTGGGTTGCCACTCCAGGACTCGCCGCGCGCCGGCTTGAAGACGTCGTTGCCCTTGATCTCTCCGACGAAGTCATACTGCTTACCGTCTGAGACGCCACTACCCTGTCGGATCTTGGCCTCTGGCTTGAGCAGTTTGCCATGGGCCTCGACGGAGTGGGAAGTGAGCGCGATTGCGAACGCGGCGAGAGCGGAGACAGCGATCTTGTGGAGCGACGGCATGGTGTGCGTTGGTAGGAGTAGTAGGAGTAGTAGGAGTAGCGTGGTAACCGAGTGATAGCTGGTTGGGGTTGAGTGAGAGAGTTGAGTCCGACTTGAAGGAGGTCGGTTGTTGTTGTTGTTGTTGTTGTTGTTGTTGTCTGTCGAGGCGACGGTGCGCTTCGACTTGGTGGTGCCTGTGCAGGAGACAGGAAGTTGCAGAGTGAGAGAGTTGAGGGTTGGAGACTGTCGTTCGTGTGAGTCGTGTCAGTGGTGAGGGCTAGTAGCCCTCCTATCGAATCAGGACTCGCGTAGGATACTAGGGATACTGGCTCAACTCGGCCAACGCTTGTCAGACGGAGAGTAGAGTAGAGTAGAGTAGAGTTGAGTTGAGTAGAGTAGAGTCAGTCAGTGCGTTCGTGGTCGAGTGGCCGAGTGGCCGCAGGATCCACTTGCACGTCATGAGCGCGACGACATCTGGAATGTCTCTTCACAGAGGGCCACTTTGCACGAAGGCATCCTGGTCTCTACAAGCAGTTGATGCATGGGTCCATATGTCTTTCAGGGGCCACTTCCATTGGGGGACGGTAAGGAATGGGTACATTCCCGGCATGAGTTTGTGAAAGTGTCGTATCTGTATGTGCGCGGAAGAGGACCAGAGATGGGTATTTGTTGGTGGTGACGGGATCTCAGTGGAGAGGGCAAGCGCACGCGGCGGGAAACTGTACCAAGTTGGTCTCCTCGTGGATGCAGGCTACTAATTTCGACCGGGAGAGAGCTGCAGAGGCTCAGCAGTTGGCCTTGACAACTCAAATATTAGCCTCTGAGATCCCATCCGAATCTAATCGATTCTGCTAATGTAGTACCTCGGTGCTGGAGTCTTTGGCAAGCAACACTGCCAACCAAGCTGGGACTTCGCACCAACGACCGCTTCCCACCAGACCCCCGTCATACGCTTCGTGCTCAGACAAAGTCAAACGCGTTCATGGATAGGAACCGTCCTATTTGCCTGCGGGAATCGGTCCCGTAAGGCTAATCATTGTGACTCATCAAGGAGACAACCACACACACACGCCGTCCGCGTTCCCGCCCATCCTAACCAAGGTACTACATTAGCAGAATCGATTAGATTCGGATGGGATCTCAGAGGCTAATATTTGAGTTGTCAAGGCCAACTGCTGAGCCTCTGCAGCTCTCTCCCGGTCGAAATTAGTAGCCTGCATCCACGAGGAGACCAACTTGGTACAGTTTCCCGCCGCGTGCGCTTGCCCTCTCCACTGAGATCCCGTCACCACCAACAAATACCCATCTCTGGTCCTCTTCCGCGCACATACAGATACGACACTTTCACAAACTCATGCCGGGAATGTACCCATTCCTTACCGTCCCCCAATGGAAGTGGCCCCTGAAAGACATATGGACCCATGCATCAACTGCTTGTAGAGACCAGGATGCCTTCGTGCAAAGTGGCCCTCTGTGAAGAGACATTCCAGATGTCGTCGCGCTCATGACGTGCAAGTGGATCCTGCGGCCACTCGGCCACTCGACCACGAACGCACTGACTGACTCTACTCTACTCAACTCAACTCTACTCTACTCTACTCTACTCTCCGTCTGACAAGCGTTGGCCGAGTTGAGCCAGTATCCCTAGTATCCTACGCGAGTCCTGATTCGATAGGAGGGCTACTAGCCCTCACCACTGACACGACTCACACGAACGACAGTCTCCAACCCTCAACTCTCTCACTCTGCAACTTCCTGTCTCCTGCACAGGCACCACCAAGTCGAAGCGCACCGTCGCCTCGACAGACAACAACAACAACAACAACAACAACAACAACCGACCTCCTTCAAGTCGGACTCAACTCTCTCACTCAACCCCAACCAGCTATCACTCGGTTACCACGCTACTCCTACTACTCCTACTACTCCTACCAACGCACACCATGCCGTCGCTCCACAAGATCGCTGTCTCCGCTCTCGCCGCGTTCGCAATCGCGCTCACTTCCCACTCCGTCGAGGCCCATGGCAAACTGCTCAAGCCAGAGGCCAAGATCCGACAGGGTAGTGGCGTCTCAGACGGTAAGCAGTATGACTTCGTCGGAGAGATCAAGGGCAACGACGTCTTCAAGCCGGCGCGCGGCGAGTCCTGGAGTGGCAACCCACAGAAGAACGCGCAGCTCTTCGCCACCTACTTCCAGGCCAACGGCCACAAGACTCTGCGACAGTTCTTCCAAACGATCGAAAACAACATGAAGCCGCGTTTCCCCGGGAAGACCGACAACGTCTGCGGCTTCACTGGCGGCGACGCTGCCGTCCCAGCCACATTGCCGTCGGACGGTGTACTCGAGTGGGGCAACCTCGACGGCCGATGGGGGTTCCAAGACAACCACTACGTAAGTGTCCCGTGGTGTCGTGCCGCAGCCTTTTTTGGGGGGTTCTTTGAGCGTGTGACTAACAGTGGTGCGATGTGGTTGCGAATCGCAGGGTCCGTGCGAGGTGTGGTGCGACGACAAACTCGTGCTCCAGAACATGGACTGCCGCGCCGCGTTCGGCAAGGAGCTGCCGGCGCGCATGAAGATCGACGCGGCGCAGTGCAGCGGCGCCAAGCGCCTCCAGTTCCTCTGGCTCGCGGTCCACTTCGCCAACTGGCAATACTGGCGTACGTACTCTTTATAATGTTTACTGGGAAACTACTTGCAAGCCACGTACTAACTCGTGGATTGATTGTTGGGTGTCTCCAGTCAACTGCGTGCCGCTTGCTGGATCGGTCGAAGCTCCGGCAGTAGCGAATGCGACAGTCTCCGCACCGTCGGCGGTCCCAGCCTTGGTTCCCGCCATGGCTCCTGTTGTTGCACCAGCGCCAGTGCCTGCTGCCGTCCCAGGCGTCGGGCCAACGGACAACAACAACTACAACTACAAGCAGCAAGCGCCAGTCGCGGCTTCGCCCGTCACGGCCAACGCCAACGATGGCAAGCAGAATGACTGGCGCTCCAAGTTCGACGCATGGCGAGCCAAGTTCGGTGGTGGCAACTGGCCTGGCGCCGGTACGGTCTCGAACGGAGCCGGCTCTCCCGCTGGTGTGTCTGCGGGTGCAGCACCAGCGGCGGCGAACCCGACTCCAGCTCTCGCTCCGGCCACGGCGGCAACAGTTCCTGCAGCGGCGGCTGTCCCTGCCCAGCCGCTGGCTCCTGTTGCAGCCCCGGCGACGGTTGACAACAAGAACCTGTACGCGCAATATGTGTGAGGTGTGAGTGTGGGCATCCGTCGCCACACAGTGGTGGTTGTAGTCGTAGCGGCTCTCGTTTCGAGTCGGTGTAGTGGGTTCCCTGGAGTACCTTTGTTTGTGGCGATCTGTTTCGAACGTTGAATGAATGTGATCAATTGGCAAATCTCACACAGTTCAATCGTCGCCACCGAGCACAGGGGACTCGCACTCTGAGGCGTCATGGCATTTCGAGACGTCTCTCCTTCCTCCTCTCCCTGCTTCCGACCGACACCGTCCCAGATCATATGCTGTGCGTTTGTATTTGCAAAACTGTGCAGCCGAATCCGAACGACATCTCTTCGTGAGACGATCGACCTCTGCAAACACGGGGGAATCCCCCATCCATCTTCACGGAGAATCCTCCTCTTTCTCATGCGCAGGATGAAGCGTCGCACGGAGCAAGCAGCGCGGCGTCACGAGGACACTGGGCCGTCGTCGTTCGAATCGTGTCGGAATCGACCGATGAGATGCTCGATTTTGTCGATCTCGGGACTCGACAAAATCGTGTCCCGAAACGATACGCGGAAATGTCCCGAAATGGAGCCGGCTGTCTTCGGAACCGTTGGGTTCTGCTGGTCCCGTCTGTTCTATCAGTACACCCATTTCAAGAGCGCCATTTCTCCCGCCCACCTACTGACATTACATCCATTTCCCACCAACATGACGGCTCTTGCGTCTCCTCCTCGCCGCCATGCCCTCTCTCGCTCGCTCCCTCGCTCTCCTCGCGCGGCGTCTTTCGACTTCGACGGCGCTGATGGCTCGTGGCGTTGTCTGCGACGCAGCTCATGCCAGCGAGTCGCCTCCCGTCGTCTCCGTCTCCGTCTCTCGCACACGGAGCCATCGAGCCATCGAGCCATTCGGCAAGCCATCGAGCCCTGGGAGCGAATCCTAGCGCAGCGGCGAGGCGATCCGAGCGACGGAGCCGCCGATCCACGACCATGCAGGCCAGGGCGAGCGCGGCGGCGCTCGTGAAGAAGCACGAGGCGCTGCCGCGTCCGCGGTCTCACTTTGTCTTCGCACGCCAGCTTCGACCACGACTGGCGCTCCATCTCGGACGACGACGATCACGATGACGACGAGTGCGTCAACTACAAGCGCGCGTACTACTTCCGCACACGCGCTGCGTGACTTCCAGCAGCGCGTGCAGATCGCGAGCGCTCTGGAGACGACGCTGGCCGAGCCGCCGACCTACAACGTCGTCGTGGACCATGTCGTGCTGGAGGCGGGGCTGGCCGAGACCCAGCGAGATCTGCAGCACGGACATGAGATGCTCAGAGGGCTAGGAGCCTTGAGCGGGAACTCGGGAACGCGGGACCCCGCAATGCAAGACTGAAGAAGTGAGTGCACTCGCTCGATGGCGAGAAGGACTGGTTTGTGAGCGCCTCTGGCGGCAAAGTCGGCACTCCGCACGACCGAGGCGCGAGTGTCTGGCATCTCGAGTGACGAGTATGCATGCAGTCGCGGACACGGTGCCTGGAGCACGAGCAGACCACGTGGACGCGCGTTGGAGGCGACGGAAGCTGATCTCCATCACGAGCAGCAGTACTAGTATGAGCGGGGGGGGTGAGGCAGTAGTATGAGCGGGGGGGGGGGGTGAGGCAGTAGTATGAGCGGGGGTGTGAGGCATATGCGACGGAGGAGCGTAACGGTGATGAACTGTTGGCCGAGCTGAAATTCTTGACAGAGAGCCAACGCTTGTGGATGGAGGATCTCAAGCTCAAGGCGGGTCTACTTGCCCACAAGAGAGCTGACGACTGTGTCAACTGCTGTGACGGCGTGTTCGAATGAAGGAAGAAGCGTTGGAGGTGTTATTGTTGTTGACGACTGCACACCGAAAGTTGATCTAGTGGTATCGGACGAGGTCATTCAGGAAACTAGGCTGGTGGAGAGTGTGCCGCTCGCACAAGTACTAGTTGCCATTGAAACACTCGCAGAAGCACGGCAAGCACCGATAACCCCACTAGCGCCGACACCGAAGCAGACACAAACAGATAACCAGCAGCCAACCGTGCAGCGAAGGCACTCAGCCAAAGCAATGGTGAGCGAGACCGTGAAGCCAACGACGACAAGGACCCAGAAGAAGACGATGACGAAGTTGCCGCTGCTATCGCAGATCCAACTCCAGCGAACACGAATTCCACCCAAGAACAAGAAAAACGTTTATTTGAACCCAGAGACACGGATGGATGCGCCGCCGCGTTGGCGCTTCTAGATGTCCTTGTGGACGACGATCCCATAGCCAGTCATGGGGCCCGCCATGCAATCCAATCCCGCGAAGTGGGCTCAAGTGGTCAAGACTCGGCGTGTCGAGAACCTCACTCCGTCCCACCCCTGTGTCCGATCTCGATCGAGCAGATCATAGGGGTCGTCTAGCTGACCAACTAACTGACCTACTCACACTCTGTAGACACCACAGGTACTCATCGATTCCCTGATCGACTGGTGGTCCAATGAGCGTGACGTGTGGCCACCAGAGAAAGATCTTGTCCTTCCCCCCCCCCCCCCCCATTCTGCGCGCCGTGCGAAAGTCCCGGGAGACAAGGATAGAGGTCCAGATCCACGAGCAAGGTGGCCGGGATCTCGTTGAGATGGATACGTATAAATCAGCGAGCGGAAGTGACGGGACGAGTTTGTTTGATGTGAGCATGGCACCTCGCGAGACGACGGTGGGTAACGGTGACAGACAGCAGACAGCAGACAGCAGCTTTGTGAGTGGTTGTTGTTGTTGTTGTTGTTATTGTTGTTGGCGTCGTGGTCGCGTCTTCGCAGACGAAACCGGGTAACATGCTCAGACTTATTCTCCTTGAGAGAAGATTGGAGGCGCTCCTCGTGTTTTGTTTGCGGGCGCGTCTTGTCACGTGTTATTGCGTTGTATGTCGTGTCGTATGGGTGTCTGTCTGTCTGTCTGTCGCCGCTGTCGTCATCTTTGCGTTGGTGGCTGCGGCTACACTATCTCGATGCGATAGAGATCGTTGGTAGCCAACCGCGAGCAGTGTGCCTTCGAACCACACCGTGGGAAACAAGTTTGAGGTTGCGAATAATCAAAGGATGTCGAAGAAACAGAAGATGAAAAAGAACGTGCGAGCGATTGCCATGATTGAGAACGGACTGGGCGATGAGATACGAAGGACAGCAGAGGGCATGCGTGGGTGAGGGGATGAAGGACCGTCGATGAGTACTCTGGAGGTGGGAGTGAGAATCAGTTGGTATGTTGGTCAGTGATATTTCTCGTATAGGGGTGGAGTGGGTGTGTTTTCGATTCGTGACTGAGAGTATACTATGTTGCGGGTGAGTCATTGCGCCCAAGACGTGTTGCATGAATGAACTCCGCGTCCAGGACTGCTGTTGCTTGGATTATTTGGATTCTCCTTTCTTGGAAGTGGATGTCGTTATCTAGACGAATGGAATGCGCGAGATGTTTATTTACGTTTTTGCGAGTATTCATGCTTCTGTTGAAGTTCTAAGGTCGCGAAACCCTGTCAGGAATGCGGTTGTGGTGAGATACCTATCCTGTTTATCCGTTCATGGTGCTCAGTTTTCTTGGCATTTACTGTACAGAAGTATTGAGGTTGTAAGGCCCGGTCAGGAATCCGTGAGTATATTTCATGAAGTTGTTTCATTTGCTGGGTTAGTGGCGTATTGGTTTGTTCGCACTAGAGTTGTACATTCTAGAGAACCTGCGACTGAATATTGTTCCCTTAAAATATTTACGACGGGACCAACTCGAGATCGTTGTCGACGTTCAAGATGTGGCGCTATGCTCACGACAAATACTACATGACTTAGTACGCCATCAAGCTTGTTGATGTTGTGCTGTCGCACGGGACTCAAGACCAATACTCTCATGACTGTGAGCACCAGGAATATGTTTCCCTGTTTGATGATGGATTTCAAGCAAAATGCTGGCATTCATTTCAATTATGATGCAGTTGAAGGTGCTCTTGATACATTCAAACGCCGCCAAGGTGGAATAAACCCCAGCGGATAGAATGAGGGCGACGACGAGTGTGAGTTGTGTTGTCGAGTTCAGCAAAAGTCGACGTGCCAAGGCAATCACGTTAGTGGCGTCACCACTTCGCAGACGAATGGAATGCGCGAGGTATTAATATTTTTTTTTTTTTTTTGCGAGTTTTCTAGCTTCTGTTGAGGTGTTGAGGTCGCGAAACCCTGTCATGGATGCGGTTGTGGTAAGATATTTATTCGTTTATTGCGCCGATTCTTGCTGTACAGAAGTGTTGAGGTTGTGTTAGATGAAGTTGTTCGATTTGCTAGTAGTGTATGCAATATATTGCTTTGTCAATCAAGCGCTGCAGTCTAGCTTTGTATGGACGTCTCGTACAGTTCGTTGAATATTCAGACAGTGGTGGAAACAGACATCGCGGTCGAACACTCGTATCTTCAACAAGCAACACGGACTTGCATTCGCAACTGCTTGTCACATGCTAGAATTCAATCTCCAAGTTGTGTCCGTGAGCTATCAGTCCCGCCATGATACAGGTGCTCAATTGTTTCCGCGATATGGTGGTGGTGTTGTTTACTGCATGTGAGCGGATTCCACATTTGTGGTTTGAAGGTTTCTTGTGTTGTAAAGTCTCGTTTAAAAATCGCTTGTTTCAGAGTCGCTCAACCACTCCGCCTTGAGCAGTCGATCGTCGTTCTGTTCTTGAGCAAGGAGAAGCTCCCGTAGGGCTACAACCCATTCGTCATCTTTGTCCGCGACAAACTCCTTAAGAAGCTCGCGCTCATCGTTCGTCATGCCGCCTTCTCGCAAGTGGAATAGTACAATGTTCACGCTCCCAGCTGCCGCGGCATCAAGCAGTCCACCTAGTGTGCAGTCGCCGTGACGATAATGTTTGAACAGGAAACGTAACAACGGCAGTTGGCTGTCAATAGTGATCGAATCCATCGCTAACGTTGATACATGAGAGTAGCCGGTTTGGTGAAGATACTTCACAATCTGTAGGTCACAGCATGCGCAATTCAAAGCAATCGTTCGGTCTAAGATGTCGCGCCGAGCGAGCACTGATGCGGGATATCGTGAGTAAAGACGCTGCAGTAATGGTAGATTGCCTTGTTCGGCGGCGTAGGCGGCCATCGCCCCAAAGTCGACGAGTACACGTAGCCTCTTATCTCTCTCGAGTTCATCTAGCAGGGACATGTCAAGTGGTACTCCGAGAGGAGCTAGCGGCCAAGCCCTGATGCCAGGAAAATCTTCGCAGGCCTCCGGATAATTGTACGCTAACCATTTCGCGATATTGAGTTGTCGGTAGAAAATGGCATCGTCGAGCAAATTGGGCTCTACAGCAATGTGAGGCGTATTGGCAAAGAGCCACTGAAGGATGTCGAGACGGCCGACTCTAATCGCATGCGATCTAGCCTTCTCAAACGAGAAACGCGGGTCACTCATGAATTCAGATGTACGTTCAAGTTGAAGGAGAACTTCTAGCGTGGCCACATCGTGTCGGTAGATTGCCCAGATCGGCCATGTCCACTTGCATGAATACTGACCTCCGGGGATTCCGAGTGTTTGGAGTTGATAATCAATAAGAGACTGCTCAATCATCCAGTCCGGAATCCCATTTTCTAAGAAAAATGAAGTCGGCCTCCACCATTCAGTCCGGGCTCGTTCATCTTCCTCAGCAAAAAAATGGTCATAGTGGAAACCGCCGTCTGGATCGAAACGGTGTAGGGCCACTACCCAACTGGGTCGTTCTTGTTTCGCCCCCGCAAACATGAAGTAGGTGAGATCAGCTCGGCCTTGAACTTCGAGTAGGAATCTGATGGTTGACATACGGCCACGTTCACCTGCGACCATCATGGCTTCTTCTTCCCCACCACATTCTGGAAATGCCTGTTTCATCTCGAGCCAGACATCGAAGGCCCCACACAGCAGCAGTGACGGCATGATTGCTGGGTCGAAGAGATCGGGACGAGCTCTGTACATCCACTGGAGAATCCTAACATGCCGATGGTCTCCAATAAGCTTCCAGCTCTCGCTGCGAAACATTTCGCTTCTCTGTTCTTTTGTACAACCTTGCTTTGCTGCTGCCGCGACCCCAAGGCAAGTAAACCCCTCCGTTCGGTGTTCTAGAAGAAATCCCACAACATCATCATGCCCATTCCCTGCGGCAGAATCAACTGCCTGTGTCGTACAGCCTTCACGGCGGTAGTTGTGTAGAAATCGCACCAGTTCGAGGTCTCCTCTTGCTGCTGCAGAATCCATCGCGTTCGTAGTGCACCCTTCGCTGCGGTTTTCGTGGAGGAACTTGACCACTTCGAAGTGACCACCTTCCGCAGCTCTGTCCATCGCAAGATTCGTGCACCCTTCGTTTCGGTACTTGTGAAGAAACTGGACAATTTCCAAGCATCCGCGTTCAGCTGCAAAGTCCATCGCGGCCGACGAGCATGGCAGTCCTTCTCGATGAAACCTCGCGACGAGGTCCAGTCGCCCGTCCAGTGCCGCCGCATCCATCACTCGATGTGTGTACCTTGGCATCTGCGGCTGCTCAGTCCCCATATCCAGCACTTCCCATTCGTCTTGGCCGGTGCGAGACAAAAGGTAGTCGACGACGTCCCAGTGACCATACTCTGCGGCCGAGTCGGTGGCATCGGCCGTGAATCCCGTGTGGAAATTCTCATCAAGGTACTGGACGACCTCGAGATGGCCATTCGCTGCGGCGCCATCGATCGCTTGGGTCGTGTACGTCGCGCCGGCATGCTCCAGGACGATCTTGACCACGTCGAGCAGTCCTTTGGTCGCTGCCTCGTCGATGCACACGCCTTGAAGATGCACTAGGCCACGCGCGTGGCGAATGAGCTCGAGCGAGAACACGTCGCCGCGCTGGTAGGCACGCAATTCGTCATCGGCGCTGTAGCGATCGCCCATCGATTCTGCGAGTCCCAGGCCAAATGATAGGTGCCTGGACAGCCAAAGGGAGTCTCTTGGGAGTCGCTCAATTCTGAACCCACGGTCTCTCGAGTCCAACGTGAGCAGCTCCATGAGAAATGAGATTTCTCAGAAGTGGCGTACTGAGAACTTTCTGTCAGAAGCCGCTGGGTTGGAAATGCGAGCGATTCAATTGGCCAACAAGACCGTTTCGAAGGATTCAAGTTGAAGTTCTCGACTGTCGCCATCGCCGCTGAAAGGATCTTTCTTCGAGGCCCGCGAGCCCCCAGTTGCTCCGTCTCGAGGGCATTTCGACTGTGGTACTAGTAGTATCTTGTATCTTTGATGCGAAACGCGAATGTTGTCCATCTTGTGCGGAACGGACGAGGCCACAAAAGCCGATAGGTAATCGTTGGCTTCGTGGTGGCTGCCATTGCAATCGCGAGTGTTGTGTCAAATCACCAACTCAGATCGCTCGCTCACTCCAAGATGTGGCTTCTGTGAGTTTTCTCGTGATTCGTCGTGCCACATACCAGAAAAGAGGGTAATTTTGACCAACCACTAGATTCCATCGGGTCGTGCGCACCCAAGGTGGCGGTGAGTGGGTTGCTTCCAGGATCACTGCGCGAGATGCCACCGACACCGCAAGAACCCACGAGCGGAGACGCCGCTCTCCAGGTGCTCACGAACCCGGAATTGTTTCGTCCGATCGTGTCCTGGAGCGCAGGGTGGCCTGGACTCGTGGTGCACACGCTGCTGCAGTCGAAGAGAGATCGACCGCGATCTGACAAGAGCAACGACGCAGCCGCTCGACTGTTGCGTGATGGAGATGTGCGCACTCTGACTCTTGCCAGCGAAGCGAGATGGTACGTCAACGGCGAGCTCGCGCAGTTCACGTTCACGGACGTTGGGCTGGCACTTCAATCCGGCAACGGGGATGCGGTCCGACTGGCGCTCGAGGCAACGCCCAGGAGCCCAATCAACCCAGACAGATTCTACTGGCTTTGGTCAATTGCGATCACACACTGCCCTGGCCACTGCCGAGTGCTCGAAGTCTTGAAGGAGCACGCGCCGCCCGAGCTTGTCGGCCGCCGATGCAAGTTCAGCGCCGACTACATGCTGCAAATCAGGCATATCGCTGTCGCTCAGTGGTTTGTGGACACGTACGGATCGACGTCGTTGCCTGCCAAGCTGCTCGAAATCGCTCTGCGAACAGAAAATGCAGGGTTGTTCTACTTCCTGCTGAAAATCGAAGGCCAGGATCTGGCTTTCCTGAAGAATGAGCACGAAGATGTTGACACACAGTTGATTCATTTGCTGCTGCGACTACATCGAGGCAAAAAGGTGAACACGAGCAAGATGGTCAACTTACTCGCGAGGTGCGACGACGAGGATTTACTTCAGCTCGTTCTCCCTGACATTGCAGATCGGTGCGATGAATCCCGAATTAACGACGCTCGAGCGCAGTTGCTGCGAAAGCAAGAGGCGAAGAAGTTGCAAGTTAAATCAGAAAAGGCGCAGGCATGGAATTGTGAAGACTTTTCTCTCGAGCGTCAAGCCAAAGGACGGGTAAGACGGATCGTGGATCGTGTCAGCCGATGGTTCAAGGGAAGCTCGAGCTCGTAGCAGGAAATACGTGTAGCACGGAAGAAATCGCTGATAAAAAACCCAAGAACTTGAGAATCTGCGTGGTCTCCATCGCCAGGGCAGCGCAATGTGGTTCACACAGATCGTCTGACACAAGAAGGCCCTCCTTAGCAAAATCCACACCCAGCTCTTCTAGTTACTTGGATCCACACTCGTTGAACTCAATAGACTTCATTTGCATCATCACAAGAAGGCCCTCCATATGTCCGACAAAGTCATCCTCCATTGGAGAACCTCACCACCATGGGACGTGAGGAATGATTGCTGTTGTGTCTGATTTGACAAGCCGAGAATGGACCTGCTCGACGACGACGAGCCTGCGGCGGTGCTGGCGGCCGCTCTCGCGCTCATCGACGAGTGCTTCGACTCGGCCAACGGCGAGCGCGTGATTGGCCATCGCAGAGTCTGCTTTATCGAGGAGCTCACGAAGCTGCAGAAGACTATCGACCAGCTACGCGTTGCATGCGAGCGCTCGCCACGAGCGGACACGGCTTCGCTCTGGGCCTGCATCGCCATCAATCAGCTCGCACTTCGCGTCGACGCGGTTCGTGAGAATTTGCTGTTACGTCGAGTTGTTCGAACTCAGTGGCGGCAGGCTTGGCAACTGGTGGATATCCCTGCGAGCCTGCTGAGACCGTCACCGGCGGTAAGTTCTATCGAAGTGTCAGATTGTGTTGATAGCCGTGGATATCATCGTACGGCGGTAGCTTGAATGCAGCGCAAGTGCGTTTAGCCACCATCCGCTGGAAGACGAGTCCCTTCGGGTGCTGCTCCGTGCGAAGCTTGACAAGGTGATGGCGACCGGCAGCTGCGGAGAGCGTCCGCTTCCGATGGGTGAAGCAATCCGCAAACGTGTTGCTCAAATGGATGCAACGGGCTCTGGGATGAAAGTGCAGCTTCTTGATTTCCGACGATACCCCTTCAAGCTGTCATTGGTCGCAGACGTCGGATGGGGAGTGCTCGTCCACGACCTTTGTGGTCAAGTCGTCTCAGGAGAGGAGGTCTTCAGGCAGTATTGTTACCGTAGAGTGAGCAGCGTCGAATAGAAGCCCCGAGTAGAAGCCCGTGCAGTCTGCGGCGTCCGGCGCGTGTTTACATCGGGCGGAAGCGTGGTGTTGGCAATGGCTTCTATCGCCTTCCCGCTCAACTTTGATGACTCCAACGTGCATGCTGGTGTGGAAGCACACGAGATCTCGTGCTGGCGTTTGAGTCGTGCGCCAGGTTCAAGCAGCGTACTCTCGGAAATGATCAGTGAAATTGATCTGAGCGCTGTTGACGGGGCTTCTCCAAGCAGACTTGAACGCTTCGAAGAGTTCGAAACGAGGAGGCTGCGTCAGTCCAACAACTCAGGTCTTCAGAGACTCGAGAACAGCTTTATCGATGAATCGCTGAGGCGATCACCCACGACTCGTTGGTAGGCAACGCGATGATGTAGCTTTTCCCTCCATTGACCATTCAAACTTGGGCTGGCGCTGAATCGCCCCCCCCCCCCCCCCCCCCCCCCAAACAATACAGATGCCGTGAGTGAAGGTCTGTATCTCATCCGCATCTCTTTGTATCTCATCCACATCGACCTCGACTTCATTTCCGAAATCTCTCTCTCTCTCTCACTCCCAGGTCATGACCGACGCCGCCTTCTGCGTACTGAGCGACCCCGTGCTCTTCCGCGACATCGTCTCATGGGGCTCTGGCTGGCCGGCGCTCGTGGCCCACCGCTGGCTTGAGATCAAGGCCGCGCGGCAGGCGACTCACCAACCAGTGCTCCACGTTCGACGGGCTCTCCGCCCGGGTGAATCTCCAGTGCCTCCACCACTGATGCCACTCTACCGCCCGAGTGCGTATCGGCTGCAGCCGCACGAGTTCGTTTTGGATTTGATCTTGAAATGCGATGCTCGCACACTCGACGTACTCAAGAAAGCCAACTCGTGGTCGACTGCGAGACGCGTCAAGTTCTCGATCCGCGATGCTGGGCCAGCGATTGTGAAGGGCGACGCGGATGCTGTTCGACTTGCGTTTGAGTGGGTTGACGGCACCAGCGCAACACAGGAGCAGCAATATTGGCATGCTGCAATCGACCACTACCCTGGACACTGTAGAGTGGTTGAACTTCTTGACACGTACGTGCCCCTCACGTGGAGCGCGGCCAAACAGATTGCAGCTCAACGTCTCCGCGAACGAGAAGATGTTCCCTTATTCACGTGGTTTCTTGAGAAATTCGGACCGACCATTCTACCAAAGACAATGATCCACATCGCAGCCGTGAACGCCAATGTAAACCTTGTGCGTTTCTTCCATTTCGTACCAGGTCAAGAACTCGAACCATCCACGTTTATCCAAGTTTATCGACAGCTACGGCAATGGGGATCAAGGGATCACAACATCGAGGCGACTGGAGCCGAGAACGATTGTGCCGAGGTTTTTGAGTTCCTACTCCAAAATCGAAGCGAAGATATACCTCCACAGTTAGATGCTGAGGCTTTGGAAGCTGGAGACGCAGATACGCTCGAGCTAATTGCTGCGCATCGCGGTGATCTGCGTGCAAGCGGAGGGAGCGCGGATCTGGCGGCAGCGCGCGGGTACCTTAAAGCTATTCAAGTCGTGGCTCGGCATGGATCCCTAGCTTGCTCAAGCGCCGCTCTCGATAAAGCGGCAGCGAACGGTCATCTCGATGTCGTGCAGTTTCTTCACGAGTGGGGTTTTAGTGAGTGCACTTCCGCCGCAATGGACGACGCGGCTGGAAATGGCCATTTGAACATTGTCGTTTTTCTACACAAAAACCGATGGGAAGGTTGCTCAACGGCAGCGATGGACCGCGCAGCAACTGAAAACCACTACGACGTTGTCAAGTATCTCCACGATAATCGCACAGAAGGGTGCACAGGGGCTGCCTTCAAGTATGCCCCATTTTCGACTCCGCTGTCAGAAGCTCGGAAAATTTTGCTGTTCTTGCTTGCGAATCGCACCGAGATTCATCCGGAGTCATTGGAGACTGAAGCTCTCAAACACCGCGACATAGAAGTTCTCTTGCTTATCAAGCAAACGCGCGGCATTCGTTTCATCCTCGATGTTATGCTCGACGACTTCGCGGCCACAGGAGATCTCGACTTTATGAAATTTCTTACAGAGCACCTCTCGGCGAGATGTTCACCACACGCCATGGACGCGGCCGCTGCCAACGGTCATTTACACGTTGTTAAATATCTCCACGAGCATCATGAAGGGGGTTGCACGACCGCAGCGATGGACATGGCTGCGACATTTGGACACTGGGATGTGGTCGAGTTCTTGGACGAGAACCGCAGCGAAGGTTGTACATCCGTTGTGCTCAACGCAGCAGTGCGGCTCGGTCGGATGGACTTGGTGCAGAGATACTCGAAAAACGCTGCTTTGATGACAATCTCTGCCGCAGTGTTCGTGGCTGGAGCGTACAGCCAAAGTGAGGTCAAAGCCTATCTGGAACTTCGGAAGCAGGAAATGCTGGTAGACTTACGCAGGTGATAGGGGAGGTATTGATTGAATAAGTACCGACGTTTGTTATTCACTGATCATTCACGCCCACTTTATCCAACTCGGGGTGTGCAAAGGAAGATTAGAATACACTCGGACTGTCATCTTCTAAGACGACGGTTGTAGCACGGATAGCCAACTCATTGAAAGATTCGATCACCACGTGACCCAACTTCCAGTCGGCCTCGGCCATCCTTCCCTCGAACGTATTGGCTGAAAGTCTGATCCGTAGTCTCCCATTGCCGAAGCCGAATGACGATCTCTCGTCGGGGGTTTTACGCTGCCGTTGCTGGTGGTGATCTGGCCACAGTTCAAGCTTTCTTCTCGCAGCCCGATGTCCGCCGCGACGTCGCGGACACAGAGCGCTTCATCGCCAGCACAGTTCAGCGCGATTTCACGTTCCAACGCGACGGCCGCTATCCATGGTACTATACGCAGGAGCCAACTCACGACTGTGTCGGCCCATGGTTCTCCGAGTTTGTGCCGGGCTTTGCGGTGCGCAACGGCCACGAGCACATCCTCGAGTGGATGTTTGCCTCGCAACAGCAGGCGTGGATGGGGGCGACGCTCGCGCTGATCCTCCCGGCGGCCATGGCCTGGGCTCGCGACGTCGACTGCCGCTGCACCGAGGCGCTCGTATCGTCGCCAGTGTTCGCAACTCTCAGCGAGACCGCGAAGACCGACGTCTTGTACCTGTCGCTGTGCTTCACGAGCCGCGTGGACGTGGCTCGCGTGCTGCTCGCGCACGGAGCGAGCGTCGAGCCCCGCGGCGACGGCTACAAGCCGCTGCAGAGCGCGCGTCAGCGCGGCCGCCAGAGTCTCATCCAGGAGCTCGTGCGCAACGGCGCGCCGGACGAGTGAGCTCGCGGCGCCATCCCACCAGCGTAGCCTCGAGGAGCTCTTTTCACAGTGGTGGTCACCCGATCTTTTGACATCAAATCGATTTGCGGAAAATAGACAAGTGGTTGCATGAATCACCATCATAGTCCAACATGCGATGACAGAGCCTCCATTGACGTCGAGCTTTCTCGATGGCCAGATTACGCGACTCGCCACAATTAGCTTCGATGACGACAGCCATGACTCTACCAGTTCCTTGATTGTCGCGATAACATCCCTAAAATAAGAGACGACGCGCACGGAAGTTGTCTCAGATCTTCAAGTGGTAGAGGGACAAGTTGGACCTCAGAAACACCTTGTAACTATTTGGCGACAGGCACTTCCGTCGTGGTCGCCAGCGTGTATCATGGAGGAGGAAAGCATGGGCAGGCATTCAGGAGTTCGGATTATCCTGCTAAAACTTCTAGGATTATCCTGCTAAAACTTCGGCTCGACTTGGCTACGGGTTGCCTCTTCAGCCGCCGTCGAAGACGAGCGGTGGGTCAACACGGACGAAGACAAAAACAAAAACAAAAAAGTCAAAATTCTGGTAGCTGACATTCTGGTTATCTGGATCTCCTCGTCAACCACGACCGAAAAAAACCAGCAATTGTTGAAACACTACGATGCAAAAAAGTAATACTACTCGCAGCAGTCACCAAGACCGGTCACGACTGCAAGTACAATAACGACCTGAACTCGAGGCCGTGTCTGCGAGTGGTGCTCACACTTCGAACCGATCCACTGCTACTCCACGCTTAGACCGCCGTCGCGAAGCCGACGCGCGGACCCGTGGCCGAGGTGCCATAGTCGAAGACGACGTAGTACTTGCGCATGAAGACGTCACCAAGGATCCACAAGTTCTCGCTCGCCCGAGCTCTGGAAGGCGAGCGAGCACGTGCCGTCGCCGTTGTCGAGCGTGTAGTCAGCCTTCTGGACGGCGTACGACTTGCCGCCGAGCACGAAGGACACGGTGGGGCCGGTGGTGCTGCAGCTGACGCTGTAGTCACCCGACGACGTCTGGGTGGCGCCGACAGCGCGCGCGACCTTGGTGAGCTGCGCTGGCGGAGCCGCGATGAGCGAGGTGCCCGAGTCGACGATGGCCGGCACAGTCGTCGAGACGACGCTCGTGGTGCCGACCTTGACGCCACCGAGCGCCACCTGCCAGTAGCCGCGCTTGGTCACTGGCACGTAGCTGAAGGATCCCGTGAATCGCGCCGGGTTCACGCCACCGAACGAGATCTCACCGTCGCTGTTGGAGCCGAGGTAGAAAGAGAACTGCGGCTTGTCGAGCGTGCCAGCGTTGACGAGCTTCTCGAGCGGGCCAGGGATGCCGTTCTCCGAGATGGTGTCGAAGCCGAGACCGAAGATGCCGTCGAACTGGCCCTGCGTGTAGAGCTCGCCGAGACCGCTGACGTCGTTGACTTCGGCAAACTGCTGGTTGGGCACCGTGAGGCCGCCGAAGCTGATGGTATCGACCGAGACAAAACCCGAGACCGGCCGCTACCGTACTGGATGGCGAACTGCGAGCCGTCCGCGACGTAGGTGGAGGACGCGGAGCTGTCGTAGACGGCGTGCGATCCGAACTGCTGGTTGGGGACCCAGATATTGCTCGAGCCCGTGTCGTAGATGACGTTGAAGTTCTGCGGCGGCGTGCCGATGGAGAGCGTGCCGTAGTACTCGGCGTCCTGGTAGTCGGTCAGGACGAGGTCACCGGTGTCGAGGGTGTGGATGGCCGACGGTGTTCTTGGCCGAGGCGAGCTTCTGCGCTGCCTCTTCGCGGAGGGTCTTGATGTGCTTCTGCTTGGCGACCTTCTGGACCGGGACGTGGACGACACCAGCCTCCGAGTACTGACGAAGAGCGCCGTGGCGATGACAGCGAGGTAGGTGACCGGGCGGAACATGTTGTGGAGTGTGTGGTTGTTATTTGTGGGTCGACTGGGTGGGGTCGGGGTGCTGAGTAGTCGGCAAATGTCGAAGTGACTGATGTTGTGCGGGCGAGTGGGTGCGAGCAAGTAAGCGGAGAACGAGGCAGCGGTCGTCTGCTGCTGGGGGGGGGGGGGGGTCTCCCGAGTGGGTGACACGACGACTGGTCGAGGACAGTACGTACACGACAGTACTCATCCGTACGTCCGTTGTGAGTCTCGTTGACCTGGGTCTGACATGCCTTGATTGCCGGTTTGATTGAGGTGTCGTGTGGGGTCTTGTCGAGACCACAAGTCTTGAGACGAACCACCCGTGAGCTTATCGGAAAGATCGCAGTCTAATGGCTTCTTGTGTGTGTGTGTGTGTGTGTGTGTGTGTGTGTGTGTGTGTGTGTGTGTGTATGGGGGGGGGGGGGGGGGGGGGGAAGGCGGAGTGGGACTGCATGTCAAAGAGTTGGACTCCCATGAGCCGGGGTCTCTACTTTTTGGAGGCCGCCGAGACTCGAGTGCATATGCAGGGTAGCTGTCCTGCCTCTTGCGCCTGTCGAACTTGCAAATGAATCAGACGGTTTTGCGCTAGTAATACGTGAATCAGACTTGCCTTGATCTGTACACGAGGAAGGCTCCCTCGTCCACTTCGGCCTGATGCATCAGGCGAGAAGTTTGCCTGTGAGCCGGGTCAGATACTGACAGGCATCTATGACCGGTCTGTCCTTCCGTTGTTCGCGGACATCTGATAACGGAATATTTCTGGTCATAGCCGATGCATTAGCTCAGCAAGGATGTTGAACTCGTTCAAGCCTCGCGTGTGTTATCGACGATAACACACGCGAGGCTTGAACGATCCCAGATTTTTGTGCAGGCGACGATAAGTTATCGTCGCCTGCACAAAAATCTGGGATCGTGACTTTGTTGGGGGGGGGAGATGATAACTTGGCCCGACGGTGGGTATGGACTGTAGAAATGCGGAAAGTGATCACTATCCATGTCAAATCCGAAGTTTTGTCCTGCGCTAAGCTTGGCGAAGTACAGTAGTGCCCTGGCGCCGTGCTCGGCGACGCGCATACACAGTGGACTTGTTTTCGCGTTGTCTGTACGCGAGGAGACGACTCCTTGATTCCGAGGACGTCACAGCGTGTCAGCAGCTGTGCCAAGGCTATGTGGTCTGTGCTGTACAGTACAGTACAGTATCATCAACGAAGGCATCGATCACAAAGCTTGAAGTGTCGTGAAAGGATCATCCACTGGCTGAAGAGGAATGGGTTGTGCCTCGATTATCAGAATCTGGTAGGAACTGTCTCAGCGTTTGCCTACTGTAGTTCCTTCCTGTTTAGCCTCTTGCATGCCTGTGCGGCAGTGCATACTTGTATGATCACTTCGCAGGAGCATGATTAACTCGACTGTTCACATGATTATAAGCGCTGAGAAGTTTCAGCAACACACGTTGTACGTTGTATCCGACCCCGTTTTCATGTCCTGCGAGTTCGTGCTATCAATACACGATTGATGCTGATCGGGAAGTCCCTAGATTTTGGCCTATGCGCGTTTAAGCTCGTGGGCGCAGTACAGCATGCATTCGCACACCGTTGCACTGCATCGACTCTTGAGTAAACTGCCAGGCCTGTTGATGGAGTGCGCTTTTTATGCATGTCCACTGTCTTGTTATCAGATCCAAACGAACAACGAAAGGACAGATCGGTCAAAGGTTCCCATCAATATGTACGACCCGGCTCACCTTCACCATCCCACCCCAGCTCCGCGCACAGGGCGAGTTGGTACTGTACTATAATACCAGTATTATCCGTGCGCGTCTTCCTGGAGCTGCGTGAGTTCTGTGAATGGCCTGGGAGTATCCTCCAAACACCTGCTGTGCTCCGTTCAGTACACCACTTCTACGAAACGTGGGGAGGGGATTCGACAGCAAAATCTCGGGGTTGCTGAAAAACAGAGACCCCGGCTCATCGAGGTCCTACTCTTCATGACATACCAGCTCCATGTTATCCGTCACACATCGACACAGATTGCGATCTTTCCAGCGAGTGCATGGGTGGCTGGTCTCAAGATCACCACGCGGGACACATGGATCGCCCCGGTCATGATGGAATGTGAGTCATATACCAAGATGACTCGAGCGACAGGTCCTGTGACACCCAGGTCAACGAGACTCACAACGGACGTACGGATGAGTACTGTCGTGTACGTACTGTCCTCGACCCAGTCGTCGTGTCACCCACTCGGGAGACCCCCCCCCCCCCCCCCAGCAGCAGACGACCGCTGCCTCGTTCTCCGCTTACTTGCTCGCACCCACTCGCCCCGCACAACATCAGTCACTTCGACATTTGCCGACTACTCAGCACCCGACCCCACCCCAGTCGACCCCACAAATAACAACCACACACTCCACAACATGTTCCGCCCGGTCACCTACCTCGCTGTCATCGCCACGGCGCTCTTCGTCCAGTACTCGGAGGCTGGTGTCGTCCACGTCCCGGTCCAGAAGGTCGCCAAGCAGAAGCACATCAAGACCCTCCGCGAAGAGGCAGCGCAGAAGCTCGCCTCGGCCAAGAACACGTCGGCCATCCACACCCTCGACACCGGTGACCTCGTCCTGACCGACTACCAGGACGCCGAGTACTACGGCACGCTCTCCATCGGCACGCCGCCGCAGAACTTCAACGTCATCTACGACACGGGCTCGAGCAATATCTGGGTCCCCAACCAGCAGTTCGGATCGCACGCCGTCTACGACAGCTCCGCGTCCTCCACCTACGTCGCGGACGGCTCGCAGTTCGCCATCCAGTACGGCAGCGGCCCGGTCTCGGGTTTTGTCTCGGTCGATACCATCAGCTTCGGCGGCCTCACGGTGCCCAACCAGCAGTTTGCCGAAGTCAACGACGTCAGCGGTCTCGGCGAGCTCTACACGCAGGGCCAGTTCGACGGCATCTTCGGTCTCGGCTTCGACACCATCTCGGAGAACGGCATCCCTGGCCCGCTCGAGAAGCTCGTCAACGCTGGCACGCTCGACAAGCCGCAGTTCTCTTTCTACCTCGGCTCCAACAGCGACGGTGAGATCTCGTTCGGTGGCGTGAACCCGGCGCGATTCACGGGATCCTTCAGCTACGTGCCAGTGACCAAGCGCGGCTACTGGCAGGTGGCGCTCGGTGGCGTCAAGGTCGGCACCACGAGCGTCGTCTCGACGACTGTGCCGGCCATCGTCGACTCGGGCACCTCGCTCATCGCGGCTCCGCCAGCGCAGCTCACCAAGGTCGCGCGCGCTGTCGGCGCCACCCAGACGTCGTCGGGTGACTACAGCGTCAGCTGCAGCACCACCGGCCCCACCGTGTCCTTCGTGCTCGGCGGCAAGTCGTACGCCGTCCAGAAGGCTGACTACACGCTCGACAACGGCGACGGCACGTGCTCGCTCGCCTTCCAGAGCTCGGGCGAGAACTTGTGGATCCTTGGTGACGTCTTCATGCGCAAGTACTACGTCGTCTTCGACTATGGCACCTCGGCCACGGGTCCGCGCGTCGGCTTCGCGACGGCGGTCTAAGCGTGGAGTAGCAGTGGATCGGTTCGAAGTGTGAGCACCACTCGCAGACACGGCCTCGAGTTCAGGTCGTTATTGTACTTGCAATCGTGACCGGTCTTGGTGACTGCTGCGAGTAGTATTACTTTTTTGCATCGTAGTGTTTCAACAATTGCTGGTTTTTTTCGGTCGTGGTTGACGAGGAGATCCAGATAACCAGAATGTCAGCTACCAGAATTTTGACTTTTTTGTTTTTGTTTTTGTCTTCGTCCGTGTTGACCCACCGCCGTCAACATTGCGCCACTAGGAAATGACGAGCTGTTGCCTGGCCGCTTGGAGGACCGTGTCGAGGCCTCCTCTTCTGTCGCCTTCTCCTCAGTTGGCATTGGCTGGTGAAATGTTGTCCCAGACCTTGTGGGTGGGACTTGTGGAAGCTGGGAGCTGAAGATGTTGAAATCCGGATACGGGACGGATTATCCGGATGGATAACTCACCCAGTGCATGTTGAAGATGGGAGGCCTCCAGAGTGATGATGATGAAGATGAAGTCTATTGAGCGCAATAAATGTACCCTTATAGCTGGGGCTCTGGTGCATACTCCTGTGCTTACCGTGGGTCAACCTGGCTGACAAGCCAGGGGTGTAAGTCGGAGAGCGCGAGCCGTGGCAGATCTGCGTGGCAGTTCATGCCAGTGGGATGATGGGCGTGACTTGAGTGGCCAGAGTCCATCGCGTGTTGTGCCAGGGTGGCCGCGAGCGAGTTGTGGGCGCGTACTTGGTGGTACCAGTGACGAACACCGACGACATCGGCGAGGTCCCTGGCTCTGAGGTAGAGTCGCTGGTGTTTGTCGTTCTTGGGAGGTTTATAATCTCGCATTTGACGGAGGATGGGCGCACAGTTGCCGATCACAGTGAAGCCGAACCAGCCATTAGCTTTTGCAGCTTGAAGGTCATGAATGAGGCCTTGATACTCAGCCTGGGTGGTAGTAGTCGAGGGGTCGACGATCCAGGTGGCAGAGCTCCAGAAAACAGTCGGGCCGGGACCCGCAGATACTGTTGTGACGAGGAGGGCGCCAGCTCCACCGGGGCCGGGATTGCCTCTCGTCCGTCCTGTGAAGAAGAGCACATAAGCTGGCTCAGCGAGTGCTGCGATTGGTTCGATCAGTTCCTTGGTTGAATCGAGGGGAGGCCTCCAGAGTGGAGTGGAGAGGTGCCTTCTTGTTTGTGCTTCTTCAGAGAAAGGATCGATGTGGTGTTATGCGCTTTTGAATGCGGCGTACGTACGGAACCGTGTGTACTGTCGGTCGATCGATGGAATCCCGTACATGTTTTTCTTTGGTGTGGACGCTGATGTCCATCACATCAGGCCCCTTGGAGCGCTCGCGTACATTCATGTGCCCAACTCGCCGGAGCGGAAGAAGGAGGATGACAGCGCGCGCATTGGATTCATTGCTGGCTATGCGGAGGACACAGTTGGTGTTCAAGTCTATGAGCCAGTGGATCGCACTGTGAAGTTCGTGTCCGAAGTACGTGTGGTAGAAGACCTCATGTACAAGGACCGTCATGAGGTCGATCCCGACGATAATGGCATCGGTGAGTGGCTGGTCTTCCACTCCGACGACCCGGAGCCAGAAGAGTCAGAAAATCACGATGACCAAGATGACGATAGAGATGACCTCGTGTACGAGCCAAGTAAAAATATGACGATGGAGAGTGCCGATGAGTATGGTGAGATCAACTCAAGCGTGACCCACGAGTCTGTCGAGATCCAGTCAACTGTCGCAGACGTGGACTTGGAGCTCGAGGAGGGCGAGTTCGATGCAATCACTAGCTCGCGGTCAGATGCTCCCGAGGTCCAGAGCAGCGCGAATCAATCAAGCAGTGAAAGCAGTGAGACGAGGACAGTTCCACGGGAATGGCAAGCGTCGCGGGCAGCGACATCGATGGACGCAGCAGTACACGCAGCAGTACCAATGGTAAAAGTGCACGAAACAGCAAACAAGATGAAAGCGAACGTGCTGAACAAGCAGAAAGTGAAAGTCCGGAAAAAGCAGTGGGCGAAGAACACAGTGCTGGTGCCGATGATGACGCAGGAGGAGCAGATTTGGTGAACGGAGAACACGGTTCTGTCGTCGGTGAAGACCCAGAGGACTCAAATGTCGATGGCGGTCAAGAACACCAAGACACTGCATCACGGACGGACGACCAAAATGGAGGGACCACGTCAAAAGCACCAGTTGTAGCCACAAATACCCCAATGACCGGTATCAGCGTATCAATCTATCGCCGACCGGATTTTGGAGAGCGTATTGTGCTTCCCGACTACCGCAAAATGCTGAAAGAACTGGCACCCCTCCCTCAATCAATTTCGAAAGGTGCCAGATCAATGAGCACACCACGGTCTTCTCTCATTGGTCAATCAGATTTTTGCAGTGTGTGGATTTGAGGTGAGTGGTTCTTAGCGAATCACAAAAGTGGGTGTAAATGTTCAAGCGGCTGCATCAGTTTCGCGCCATTTCCAAAAATGCCGCAGCAATGGATCCAGCTCCACCACACTGTCGGGTTCAAAAATTTTGAACTCGACAGTGTGGTGGAGCATGCTCGACTTGCTGTATTAAATACAGCAAGTCGAGCTGTTCCATGCATCACCTCTCAGTCGTGTGAAGTTCTGCAAGGGTACCCCTCCCAACACCGCCAGTGAACGCCGATACGATATGTATCAGCGCGTGATGTACGTTCTCCCGAAGATCACGACCGACACGATTCGCAACGCATTTTTCAAGTCCGGTCCATTTATTCCAGTCGGCCCAAGCGCGCCGCTGCACACAATGATCTCAGAGTACGAGGCCCTTGTCTAACTATTCACAAATACATCTTCCGGTTCTTTTTCTTGGCGCCAAAGTTCAAATCGAGTCGTGCCAAAACAGGGTACAAAAATCTGAGTCGCAACTCCTGATTGGACGAACCTTACATTAGGGAAAAACTGCCCTGCCAGATCTTTCAGCATGCCAGATCTATCAGCATTTTGCGGTGTTTTCCCAAGCGCCAACAGCGTGATGACACATCGTCGGAGGCCAAACGCAACGCTCTGGGTGAACGTGTGAAAGCGAGGCGTACTGGTTTGCGATTGGCAAGTGAGCGAAGCAAACCTGCTCGATACCGAGACGAAGAGTGGATTGCAAACTTTATGACACGCGTGTTGGACAAGGACGGCAAGGCAATGCGTGCGTCAGGGCGATGGACTCCAAGGAACCATCGTGAGGACATGCGGTCGAAGGACGCTGACTTGTGGCGGATGGCAGAGTTGGCGGAGATGGCTGCCTTGATGGGTAATGATGTGCTCGAGGAGATCGACGCGACAGAGATGCCGAAGGACGTGCAACCCGTTCGAACGATGTGGGTATATGCTGTGAAAACGGATCGAGATGGCTACATTGTGGACTTCAAGGCCCGACTGGTCGCTCTTGGGAACTACCAGACCAGGGATCAACTTTTTCGATGTGTTTGCTCCCGTTGCGCGCATGTCATCGTTTCGGTTGTGCCTGTCGAACGCGGCGCTCTGCAATCTCAAAGTATACGGAGCAGATGTGAACACGGCGTATCTTAACGCAAAATTGCGGATCCCGCAATACGTTAAGTCTATTGATGGATTCCCATGCCGTTCGGAAGGCCGTGTGTACAAGGCCTAGCGGGATATTTATGGCCTGCGTCAGTCTGGACGAGAATGGAACTCGGAATTGAACGAGTGGATGCTCAAGCGTGGCTTCCAGCGATGCGCCACTGAGCCGTGTTTGTACTACAAGATCGAGGACGGGTTGATCGCGCTGGTTTTGATCTACGTTGACGATGTTCTGTGTGCAACAAATGACGAAGAATTCAAGAACTCACTGTTTGCCGATCTAGACCAAGAGTACGGAATCAAAGATCGTGGTGAGCTCATGGAATATCTCGGCGTCGAAGTCTGCCAGACGCAAGACTCACTTTTCATCAGTCAGCAAAAATACGCACGAGAAATTCTCGAGAAGTATGGCTACATAAACGCACACAAAGTCGGAAACCCAATGGAGACGAACACGCGACTCACGCCAGCGACAGAAGATGATGTGGTCGACACAAGTTTTGATTAAGGGGGAGCGCTGGGGATGCTGATGTATCTAGCTACGAGCACCAGGCCGGATCTCGCGTATGCCCTAGGTCAATTGAGCAGGTTTGTCAACAAGCCAACGAGCAAGCATGTGGGCGCGCTCAAGAGAGTGTTACGTCACCTGGTTGGGACATACCACTATCGCATCCGCTACTCGAAGTCGACTCAAGTCGGTGACGACGATATTGTGCTTCGTGGGTTTTGTGATAGTGGCTGGGGCGCAGACCCGGAGACGCGGAAGAGTACCAGTGGTTTTGTGTTCACGGTGGCCGGCGGCGCAGTGTCATGGATGTCCCGCCGACAGCCTGTGATCGCTCAGTCAACTGCTGAGGCCGAATACGTAGCGGCCTGTGAGGCCTCAATGGAGGCGATGGGTGAGTGCAATATTCTACAAGAGATCTGGCCAAACAAGGTGATCAGACCAACCATCGGCATTGACAGTCAAGCGGCGCATGTCATGGCCACAAATCCCACTTACAGTCGACGAACGAGGCATATTGAGCTTCGCTGGCATTACGTGAGGGAGCAGGTCCAGCGCGGCTCGATCACGTTGGATAAGGTGAAGGGCGACGCAAACCCGGCGGATGCATTTACGAAGACGTTGGAGAAGCGACGGCTCGGGACGTTGTGCGGATTGATCGGTTTCGGACCACAAGTGTGAATGCGAGGCTTTGTCTCGAGGGGAGCTTGTTGAAATCCGGATACGGGACGGATTATCCGGATGGAGAACTCACCCAGTGCATGTTGAAGATGGGAGGCCTCCAGAGTGGAGTGGAGAGGTACCTTCTTGTTTGTGCTTCTTCAGAGAAAGAACTCGCCACCAGCGAGCCCCCAGAAGTAGCTGTATGACTCTCAGTTCTCAAATATACCCGTGGTGCCCAAGTCCCCGTCTATCATTTGCCTGTGGTCATCGATCCTACGCCCTCATAGCCCTTTACAATAGAAGATATCCGTAAAGAATTCACTTTGTGACACTTGTGAGTAGCACTAGTCTCGCAAGTCTTGATGGGGTCTTGGGTGCGCAAAGGAACCGCTCTTTGGCGGCCGACAAGTTCTCTCTCCCTTCCTTCCTTCTTGGGGGCGAAAGCAAGAGTCTAACATTTGAGTGACCAAAGCCACGGTTATCTAATACTAATACGTCGTTTACGATACAGCCCCAACTGTTCGTCAGTACCGTAAAACCTCTCTTGGAGGAAACCGGACTGTGCTACCGGTGGTAAACCTGCGGAGGCAGGGGAAACCCACCGGGCGTGAGACGTGGGAGCATACCCGCTTGGTGTGCTCCATACTTGTGTCTGGGGTGGCGATTCCACTCCATTCACAAGTGCCTCACTAGTGGAGAACCTCCGCCAGACACAACTCCGCAATCACTGTCCGATTGACGAGATTTTAAAGAGTGTTAGCTAGGGCGAAACTCCACAATAAAGTAACTGATTGTTACTTCCTTGATGTCTTCTTGTTTCTTCCGGTGTCGATCCACTCGTCGCGAGACGTAATTCCCAAGAGGTCGCAGAGCTTGACGAATTTCTGAGGGCCGATTGGCTTGGTCAGCGCATCCGCTGCCATCTCAGTGGTAGGACAGTGTTCCAATTGAATATATCCTCCTTGGTTCCATTCTTGAACGAAGTAGAACCGTATGTCGATGTGTTTGCATCGTCCGCGATGCTCAGGATTTCTCACAACTTTGATGGTTGACTGATTGTCCTCGTATATCACCGTCCCATGCGTTTGTTTGAAGCCAAGTTCTTCAAGTAGTGACCGCAGGTACAATACTTCTTGAACTGTACTCGACAATGCTACGTACTCAGCCTCCGTAGTCGATAGCGTCACGAGTTTCTGGATTGAGCTCCGCCATGAGATGGGGGCGGTTCCGAACAGGTACATGACGGACCCTGAAACGGTCGTTTCGTGTCCGCACAGTTACCATAGCTTGCGTCGCTGTAAGCCGATAATATATCATCCATGTTGTGCTCGTTGATGTTTTTCCTTCCCAGCACAATCCCATGGTGGCGCGTCCCGTTTAGATACTTCAGCCCTCTTTGCACAGCTCTCCAATTAGTCGTGCCTGGGCTTTTCAAGTACCTGCTAACTTGACGAACGAGGCCAGCGAGATCTGGCCTTGTTCCCATCATCAGGTACATGAAGCTTCCCGCTGCTTCGCGATATGGGATGTTGTTCATCTCGTCCATCTCCTCCTTAGTCGTTGGTATCTGCGCTGCAGATAACTGCTGCCCCGGCTCTTGTGGCGATCCCACTGGCCGACTGTCCTGCATGTTGAATCGATGTAGTACCTTCGTACAGTACTGCTCTTGGTGGAGAAAGAGACTCCGCCGATTGCGGTGTGCCACCCCAGCAAGTACCGGTCCCACGTCCGACATTTGAAACCTTTTCTTGAGTGAGTCTTTGAAGTCCTGCACCAATCGCAGGGGACTTCCCATAATCATGAGATCATCAACATTAACGCTGATTACACAAGTCCCATCATGTGTAGTCTTGATGAAGACACAATAGTCTTTCACCAATCGTCTGAATCCGCATTCGGTCATGAACTCTTGGAATGTGTGGTACCAGACACGCGGTGCCTACTGATTCTATAAAGACTCTTCTCGAGTTTGCACACCAAGTGCTCTTGCCCTTTTTGTACGTAGCCTTCTGGCTGCTGCATATATATCTCCTCGTCTAGATAGCCATTGAGGAACGCAATCTTCATGTCCATCTGCTCGCGCTTTGATTCTGTCGATGAATCTATCAGCTGTCCTCTTGATCACAAAGACCCAGCGGCTTCTCAATGCTTTCCACCCGATTGGCAGTGGCACGAGTCTCCATGTCTTGTTCTCGATCGATGATTCGTATTCGCTGTCAGTGGCCCGGTTCCGCTCACGCGCGTACTCTGGGTTCATCGCCTCGCGATAATCCCGTGGCTCTTCCACGAAATTGATGGCTGGCATCGCATATATGAACGTCTCCCCCTCTGGATCGTTCTTCTCATCCACTGGTGAGATGTTTTCAGCACTGGCATCGATACCATGCCGAAGTGGGTGTTCGAATATCCGAACTAAGTCTATGTCCGATTGACAGGACTGCTTGGTCTCTGTCCGATTGACTAGGCTTAATTGGGACTCCAATGTCCTGTTCGCCAATCTTTGTTGTCTTTGCCGTTTCTTGGATGTTCTTAGTTCATCGTTCCCTTCGCCTTCCCGTGGAGCCGCGACCTCTGAGTGTGCGATCAAGGCTGATGTTGACAAAGTCGCCGGTACGCTATCACGACACGGCCTTGTATTGATCGTGGACGACATGACTACCGGCGCTTGATGGTCATCCGCCGATCGGTTGTCCTCATGTGTGCTGGTCAATCCAGAGTTGGTTACTGAGAATATCTCCGCCCTTGCCTTCTTGACTATATGCTCGATAGAGTCGAGGTACTCCAACGCACTTCGCTCTCGATCCACCAGCACCCTCACGCTCAGTGCAATGTCTGGTCCTCTGTACGGTGGATGACCATGCTCCTCATGGTCTTCATCAGCGAAATGCACTTGCTTTCGTTGGGGCATCCCTCCAAACCAAACTCGCGCAAGTTCCTCTAGCGTATCGTACTGATTCTGCCCCTATTGCAGGCCTCTCTGCGGTTGATTCGGCCGTCCGCCCTCTTGACGCCCTCAACTTCCCATGCACCGATCGCATGTCGAGTTCGTCGACCTGTTGCCCTTTGGCTGCAGCCCCTTCACTGCCTGCTGGTCTTCGACGATGCCATCCGATTGATGGACTAGCCTCCTTGAGACTTCGTCTCCCCGTTGAGACCCTTCTCTGGGAGCCTTGCCTCCAGTTGACGTGTCCCCGCTTCGCCTCTGCGACGGGACCTGATCACCGACATTGCCGCAAACGTTCTCTGGCGACTCCGATATCGCCTTCTCGGAACGTTCATCTACTCGACTCTCGTCGTCGTCGTCATCCGACTCCATCCTCTTGATGGTGTCGAGGTCGGAATGGCTTAGAGCCGGTCGCTCTTCAGCCACTGCGCAATGGTTGCACCCACAGCGCGTCTGCTCGCCGGTGTACTTACGCAGGATCTCGGGCGGGAAGCGCGCTAGTTTGTTCTCGATGAACACCACGTCTTTCGCCGGTATCACCTTCAAGGTGAGTTGAAGTAGTTTGTAGCCACCTCTGTCCGCGTTGTAACCCACGAAAATACACTTGATTGCCTCTCCATCCGTCTTCTTGCTGTGTTGCTTAGGGACGTGCCGATACGCCGTACAACCGAAGACTCGGAATGGGAGGTAGCAGGTACTTTTCGGTACCACCGTTCGTGGGGTAAATCCCATCGAGGACTGCCGTCGGTGTCACGTTGATGAGTGTGACGGCCATGTAGATCGCCTCCCCGATGAGGACGACCGGATGATGGCCGTCATAGAGAAAGACCCTCGACTTCTCCATAATCATCCGCATACGCCGCTCTGCGATGCCATTGCCCTGCGCTGTATACACTTGTGTAAACCGCACTCGAATCCCGTACTTGGCTTTGACGATACTCCCCAATTTTTTGTCGGATCGCAGGAGATCCATCTCCTCATCTGCATTCGGTATGTTGTAATAGATCCTATTGATCTTGTGTTTTGTCTCGCTTCAATACTCCTCGAAAGCATCGCATGTGTCTGACTTGCTCTCCATGAGCTTGACAAACACGTATCGGGTATACTCGTCAACAAATATGACGAAGTACCGACACCCAGTGAAAATTGACACAGGCAGGACACCGATATCACTGTGTGTAACTTCCCTGGCCATCTGGCCTTTCTCACTGCCTTTCGAGAGTAGGAGAGGCGGGACAGTTTTGCAAAGGAGCTTGATTTGCATACAAATGAGCCTATTAGGGACTTCAAGAATGGCCTCTCGTCCTTCAAATAGATCTCGTAGAGCTCCTTCATTAAGGTTCGTCCCGGAGGTCCTTGGCGCCTATCCCATTATATCAACTTGTCAGCACTACTCCCCCATTGAGTAGCCGTCAAAGCCCTCTCCTTACCCACAGTAGGCAGCGCGTACAGACCCATTTGGTCCGATACTGGCGCATACGCCGAGTATCCGTGCTCCTTGTGAGTGACGAGACACTCATCATCGTCGATCTCGATGCGCATGCCGTCTTTCTGTATGGCCTTGCGCAGAGACAGTAGGTTGAAATCAAATTCGGCAACGTATATCACGTCCTCGAGATTGAGCGTCTTCGGGCGCCCCTCAGTGTCCTCAATCGATAGTCGCACTGTCCCCTTGCCGACGCTCCCATGCGTCGTGGCACCACACTCCACGATGCCCATAACTGGAGTGTAAGAGGTGAAGATGGTGCGGTTCCCGAACATCGACCTTCTCCGCTGCAGAGAGCTCACCTCCCATTGGTGGCGTCATTTGCCCTTCTTCCGCGCCTTCTCCCACCGCAATGTCCTGCTGACACTTCTGTGGTGGTACGATCGGGCCATCAACGGTCGGTGTGGTTATTTTCGAAACGTCCACATTGGTAGGTTCGGCCGTCGGTGTAGGTATATTGGCAACCGAGGACACCGATTGTCCTGGTTTGAGCCCCGACTGACTCATCCACCTTGGCAGCCATAGAGGTAAGTGGTGCTCCCATCGGACCCAGCTCCTCAACATCAGACTCATCACTGTACCCATCCAGTGGTGAGTCGCCTTGTATATAGATCCCGTGACCGTAGTGGTAGTGGTCGCCCTTGCGTGGACGGCGCCAGATCTCGTCGGTGCCTGTGAAGGCCAGGCGCATGAGACCATGCTTCTTGATTTCAGCGTCCGTCGGGGTTCGACCGCGGATCTCCACACCGAAATTCTTGGTTCGCTTGTTGTTAATATGTGCTTGCTACAAGCGCTCAACCTTATCCACCTTTTACTTCGTGGTGTTCGCCGATTGCGAGACCAATTTAAGTTGTTGAGAATGGTGAGAGTTGCCTCTAGTAGTGCGCACACTCTGTGTCGACTGAGGCGGCGGTCGCTTCTTCGCATCGTATCTCTCGCGATCGTGAGCCCGACTTGTGCGATGAGCCTCACTGACTCTGTGATCTCTCCACTGTCCTTGTTGGCTACGGTCTCTGTGGCCTCCGTCGCACCAATCGCGCATGGGATCCACCACCATATACGCCACCAGCGGAGCCCCGATTGTTCTGCTGAGAGTGGGAGTATTGGCCATCAGCCCAATGATTATACTCTTTATAATGCCGTTCCTGATGTTCCTGATCTCTGGGGGTGTATGCCTCACTGGGTCCGTAACGGCGGAGGTCGTCCGGTTTCCCTTGTTGAGGTCCCCTCGAGGTAGCACTGGTCAATTGCCGTGACCTCTCCAACCAAAATCAGGAGTGTTGAAGTTGGGAATCGGATGCGAAACGCCCAATCGGCGTTCACCCAAATCGCCACGTCGACTTTTTCCTTCTTTCCGCACTCGAGCAAATAGCGCATGCTGAGTTCACTCATCTTTCGGTGAGAATGATGATCTCCTATCCGGAGATCGAGATCTTCTCGGAGATCCGTAGCGTCCCCCGTGTTCGCGACTCCGATTATCGCGATTACGCTCTGGGGATCGACTACGACCTCGCGATAGCGCGTAATCACGCTGTTCGTGCGGTGGTGAGCGACTGCGAGCCTGGCGCGGATCGTCGTTTCCATAACGACGACCTTAACGCTGAAGTATCTGCGCAACCTCAGACTTCGCGGCTGCGTCCCTGATCAGGGCGTCCAATTCGTCCCGAGTCAGTGTCATTTTGTCAGGAGTAGACTTCAGAGACCTTTTTCGCTTTGACCTTTCTGGCTTTCTCGGCGTCCCTCGCCGCCTTCTCCTCGAGCCACGTTTACACATTCGCGAGTCGCTTTGCTTTGTCCTCTTCAGAAAGCTGCGAGCACTCCAGCGCAGTGTGGCCTTGGAGGCGGCACACAAAACAACCCCGCTTGGGTATTTTTGTTAGACGAGGGGGGTCCACCACCGATTGTGGTTGCCGCAAGAGCCGTCTCCTTTTTCGGTGTAGTCGAATTAATTTCAACCTTTTATCTTTCGACTAATGATCGCAGCACCGAGTACTGTAGCACGGTCTCGTGGCCGTACCAGGATTGGACGCGACCGCCCGATTCGGTCGGCAACTTCTCCCGTAGCATCATAGATCGCGCCTTGTCAGAGTGCTTGGTGCCAGTGACCGACTCGTAACGATTCACGAGGACGTCAAACTTGGCAACAAAGACGGCCGGGTCGTCCCCCAACTTCATTTTGAAATTTGAAATGGTCTTCGCGTCGAAGACGGACTTCTCCGTCCTCGTCCTCGTCCTTTTCCTCCCTGAACCCCCCCCCCCCCCCCCCCCCCCCCCCCCTCCTGTCCGAGCACCACCGATAGTGCTCGGAGGAACGACAGGGGTTTCCGCCGCGCGGATCGGGGAATGGACAAGTCCATCTCGAAGGATGAACGTCTGTGTCCCGTCGTAATCCTCAACTTTGAGGTAGCCGATAAGCGACGGCGACAGAGACTGGAGGTAGAGTTCGATCGTGTCCCTGGCTTCCGGCCACTGGTCGGAGTCACCAGCGAACTTGATCTTCGGGACCTTATCGGGGTAGCTTGGGTTCATAACCACTTGTGAGTAGCACTAGTCTCACAAGTCTTGATGGGGTCTTGGGTGCGCAAAGGAACCGCTCTTTGGCGGCCGACAAGTTCTCTCTCCCTTCCTTCCTTCTTGGGGGCGAAAGCAAGAGTCTAACATTTGAGTGACCAAAGCCACGGTTATCTAATACTAATACGTCGTTTACGATACAGCCCCAACTGTTCGTCAGTACCGTAAAACCTCTCTTGGAGGAAACCGGACTGTGCTACCGGTGGTAAACCTGCGGAGGCAGGGGAAACCCACCGGGCGTGAGACGTGGGAGCATACCCGCTTGGTGTGCTCCATACTTGTGTCTGGGGTGGCGATTCCACTCCATTCACAAGTGTGACATCCGGTCGTGTTGGCGCTATAGTTCAAGCCGCGCAAAGAGAGCCCCGATCCGCACCTAAGTCGTGCTTCTCCGTCGCAAAACCACACGATGTGGTCGACTGTGTCGCTCTAGTCCTCGCGGTGACTATCCATGGCTGTAATGCGCCAACCGTCTTTCAACACAGATCGCCGCGTCAGTGTCAACTGTATACTGTGAAAGTGTCTGTTGTGGCATAAGCTGTGGCTTTGAGCTCACGGAGTACCAATTTGGTACTCTATTACCACGAGTCACAGCCTTCAGCTGCCCCTGCATGTCTGTCTGGAACACAGAGAGAACACAAGCCCCTACACGAGCTTCTAGGTACTCGAAAGGCACAGATTGTGTAGGACAAGTGTTTGGAATTCATTCCGTCATTTGCTCTCTGAGCCTCAGTTCAAGCTTCCTACCATTGCATTTTTGGTCGCACTTGCCGGTCCAGCGCGTCTCAGCCTCTCCGGAGTACCGGTACTAAACCGGTATGTCATGTACCCACCCCATTAGCTCGATTCAGTACTTGAAGTTGAAGTCATTGCTGCCTCGTCTACGGCAAATGGTGCAAGATGGATGAAACCAACAACCCATTCCCCTTCATGCTCGAAGGTTTTACCCAATCAGTGCGCGAGATGTGCCTGGCAGCAATCAATCAAAGTCAGAAGCTCCGCGCTATTATGTTGGAGAAGACGCACCAAGTTCAGCAAGCTCAACAAGCTCAACAGGCTCAGCTGGCTCAACTAGTTCAGCAAGCTCAGCATGCTCAAGACCAAGTACAGTCGCGAGAGTTTAAGATTCCGGGTGCGTCCATACCCAACTCCTGGGAAAACCTCAATGAGAGCCTGGACAACTATGTGTTCAATGGCAAGCAGTTCATGCACGGTTGCAACATCGACTTCGATCGTTCGAAGAATCAGCAACGAGTGGTGGCTATCATGTGCTCTGGCTTGCGTTGGGGGGGGGGGGGGGGGGGGGGGGGGGCGTCGTTGCTGAGCCATCGCTTGATGGTTGATAATTTGCCAATCCGCACACTCGACGAGTTTGTGCAAGTCTTCTCGGATGAGTTTGTCCCTACGGACCAGCAACAGCATTTACGATCAGACATACGAGCCTGCCGCCAGACGTCGACAATTGAACACTCTGTTGCACGTTTCCGTGGGATTGTTATGGAAGTGAGACAAAAGGCTCAGCTAGATCATGTGGACCACTTCATTGCAGGTCTCAAGCCGGACATGCAGAAGGAAGTCAACTATGTCAACTGTGAGACCCTACGCGATGCTATTGCGGCCGCCCAGGCCTACGAACGAGCGTATTTGGTGACAATGTGGCCTCGCGGCGCCCGAGGCAGCCACGCTTGCATCAGTTTGAGCCAACGGATGTGTCCCACATAGAGGGCACCGAGGAATCGTTAGAGGTCACGCAGTTCGCGTCCCGGCCGGCACAGCCCACATTGAAGATGTGTCGCCGCCAGGGTCTTTGCCCTCATTGCCGGGAAGGCGGGCATCGCATTGCTGTTTGCCCGCGAAAGAACCAGGGAAACGACCGAGCTCAACGGATGTAAATGGAGTATCCGTTGAGCTCTCCGAAATCAAATCTCCAAGCGACTCTGCTACTGCTGATCCTATTATTTTTGATATGGAAGAGGCCTTCAAACCCGCGCCATGATTGGCCCGGCTATTTACACTTTGGAGCTCCGACTCGACACGGTACAAGTGGAAGGTGATAGACTTCTACTTGTGGATGCGATTATCCAAGTTAGAAAATTCAGAATGTTGGTTGACTCTGGCGTGACACACGGTACAGTGCGCCGCGGCCTACTCCGAGTTCCTGAGGACGCGAGCCTGACACTGCTTCGCGCACGCGACTTTGAAGGCAAGGTAACATCTACGCAAGCACAACATTATGGCATGACAGTAAGGGTGCCGAACAAGGATATGTGTTTGAACGTGGATTGGCCACTCATGCAAGCTTTCGACGGTATTTTGGGCCAAACTTGGTAAAGGCAACCTAACCCAGCGATTGACTGGGCTAAGGGGGTGCTATCATGGCCGACACCGTTGAAGAAACGATGAGCTAAGCCGTCTAAGCGAACTCCCGACCAACCCGATACGCTTACTGTGGTGGAAATTGTTACAACGATGATGACATGCCCGACTGAACCGAAATCGAAAGCTGAGTGGATTGAATTATATCAGTTCAAGAAGAATCTCAAGGCGGGACAGTATGTGGAAGGTTTTTTTTACATCGATGTGGTTGACACCAATGGCCATGTCAAACCTGATGCGGATGTCGAGGTATTAGTTCGAGAATTCTCAGATTATTTGCGCGAGGAGCTACCGGAAGGGTTAACTCCCCCCCCCCCCCCCCCCCCCCCCACACACACACACAACGTAATATTAAGATCATCCCCACCGGTCGCGCTAAACGCTTACTTTTTAGCGCTTTTCACTACA